>VZRZ01002687.1:417041-531003 GCA_013398175.1 Climacteris rufus
GGGGGAAGGAGCGCGGCGCTTCCCGCTCCGGCGCGGAAGAGGGAACTGGGTTCTGCTCGGGCTTGTGCCTCAGCAGCCAAGTCTCGGCCGGGACCTGCTGCTCTTAGCCGGGGCGAGGCGGTAGCCCAGCACATCAGAGCGTGGTTGTTCAAACTCTGCATTGACTGCGAGGAGTTTGCTTTTGGAGGGAGCATTTTAAAATGGGATGGAAGTTACCAAGGAGTGATAACGCAGGACTTCACAGTTCCCTCTGTAGATAGGCGCTGTAACGTGGTTGTGTTGAGTATCCCCGATGCTCTAAGGCTCTCGATTCCAAGGGGTTGATATCTGATGTCTGTCACTGCTGAGACATTTGGGGCAACAGTTGCGATCTCCAAATCCTAGAAAATAATACTGGGTTTTATGATGTGCAGGAAGACGTTGCAGTCTTTCTAAGAAAAGCCAAATGTGATGTTTGTCTAGAATTGTTTGGGTTTTCTGGGGGTTTTTTTTTGGGTTTGGGTTTTGGCGGGGGAAGGGTGTTTTACAGGCTGTATGTCTGGTGAACAGTTCCAGAGATGCTACAAAAGAGGAACGTCCCTTTAGTTTCCTTCCTTATAGTTAAAAGTGGAATCCAGTAGCCATCTGTTGTTAAAGACAGTCAAAAGAGGATGTTGAGGCTCATGCCCTGAACAACCAAGGCATGTGAAGGACAGCTCTGCTGTAAGCAAAAAGGTCTAACATTCAGCTGCTACTAGGAAAAAATTGTTGTGCGAGGATTCATCCGGTGATGCTTGGATGCATGGAAAGTAAGGGAATTTTCCCTTTTCAGCTGCTTACTTATGAAGTTTCCCTACTGCTTCATACCTTGGATTTATTAATTCCAGACTGGTGATTGTTGCTGGGCAGGCACTCTGGTGACTGTAGGAAAAGAGGAGGTATTCAGAGAGCTTTAAAAGTAATAATAAAGGCTCGTGGCTCACAGGTTTCTGATCCAGGTGGATAAGGGGAGGTGTGGTCAGAAGTTCTTCAAGAAGAAAAAGAGATGGCTTTTCTTGTTGTATGTTAATGCTTAAATATAAAATAAGGAATGTGCTGTTTGCAAGGTGCTTTTGTCATTGTGAGTGTTTGTGTGGCAGTGGTTGTTTGTTAGGGAGCTTGCAGAAGGTGTGTGTGAGAAGGAGATGGGCGGAATAGGCGCTCAGGAAGCAATGTGTTCAGCAGGATTCTGTGGAAACTGTGAGTCTGTGCTCCTCGATATGGTGCCACAAAGGCCATGGTATCAACAGCTGGAGAGTGACAGCAGCTTGGGAAACCGTTGCAGTGTGTGGTGGTTCTGGAAGGCAGAGTGATCAGCGTGTCTAACTCAATTAGCTGTGTCCGAATCACTAGGAATTTGACGGGTTCCCACATTATTTTTTTTTTTTGTGCTTGTCAGAAACATGAGCCAGGACTGTGAATTTTGATCTAAAAATTTGCATATGTTGATGGTATTGGCACTTACTAGGGTTTCAGTCCAAGTTCTGTTTGGAGAGAGCAAATATTTGGCATTTTTGATAGCACTCTTGAGCTGATAATTATGGTGTTATTAGTGCTGCACTCACCGTACAAAGAGCCTTTATCTGCAGCCGGGTGCTGCAGTGCCATTTTGTGATGGGTAAGGCAGCTTATCTGAGATTCTCCTCTAAAATCAGGCTCCAGCTAATGCAACTGCCTGCTTGCTGGCTTAGCATGGAGTCCTTTGAAGAATGGTGCTGTTAAAAGAAGCACTTCATCATTTGCTGCCTTGGTAGGAGCAGCTGGCTGCTCTCTGCACATCGTGCGAGCAGTTGTGTCTCTGGAGCAAATTTCCAACTCAGTGGAAAGTTTGCTTCAGCAGAAAGTCTTACAACTGTGCTCTGCTGTGCGTGCCTTGCTGGCTTTCCCTGCCTCTTGGTTTCTAACCCATGTAAAAGGCAGCAAGCTCTGCTCTGAAATTTAATTAGCATGTTATAATATAATAAATGGACTGTAGTATAAGAAATGTAGTTAGCCTATTTATCATCTGATGCTCATTCTGTGTGTTACTTCCTATTTATCATCTGATGCTCATTCTGTGTGTTACTTTTACAGAAATATTGGTGGAAGAACTGCCATTTTGTAATGCCCTTTTGGATGCACAAAATTATCTCCCAGTTTTCAGTAACAGCAAATGTCTGCCTTCCTCATTTAAATGATCACACAAGTGTATATATATTTTGGTTGTTGTTAAATAATGGTATCAAGCTTGTTGCTTCCAAGGGTATATTACCTAACTTTGTCATGTCACTAGAAGATTTTAACAGGAGAAAGCTATCTTTATATACTGTCAAACAGAGAAAAACAGGTGTCAGGAGGATCATCCATGTAATACACATATTGCCTCTTCAAATAAATTGTTTCAGATTCATTAATTTGTACTTCAGTGGAAGTATAATTTTTAAGGTAATTTAATAATGTGTTATGGGAGATGAATTTGGGGAATCAGCTTCTGGAGTCATTTGTGTGGAAAGCCTCTTTCTTGTCTTTTAAATTCTTAAAAAAATCCTAGAAATCACACATCAATCTGCTACATGAAACCAGCATGTGGAGTGGGAAGTTATGATCCTAACTGGGGGGGTCAGGTCACTTGTGTATTAGAATAAATGTTGGTCATGACATATTGAATGGGGTATAATGAAAATACCCAGCAGTTTTAATATCCTCATAAAATTGCAGGGTGTTTCCTACTGTCATGTATTGTGTGCAGCCTGTTTGTGTTTGTTCTGAAGGGGAATGTTGATGTTTTGTGGTGGTTGCAGAGGAACACTGGACATGGGGATTGAGGGTACTCAGCCCTGGTGAGGGCAATGCTGGGAGCTGTAGCCTGGGCTGAGCTGGGATTGCAGCCAGAGCTGCCCAGCACCTGAGACACCCCACAGCCTCTGCTCTGGGGACCTCCCAGCTTGAATAAGTGAGGGAAGGGGTAAATGGAAAGGTTGCAATGGACAGGCAACCCTCATCTTGGTACCACAGTATTTTTTGGGTTAAGTGGGGAAACAAACTGAGTAAGCGTCCTGCACAAGGCTCAGCAGAATGGATACTAGGAAGAAGTTGTGTAGGTCCTCCCTTCAAAATCACTTTTTTGACTATTAGGAGGAGAATGCAGGGAGAAGGGGAGCAGGCTCATAGGAGAGAGCAGGGTTTGGAGGCTGACAAGGAAGAGCAGGGGAGAACATAAATGGAGGGATAGAGTTGGGCTGTGCTGGGTAGGCTGGAAGTGAGAGGAAGCTGGGGAAAATGATGATCAGGGGGATCAGAGAATGGCCAGCAGTAAAATGGAAACCAGTAAAATCAACTGAGGGGAAGCAGATTGATGTATCCTGGGTGTGTGGAAGCACTTGTTCCAGCCTTTGCTCACCAGAAATCTTTTTTATGTTCTCAAGGCCCTGGGTCTGCACTGGCTCATTGAAACACATGCTTTTCAAAGTAATCAGCAAAGTCCACTTCAGATTTGACTGGAAAAGAAACATTGGAAATAAAATCTCACCTTCCCCATGTGTTCTGTGCTAAATCATGGGTTAAGTAAGGGAATGGCCTGGTTCTGCAGGCAGCTGCACACACAGAGCTGCCATTCCACTCCAAGGTGAGCATCATCATAATAGGAGATTGAAGCTCCTCAGAGGTTTTTGTGTTCTGCTCCAATACACTTGGCCATTCCCACTTAAATCTCACAGATTTCCCTGAGATTAGGTGTCCAAATACTTTGAGTCAGGCTTCTAAAATAAATTTTGTGAGTGATAATCAAGAACCACATCCTTTTGCACGAAGAGGGGCAAACTGAGGCAGCGTTAACTTGCTGTCACATGTGAGCTCTGCAGTTGTGGTTTGGACCAAACCTCAGGCTCTGGCCCTGAGCTTTAGCTAGCAGTGTGTTTCTTACACAAAACCCCCTCTCCTATCAAGGGAGAAGATGCTCATTCACTTAGAACAGTTGGTAAAACAAACAGAGTCCACAGGTCTCTACCAAGCAAAACTCAGGAGGCTTTGCTGTCATGCCAGTATTCTGTAGGGCTTTAACTTTAGCATTTATTTCTAGTTGGCAGCTGGAAAGGACATCTGCTAGTATGTACTTGCATAGATATATATGTATTTCTGCATAGATTGTTCTTTGAGATACTTACTGAGGATTAGTCTCCTGGTGGAGGAAGGGGTTTTTAACAGAGCTTCAGCAGAAGTTATGAAGATCCAGATTTCCAGTGAGCTGGCAGAGAGAAATGAAGGAGTTATAAATAGAAGCTGCACTGGTAACAGTAAGAGTTCTGTGCATCTCTCCAGTGTGTTGTGACCTGAAGTGCAGCTCTTATCCTGTCTTCCCAGGGCATTTTGTCTGTGAGAGGAGAGGAGGCCAAGCACTTTATGTCTGTTTTAGGGTTTTACAAATGAGCAGTAGATTTCCTGGTGTTTTTCCAGGTAATAAGTTTTCAGAAGGGTAGCCAGCAAACAGGGGTTTTTTTGCCATCACCAGCCTTGAATGCAATGCACTTATCCCTGGGGTGGAGAAAATAGAGATTGTATGCCTTCTCTCCTGTCTGTGAGAAGGCTGGCTGGCAGATCAGGTGTGGGCACAGTCCTGTACACCTTATAAAAGGAGAATTTCAGTGGACTTGGAAACAAACAGAAAAACCACCCACTTGCCCAAAATGGGGTTGACTTAGCTGGAGTCAGGCTCTTCTGCTGAGTGTCTTTCCTCCTGTTTGACTGGGTTATCATCTGGACTGGTTCTCCTGCTAAACAAAGCATTATTTTTTTCTTTCTGTCTCTGCATTTTCCCAACTTCCAGCCTCCAGTGATGATTCTTTTCTTAAAAATAAATTTCATGTGTGTGACTGACCAGGAGCTGCTTTCTAGAAGCCAATGTTGTTGACAGTGCCAGAACAAAACACAGACTGTGGTCATTGTGTTCCACAGGCAGAAGGTGCTTGAACTCCCATAAAACAGTGACAGTCCCTCCTTACATCCTCATGAATTATATGGCTGCAAGCAATTTTTGCCTTCTTACAGGCAAAGCAGAATTCAAGTGTCTGTGTATGTGTGTTTATTTTCAGTTTTATGGTGTTTCCTCTAAAGACAGCAGCTGAAATCAAGAGTGCAGGCGTAATGGGGGAGACATCCATGTGACTGATACTTGTCATTTCTAAAGAAGATGCTGTTTTTTTCAATTTTTTCTTTTCCAGAGATAAACGACAGCGAGGGTCACCCCAGCAGCAGCCACCAAGCCTTGAAAGGAACCTCAAAATGGGCCACATCACTGGAGAACCTCCTCGAAGACCCAGAAGGAGTGAAAAGATTTAGGGTCACTACATTAACTATGGATATTCATATAAAGCAAAATCAGGTTTTAAAGCAGAATGAGCCTCAGCATGAAGGGTGGGGCTGTGCCAGTGCTGCAAACAGAGGCACATATCATAGCTGGAGCTGTGCCACTGGCTGAGCTTCTGAGGGAGCACCTTTTGCCCCTGCCACTGCAGCCTGCTCCCAAAAGGCACATGCAGGACTTTTGGCTGCATCTCACTGATGGGATCTGTCTGCTCTTGCAAGGATTAGCAAGTTCCTGTTGGATAAACTGCAGTCCTTGAGCCACTGCTCCCTCCTGCCAAGCCTTATTTATCACTGAGGACTGGTCCTGGGCTCTCGCAAGGAGTTACCATGAGCAGTCTGATGGTTCTGTGGCTCCTGCTCTGTGTTTAGCAGCTGTACTGAAAATATTCCCTTTCAGTTTACTACAAAGTGTGGGCTTGTGCAGCTCAAAATGGGTTGAAGTTTAATTAGGTGAGGGTGGTGAGTTGGTGTTTCAAGGCCTTCTTGCCATATTAGATGTAAGAATAGGAACTGTGTGCTTGAAAGTGCCCTTGCCATCCCATAGTGATAAACTGCACTGGGATAAAATGGTTTCCTGCCAGACTGGTTTGAAAAGTGGTGTAAACTAGAATTACAAAACACTGATTTTGAATTCTTAATTAAAAAAAAAGAAGTAATCTTCATGCTATTTAATTCCTGGCAATACTTAATCTCTATTTTCTAACATTTGAAAGATAAAACTGATGATCTCAGAGCTATAAATGTTTCAGTCATTATGTTTCATAAATAAATTTCCTGTACATTTTCCCCCTTTTAAAACATGCCTCACTTTTGGAGGAGTGTGCTGTGATTAAACACTGTAGAGAACACAGCCACATCTTCTGCTTTAGTTTGCTTGAGTCTGCTTCAGTTCACTTTATTGCCACCGATGATTATGTTTAGAAACACTTTTATATGTAGAGATTTTGCTCACTACAAAAGTCAGAAAGACACTCCATGAGAATCCCAAGTGATCTGTGAATCTCATTAAAATATTTCATTATACTTACCTGCTAATGAACTAATATATTTTTGGATTTATCTTTGAGCAGTGGCTGTAAAAGTGCTGGAGTTATTTAAGGGAGACTGAAGAAACTCTTTCTGTTAGTTACTGATATGCTGTGAGATTAAATGTAGCCCTTCATCCTCCTGGAATGTGCTTTCAAAGTGCAGAATATCAGGGTGTTTATCTGGGTATTGGGATGTGCAGATACACAAATGTAGTGGATCTGTCACCCTGGGTTGTGTAAACTCATGGTAAAGTTAATTGTAGGCAGCTCCTGGTGTTAATTGCTCCAGCAGGAAGAGGAGAAAACGATTGAGAAACTGGATCCTAACGTTTGTGTCTTTGTTCTTCTCTTTTCTAGGAATTTTTAAAGAAAGAATTTAGTGAAGAAAACGTTTTGTTCTGGCTAGCATGTGAAGAATTTAAGAAAACACAAGGAAAGAAACAGGTATGTTTCCTAAATAAATTTTGCTTGTCAACAAGGTTTACTTAGCAGAGCTGGAGCTAAAACATCTCTGTTGCATAACGTGCTTTGTGGGAATGCAAATCAATAGATTTGAAGAAATTGCACTAAAATAATCGTGGTGGAATTGTTTGGAAACAAAGCCAGTTCTATTTCAAATCAAAACAAAGTGCTGAAATTGTCAAGTTTCCCATGTTTTGAAAACTGAACTTTTTGTAGTTTCTTGGAAGTAGCAAAAGTTTTATTAATTCAGTGCTGTTGCATCATCTTGTTTGCAATTATAAAGATGTTTTCATTCAGAACTTTTTTTAAAGCACAGCAGCTATTATGTGGAAATATGCACCACTATGATATTTTAGTGGAACATAAAAATAACAAACGGCACAAGCAAAAATATTTTACAGCACCAAAGTGAAGCTTTCTGCCTTATCAAATTACAAGTTACTAAACAAAAGGGGTCTGTTTAAACTTTTTTGTTTAAATATTTATCCAAATTGATATATACCTGCAGAACATTTTCAGTTTCATGAAAGCCATATCTTTCTAGTAGCAAATAGTCTGTTGGAAAATTTTCAACCAGCCACCTCCAGTAAGTTTTTTTTCCACTGCTTGGATCTTGGCTTGCATTTAGATCCACCAGGAACACAGGATCCACTTTCACATTTAGACTTGGAAGCCCATAAAATCAGGCCTAAAATAAGTACCATGTTTAGTTTGCTTGTTTCTGGAAAAGTTGTTGTGTCTGGGTTTTTTTGTTTGTTTTGTTTGTTCTTGAGAACTTTCAAATTTATCTGCTCTTTAAGAGGAGGATTCTGTGAGCATGACATTAAGTTGTTTCAAAACTCCAAGTGAGCATCACTGTCCTTGAGAGTCAGACTCCAACCTCCCTTTTGTTTTTAAATCCCACCTTTATAATTTTTACCTGAGTGCAGCTCTTGTTGCCACAGGGCACATTTTAGGACCATGGGGAGGTGAGACTGGGAAAATGCCACTTAAACCTATTCCAAATGGGATTTTATGTGCTTGGTGGAATTTCAGAAATGCTCAAGGAGTGGGAATCAGGTGGGAGAACTGGGCTAGGAGAGGTGTCATGAACTGCAGGTGTAAGAGAGCTGTGTCCAGAGCGCAGGACTCCTCTCTTAAGGCCAATCAAATATTGTCAGCTGAAACAGTTTCCCAGCAGATTTTCAACAAAAAAAAGAAAAATCCCTGTTTTTCCAAACAATGTATTTTGGAGAGTGGAGTTTACTTTCTGTAAATATCCTGTGTTTTGCACTGGAAAGAGCATCCCCTCAAAACAATTTGCTGGGTTTAGTTGTGAGTATTTTTTTTTGGTGTCAATAAATCCATAAAAATACAACAATGCTGTTTTTTCAAGAAGAGGGAAATGTTCAGTGTGACTGTGAACTTTGTAACATTTAGTAGTTTCAGCTTTGTGTATTCAGCTGCTTCCCTCCCTCATTAAGGTCCATGAATGCAGAAAGTCTTCAGGAAAGAACAACCAGTCAGTCTACTTTCCCATAAGGTCCCATGCTTTCAGTGGGATAATATTCATATTTTCACTTGCTAAATAATCTCCATATTTTTAGCTAATTTAGGATTGCTAATTTAGGATACCAGTACAGAAAATGATAAAGAGATGTGCAGGAGCTTTGTGAATCCTTCAATGGATTTCCAGATGAAGAGACAGAGACTTCACTAGGTTCTATTTAGGTTAATTATTCAGTTCATATTACATAGTATGGTCAGCCTGGAGGCTGGTGCTGCCCAAATTATTGTAACTGGCTGAATAAATGTGCTTTAAAATAACACAGACTTACAGTAAATTTTTGTAGCTACTGCTTATGGGTGGCTTTGTTTAGATAATTTACAAAGCTAGGAAAAGCACTAAAAATAGAAATCTTTCCAGTGTTTATGATAGCATGAAGCATGAATTTTTCTTCTGAAAGTGACTCTTGCAGAAATCACTTTGCATCTCTCTAATACGAACACAGTATTCTAAAAACAATCTTTTTACTTTTTTCATAATTTGCTTCTCCTTAAAACAGGCTTCCCACACAAATTAGCTCAAAGACACTGAGACTTTTGGTCAAATGAAGCTGATATCAATTTAACCCAGATTGGAGTGAGTCCAGAGGAGGCCATGAAGATGCTCCAAGGGCTAAAGTAGCTCTGCTCTGGAGCCAGGCTGGGAGAGCTGGGGGTGTTCACCTGGAGAAGAGAAGGCTCCAGGGAGACCTCAGAGCCCCTGCCAGGGCCTAAAAGGGCTCCAGGAGAGCTGGAGAGGGACTTGGGACAAGGGCACAGAGTGACAGGTCAGGGAGGAATGGCTTCAAACTGGAAGGGGGCAAGTTTAGGTATAAGGAAGAAATCCTTAACTGTGAGGATGGTGAAACCCTGGAACAGGTTACCCAGAGAGGTGGTTGCTGCCCCATCCTTGGAAACATTCAAAGCCAGGCTGGATGGGGGTCTGAGCAATCTGATCTAGGTGAAGATGTCCCCTGTCTCTGCAGGGGGTTGGAACTACCTGGACTTCAGTGTAATTTCAAACCCAAACCATTCCATGATTGTGTGAATGGGATTTTTTCCCCTATTTTTAAAGAATAAGAAAAACTTTTCATTACGTCACATAAGAGTGCTGGTGTGAGGTTTTATTTGGTCAGTTTAAACTTGCCCAAAGGTCACCACCTGGCCAGTGAGTTAAGCATCCATTGTGCCAGGGATATTTATTGTTATCCTTTCTATGTCAGCCTGGAGCTGTGTTTGCTTTTGTACAGGCTGCTGTTGCATTAGGGTGGATGTTTCAGGGAGCAGGAGAGATTTTTGGCATCTGGAGAGTGAGGCAGCAAGCAGACTGCATTGCTGGTCTAGGCAGGTTTTGGATGGGCTGGGTTCAGCACCAGCAAAGTACAAACTTCTCCCCTCAGCTCAAGACACATCTCTGTTTAAAAACAACAGCAAACCCCCCAGATGTTCCTTTAAAGTTGCAGTTAGTGTTTAGTGAAGATTGAGAAAGCACTTAGGTCAAGTCCACTTATAGCAGTGAGCTATAGGGTGGCACCCCTCATGTTGGGGCATGTATTTAATTATTGAAATGGGAGTGGTGGGGATAAGTGAATAAAATTTAGCTGTAAATATTTTGTTGGAGTTAGTCATATATTGTTGCATTTGTGACTGCTAATGAAATAAACAATATGTCAGTCGTGCTGCTTCCTGGGGTTTAAATGTTTCTTCTCCTGCAGCTGAGCTTTAAAAATAAATTACAGATTGTAACAAATGCTTCCAAAACCAGGGAATATTTTCAGCTATTGCTAAAGCCCACCAAAACATCCATGCTGAAGTTTTGCAGGGAGTGATTTCAGACCAAAGTGTGTGCACTCAGGAGTTTCTTCCCATGTGGAATGTTGCAAGGGTTTAGCAGGGCTGGGTAATGCTGCACAGCTGCTGGCTGCTGGAGCCTGCTCTGAGGAGCAGCTGGGGCTCCCACTCACCTCTTTTGGCAACCACACATGCTTGAGTGCTGAGTGTGACCTTCACAAAGGAAGTGGGAGAGAATATTGCATCCAGTTGAAGCAGCAGGGGATGGCTGCAGACAGAGCCCTGTGCTCCACACGGGAATCTGGCCCAGACACACAGATGGGAGTGAGGGCTGCCAGGAAGCTTTAACAACCACCTGTGAACAAGATTCCAGCTTCAGAGCTGTTCCAGGGCCAGAGCAGAATCCCCTGTGCTGATGCAGAGCAGGGAATGGCACCGACTGAAGGGGGCCCATCTCTGCCTTCTCCAGAACCTGGCTCTGCCTGGGTGACATTTGTGGTGTGTATGAACTTACTGGTAGCTTTAACTGCACTTTTTTTTTTAAAGCAAATCATAAATTGTAGTTAAACTGATGCTGTACTGCTGAAGCACAGATGTAGCAGGTCAGAGCTATTTGCAGCAGAATCTGTAACATTTAGCTGTTCATTTCCATATTTCCCCACTGCTACGAAGTCAGGTCCCCTGTGCCTCTCCAATGGCCTCCTCTCCCTGCCACAGCTCTTTCACTTCCTTTCTTTGTTATTCTTCCTCACAAAATCCAAAGAGCCTCCCTGTTCCACCAGCCTCCCACACAGTCCTCTTGTTCCCCTCCATGCTCTTTAAACTTCCTCACAGCTACTTCTAGTTTTGTGTTCCCTCTCAAGCCTCCCTCTGCTCTTTTTCTACAGTGCCCAGCTTGCTCCTGGGTCCTTGGGCAAGCAGCACCTTGTGCTGTTCCTGGTGTGGAGCTACATCTGCCTTGATTAGCCAGCAGCTAAGGAAGTCCTGTCAGTTCAAGTACAGCAGTTAACTTTTGAACTTATACTGCAGCTTTTTCCTTGGTGTCTGTGCTGCTTTTCCTCTCCCTTTCTTTTCTCTTGCCAATTTTCCATTGGTTCAGCAGGAGGGTATTTTTTTCTCAGTCCTTTGCCCCTCTCTCACGTATGGTTGAAATTGGACAGCAGGTTCAAAAGCTGTTTAGGTGGGCCTGGCAGTACAATTGCTCATGCAATAATAGCTGAAAGCCCCTTTACTGTGCCTGCATTAGGGCATTAACTTTGCCAGGTGAGGCAGTCACACCTCTGATCCATTGGATTAATTGCTCATTTAGAACAGAAGGGTCTGACCCAGTCCTCCCTGATCTGTGGAAATTGTTAAAAACAGTTCATTGTGACCCATTGCACCTGACGTGTAATGTGCTACACATCAGATTAATAATGAGTTTTAAAAGGGAATACTACAGAATGGGTGTCCCCTTCAGCAGTGAGAGAGCCAACTCTTTAGGCCTCCTGAATTCACAAACACATGCAGCTTTCCTTCTAATGATTCCCAAGTGTAAATGTACCTCAGCTGTAAATCATGGAACTAATTCTGAGACCCCTTCATGGGCAAGAGTTAAAATGCTTCCTTCTCCAAGCCCCATTCCCATCAAAGGCACAGCCCAGCTGGCGCTGGTCTGGAGCTGTGACTGCTCCTGAGAGGTACCACTGGGGAGGCCCTGGTGCATGCCCGGGGTTTGGGATGGCCTGGAGCTGCTGCTGCACAGGGGTTGTTTTCAGAGAGCAAAATTCAGATTGTAGCGGGGGGGTTTGGCTCTCTGCCTTCCTCTTATCCAACCATCTGGGTCAGGGAATCTTCCATGGAATTTCAGGGGATTAGGGCTATTCTGCTTTGAAGCTTAAAGATGCTGGTGGGGTCAAAATGTTATCACTGTTACTGGTTTGTCAGGGGGAGAACTGAAATCAGGGCAAACACAAAAAGCCATCTTTATGGAGGTCACACCCTTATTTATCAGCTCTCAGAGGCTCTTGAAAGCCTTATCTTTACCAGTTAGCCAAGTTTCTGGTGTTTTCTTTAATCATGCAGTCAGTGGTGTAGGTGAGCTGCCCTGAGGTAATACAAAGTATGTGGTGTGACAGTGTTACCTCACAGTAGCATGGATTATACACTGACTTTGCTTAGTTTTGCCTGTTAGTAACTTTCCAGTGTTTTTTCCTCTGGGTTCCTTGAATATACTGATGATCTGTTAGGAAAAACTGTCTTCTAAATAGTGAAGACAAGGTCTAGTTGATGATGCTGAGCAGTTTTACACTGGATTCTGTGATTCAAACATCACAACTTGCTGAATAGTGGTGGCTTTCACTAATACCAGTGTAAATGATGGCCTGAAGAGATTTTTTGTCTTCCAGTACAAATGAATATACACAAGTAAGATAATCTATATGCATTTGTCCCTTTTTTAAAACAAATTCAGAATGTGTTTTGGTTTTAGGTGAACCTCAAGAAGTGACCTAGAGCACTCTCCAACAAAACATTAACCCATCAGAGACTATTTCCACAGCAAATTAAATAAGTGTCATTTAAAATAATTATTTTAAATAAATGTCCTTTTGCAGATGCAAGAAAAAGCTAAAGAAATTTACATGACTTTCCTGTCCAGTAAAGCTTCCTCCCAGGTCAATGTTGAAGGGCAGTCCCGTTTGAGTGAGACCATCCTGGAGACACCTCACCCTCTCATGTTTCAGAAGCTCCAGGACCAGGTAAAGTTGTTTTGTTCAATAACACAGTTTTTTTTTTAGTTTGTGTCTGTTATTAATGAACTCTGCTTTCTACCTGTGGCATGGGTTGAACAGGTGGGCACAGAGCTGGGTTGCTTCCATGTGGGGATATTAATGCAGCTGCTCTGAGGTGTTCCAGGTTTTGCCCTCATCTAACTAGGGCCAATTAATTGAGAGACTCAATACAACCATTCTGCTTCCAGCTCAGGACTTTCCTGGAAAACTGGATGAAGTTCTCCTGGGTTCCTGTGTGGGTAGCTTGAGAATCACCCTGACTAATTCAGTGCCTTCTTTTTCCTGTGTATTCACTTGTTCTGAGTCATTGCTGATGTTTGTTTTTGTAGTTGCCACTGGTTTCCTTGAGAGCTCAAGATTCTTCATTTTGCTTTGCTTTGGTATTTATATTGATATGAAGATAACACAATTTTCTGAAAACCCTCCTCTTCTGTAACATACAAGACTTAGAGGAGTTGGTCTCTGTGTTGTCTTTTCCTAAAGAACTTGGGAGGTCTGGTAGAAATTAGAAATTTTGCAGGCATGTCTCTGGGTGGTAAATTTTCCTGATATTTAGCTGATTTCAAAGCATAAGTTATGAAGTGAGTCATTCTTATCTGCAGCTTTCCAGCACTTGCAGTACTATTTTTAATTTCTGTGTCGTCCTCAGGACTACCTGTATTTTCCATTTGGCTCTTGCCTTTTGTGGAGAAACAGCACAGTGATTTAAATAGTTTTAAGCCCATTTCAATCAGGTATTGAATACAATAACTGGGCACTGGCTGGGTCAGTTGAAGGGGTCTGAGGAGCAAAGGCTCTGCTGTTCTTCAGGCAGGTTCCAAGACATTAGCAGTGAAAATGTCTGAAACCCTATTTCCATGTGAAGAAACAGACTTTTTTTATGGGAAAACTTCTGACCTGGGGGAAGGCAAAGAAATGTTGTGGTAGATCTAAGCACTGCAGTTCAGGGTGGGTGATTATGGGAGTGAAGCTGGAGAGAATACTGGAGTTAAAATATTTGCAATTTTACAAATGACATGCACATGGAGAGCCAAGGATTAGTAATACCTGGACTGCAAGCATACTGGACCTGTGCTAGAGGAATCCCACTGGTGTGGGAAGAAAGTCTGTGAACTTAAAAACAAATGCAGAGCATTTATGGGTCATTGCAGGATTCCAGTGCTTGAAGCTACTGTTTATTGCTGTTAGATAATAGTTCAGAAGAGTTATGGTCTTCTCTGGTTTTCAATCCTTATAAAGCTATGAAGAGTGGTATAATTTGTTCTCTGAAGAGCAGTGTTAGCCACTGCTGGCACTGTGTGTCTGAAGTGCAAAAAGGGAGAGTTTGAAAGTCAGTCTGGTCTACAGCAGTGCTGGTACCAAGCACTTCAGTTCTCCAGAGAAATCCTGCCCTAAGTGGGGATGCTGGTGGGCTGTGGGCTGGTGCTCATGGGGTGGCCTCAACTGCCCCCAGGCCATTTGTTTGTTTATGCTGACTGAAGTGGTGGTAGAGTGGCTCATAGAAATCCATGAGTTTCAAAATACTGATGGGGTAAATGTTCCTGCTCCACAAAGGCAGGGAGAGGAGGGAGGGGGAAAAGAGGGTTCTGCTTTGGCATGTGATTATAATCTGTTCTCTATATTTGGCTGACCAGGCTGCAGGAGATTTTGATCTTCAGTGCTCTTTCTCTCTGGGAGATGCTTTAAGTGATACCAGGAACAAGAAGGCTCAAAGTTCTTTACACTGACATGACATTTTAATAGGCAATGTCTTCCTTACAATTTTTTTCCCTTGAGCTGGTTGGGTAAATTTAATTCTATTGTAGGTAGCCAGTGCCAGGAGGTGTAATTTGACTCTGCTTAACTACACAGATCAGGATCTACACAGAGTGGGTGTTTGGGGATTTTTTCATATTCCAATATGTAGCTTATAAAACCCTATTTCCACAGTTTTAAACACGAACTTAAATACTGGAATATGTAAACAAATAGTGGTTAGTAAAATCCACCATGTAATTTCCTTGTAAGGGAGCTATTTCAGCAAATGTACAGACAAGAACAGTCAGGTTTTGGGTGTTTGCCTGTTATCTGCCCAGGTTACTTGAGGATTTGAAATGAAAAACAGTTTGAGATTGGTTTTTTTCCTCTTAGCAAAGATTTGTGTTACCCAGTTGTCCTATCAGTTAGAAGTGAGGCCTGTAAAGGTAAAGCTGAGCTATCCACACATGGATGAGCCACATCTGCAGGTCAGAATCTAGAAATTTGTCTTGGAAAATCAGTTACTCTGAGTATCATAAAATGTAAAAAGTCCTGAAACATGACTCAGAGAGACTCCACCAGTGAAATAATAGACTGAGGGTGATGCAGACTTTGGTTTTGCCTCAATTATAGCTTTGAAGTTTACTTTTTTCCCTTCCCCTCTGTTTCAGAACCAAGCAAAATATAGTCCTGACCTTGACACCTGAACAGATTCCAGGCTCTTCTCCCAATCCCTTTTGTTTTCAGAAAACTCCAGAAGAGTTGTAGCTTATTTTTGTCTGCAGTGGGTATAAATAGAGGAACAGCAGTTATGCTGAGGGGTGAGCCTGAGCTCAAGCCCTGGGAGAGAAAAGATGTACTTGGGGCTGAGTCCATGTTTCCGTGCTGGCTGTGAGAAATTTTGGCCTAGTGAAAAGTGTAATGACACAAATTTAATCCACCACCAAATTAATGTTTTGCCATTTAGTAATGCTTTAGTACTAACAGAACAAAAGTACATTAGAATGAAACATCCTTATTAAAACTTCATTTTACTTAGGTCATTGGTTTTGTGTTCTTTCTGTCCCTCTTCCCAGATATTCAATCTCATGAAATATGACAGCTACAGCCGCTTCCTGAAGTCTGACATTTTCCTAAACCATAAGAAGAGTGAGGAGCAAGAGGAGAACTCACCAGAGGCTCAGACTGCAGCTAAAAGAGCATCAAGAATTTACAACACATGAGACGATGGATCTCTTCGGGAGAGGCAATACCGCAAGGAAATTACACTCAGGAACAGTCTAGGTTTATAGCAGTTGCATTTAGGGCTTGGAAAGCTCAAAACCTTTTTAGGAGATACTTACCTTCTTAATTGCTTGAATGACTAATTGTTTTGCATGATAGTTATTAACCAAGCACCCGTGGAAAGACTGTTTCCTAGCTAAAAGGCTGAGGTATTCCTCCATAGCATGAAATGCCTTTCATATTTCACATGTTAAAATGCTTTCAATTCTAGTATTTTCTTTTGTGAGGCATCTTGGTGACGAGGTGGGAGACAGCATGGTTGTTTTTTTATTTTTGCCTTGTAATTTTTATTTGTGACTAGCTTTTACATCCTGAACTGCTGGGAGAAGCTATTGAGCAGTACATTTCACATTAGTTTGTGGATGAGTCATTCATAGCAAGTTTAATCATAAAGGGACTGCATCTTTCAAGGTTAAGCTCAGTAGGATCCAACCCCTTCCTATGTAGCTTTGTTCTTTCAGGGTGATGTCTGTTTTGCTTTGCCTTTATTGTTGAATCAAAACACTTTTCTACACATGGTTTTCATTTCTGTATCTCTTATTTGCCCCATTTTGTTTTGCAATAGACAATCACCTTCTTCAGAGGCTGGAATAACCTCTATTCCCTTGGAAACAAAAGGTCTAAAAGAGACAGAATCTCTGAAGAACTTTCAACTGCCATTAGGGAACATGACAGTAAATATCCCAAAATATCCCACTCAGGGCACACTGATTTCAGCAAAGCCTGGCTGGGGCATGTCCCTCATACCAGTGTGACACCAGGGTCCCATGCTGGTGTCAGGAAGCATCTGCTCTCTCCCAGGTCCCCTGAACAATCCTGCTCTGTGCAGCAGCAGCACTTTGGCAAAGGACCAACAAGCCAAATCTGGTTTTGTTTTACTCACATTTTTCTGCTAAGATCACCCTGCCCAGTTTGGTTTGCCCCACAGAAGTATTTCAGAGTTTTCTGATTGTGACTCTGGGGAGCTGCAGTGGAACAGGGGGTGTTCATTGGGGGTCAGCCACTCTCACATCAAGCTTGAGAGGAAGGGACATCTATTTCTGCCCTGTGCCATCAAAGATAGAATGTTAGGTTGGTAAAGGAAGACACTCCCGATGAGCCTTCCAGGTTGTCCTGGGAATGTGTCAGCACTGCAAAGCACATCTTGGCATACACTTTTTCATATGTTTGTATCTTTGTTTTAATTAATTCACTGCAGTGTTACAAATTGCAGTTTAAGCTGGGAAAGTGTATTAGCTACTTGCTCTATTTACAAGCTTTGCAGCTGTAGTCTGGCTGTTTCCCATTCTCTCATTATTTACTCTTTCATTTTTTGCACTGCTTGTCTTGAACTTTTGTTTATGTGCTGGCTAATCTAAATGCACAGTTAGCTTTTGAACATTTTGTACTTATTTTTTTGTCAGAAAGGCCAGATATTTTTCATACATTGCTGTCACTATCAATGTTTAAAATCTAAGCCTAGATTTGTAATTTTTGAGAATACAAACTCACTTGGTAGACTTGATTATTTCCTTTAACTCTGAGCCACTCTTGCTGGTATTTTGTAAAGCAAATTGTTTCCATGGGCTTTTCCCTAGTTAGATGTAAAAAGGGGGGATGGAAGTTCTGATTCTTCCCCTAGAGCTACATGGCCTGTTCATTTTCAGGAAATCAAAGAAGAGGTCAGTGCCTCCACATGCATGTTGTAAGGTGTAGTTCTTATGCACTGAGTTAATGTTCTTTTTATGCTCTCAAAAGATTTAATGGTGAAGTCATATTCCTTCAGGCACTTTCAGTGGTATCTGACCTCCTGCTTAAGCTGTTTTTCAATGTTTTACTGAATAAGAATGAACTAAATGTGCATGAATATTTTTTTTTCTGATGGGGTCTAGGAAATGGGACCATCCATTTCTGGATTTGCCAACCATGTGTAATCACAGGATTACCTCTTTTGAAAATTCACTGTAATAAAATACTCTTAATGCCTGCCACAGCAGAGGACAGAACTTCTGATAGAATTGAAGCCCTTGGGAGTGGGCAGCTTAACCAGTTTAGGATTTGGGATTTGTTTTCTTCCAGTGTTTGCTGCAGAAGTCTTAGTGATATTGAAAAATTCAGCATGGAGATATTCATGGGAAAAATGCAGAAGAG
This sequence comes from Climacteris rufus, assembly GCA_013398175.1. NCBI lineage: Eukaryota > Metazoa > Chordata > Aves > Passeriformes > Climacteridae > Climacteris > Climacteris rufus. Next base: position 435,127 of record VZRZ01002687.1, read on the forward strand.
CTCTTACCACATTCATCACATGGATGCACCCTAGATTCATTTTTAATCATACTGATTTTTAAAATGCATGAGCAAGGGAGAAGAGTCTTTGACTGTCATGTTTTAAAATAGTAATAATAAAAACAACAAAACCAGAAGCCTTATTAACAAAGGCAGGGCATTAAAGAGAGAAAATAAGTTAGTGGTTGCTTATAAACAATATTTTCCTTGGCAGTATGTTCCCTACCAGGTACTGTCTTTGCTTGTTAAGAGCAAATGCCCCTTATGAGTAGACACAAAGGTGCTTTTATAGTATCAAGAAAAAAAGTTACTTAAATGGAAATGTATTTTCTAGCAATTTTCTGAATGCCTATGCTGTTTAATTCAATACCTGTTATGTTTCTAATTTAATGTACCTTAATCCACAAAATTCTTCATCTTTGAGTTGGTCTTTTACCTCAGAGGTAAAAAGTTGATTGCACCATTGTCTTTGTGGTGTCTGGTTTTTTTTAATTTTTTTAGAACACCACCAAGCAGACTTGCACGGTGCAGAAGTCAAAGATGTTTTCCTATTTATTAGATTATCTGAATTTTTCAATAAAAGAGCAATCAAATTAAAACCATTGAGCAGATGCCTGTAATGGCAACACATGTGGAGAAAGTTGGTATTATCACAAACTTACTTTTGGAAATGGATGGCATTTGCTCCACGTGGCACAAACAAATCAGACAGAAAAAGAACAGTTTCCCTACAAGTAAATCCTGCATTCCAGGAACAACTGTAAACATTGCATCCAACCTCAGGCTGTAAGTGGGTGCTCAGAGTTGCTTTATGTAGAGATTAAAGATAGGAGCTACTCTTCTTCATAGCACTTACACTGAAAGTATGACCACAAAAAACAAGCAAGAACAGTTTCATGCCTGATTGCATGCCTTAAACTCTACCCTAGTTTGTGTTTCTCAGCTAAAAAATTAAAATATTCTAAAAATACACCGAATCTGTGTGCTGACAGCTCTTTTATGATTTGAACACAGTTTGGGCTGAGACCACTTCATATCCCATAGGTATCCCATTTTCTGCTCTCAGTCCTTGTTAACACAGTTGTCTACAGTCTGTCCTAGTATGTTTTCTTCTGGAAAGATGGGATGGCACAGTGGGGATCACTTCTGACCGAGCTGTTGTGTGAACAAATCGCACAAAGTCCCTTGAACAGTGGAAGATGCTTCTTGTACCTGCTGTATCTCCCATTTATTTTGTTCCTGTTGCATTTCTTCCATTGCACTTGCCAGTGTATTGGTGTGGAGGAGGGTTTGAAAAATCAGAGGGAGAGAGAAAAAGATTTGAATGTTCAGGTTTGGATAACAGTCTAGAATGTACCTGTATTTTACTGAGGATTCAGGCTTTTATTTTAAGTGGGTAGCATTTGCATCTGGGCTAAAAATTAATTAGGTCTCTGATGCAGACATGTTCCGTATCTTTCTATAATTGGTTCAAAGCTGAAAAGTGAGAGATTCTTCCTTTTATAAATTGTTTATAGCTATTTTCATCCTAAAACAGGGCAGCAAGTCTTACAAAGTCACCCTGTTTCCCAAATGCCTGCCCCTAACAAACCAGAAGGAGTGACAGTGATTGTTTCCCTGCCCCGGAGGCAGCTTCTCTTGTTTGGTATCCAACACAGCTCCTGGCCCAGGGCTTTTGGCAGCTCCATGGAGCTGTGGGGCATCCTTTATCCCAGGGATGTGAGAGACTGTTCTGTGCTGCCATACGAGTGCTCAGCAGCTGCAGCCACAGCTCTGATGGCTCCGGTTCAGCAGCTTGGCTGCAATGAAGTGAAAAATGCTTCTCATCAGGGCTGGTACATCCTGAATGATCAGGGTGCTAATCCACTGCAGCCAGGAGTGAAAAAAGCACCCCCTTCTTGGGGCTTGGGGTGGCGGGGACGAAAGGGGGAAGGCGGCGTGTGGATGCTCTCCGGAGGGATGGGGTGGCTGCCACATTTCGCAGCACCCTCTCCTGGCTCTCGGCAGAACAACGTGGAGGGACTTTGGGCTCGGAGTCAGGCTCCACACAGGGAAAGGTCACAGCTGCTCGTTCCTCAAACGCGATGCACTTGGCGACCTTTCTGTCAGCAATAAATGCAGCTGAGTTAAAGCACTGCTCAAAGGCTGGAGTGGCTCTGCTTGTCAGCAAAGGCAGTTGCTGATCCTCTGATCAAAACTTCAGGGGATCCCTGTGCGGGAGAAAACTGATTAAAATTGCTCTGAAAGCTGGCATTGCAGAGCAGGTAATGCTCCTGGGGTCCTGAATGTACCTCGTGCTACAAAACTGCAGAAAAGGGCCAGCAGTTTTCCCTTCCCCCACTGCTGTTCCTGCCTGTTGAACCACCCAAAGACAGGACATTTCCTAAAGGAAGCATTGACCAGCATGCTCAGTGCTGCAGCCTGGGGAATGTGTGCTTTTACACTTGTTTCCATCACACTATCCTATTGTTCCAGCTGTTCCAGAGGCAATGTACCTAAAAATCCCAACCACTGCCTGTCTGTACCCTTGTGTTTCTCCTGGGCTCTGTAAAGCTTGTTACTCTTTGCACAAAAATCTACAAACCAGCAGCAAAGACTGGCTGAGAAAAGCAGTGCACAGGCAAGGCTGGGAATGGGGATTTATCCACTGCTCTGTGTCTTGGGCAAGCACCAAAACCACCCTCAGTGGGATGTCTTGACATGGAGGCTCTTTGGTTTCTTTGCCATATAAATTTCAAGCAGGATCTGTCAGTTTGTTCCCTCACTGGAGCATGGCACCCCTCAGTGCACGTTTTCCCCAAGGAATCCCAGGTTTTTCTGTGAGCTGTGCTGCCTGACCAGACCCCTCGGCCCCAGAGGAATCGTGGTGGTCAGAGGCTCTTCAACAGGGTGATGTGCCAGGCTGCACTTCAGCTGCCAGAAGCTGAGCTAAAGCTGTATCGGCATTAACAACTGTGGTTTTCATCAGTCCTCTCTCAGCTGGTGAACCCTTTGATTAGATAGATTTCAAGTGTTTTTCCATGTCATGACTAAGATGAGGTAGGAGCTTGAAATATTTGAACAAGTTATGCCAACAATTGCAGCACTGAGGCTCTCCCAGAGTTACAAAAATTACACTGACTTGGAGGTAAGTTGAAACCTTTCAGGTTCTTTTTCAAGCTGCAGTCCAGAGGAACAGCTGAACATAATTTTTTCTTAGTTCCTGTTCTGTATTTACTGATTTCATAATTTTTCCTTGGTTTGCATAGTGGGTTTAGACATTTGTTCACATCTGCACTACACAACATAAACATGTCCTTTCTGCATACCTGAAATGCCACAGAGATAGATCTGACACCAAAGAGCACAGAGGAGAGGCTGATGCCCCTCTTAGTCTGCAAAGAGGTGCTGAACAATCTGAAACCCCAAAATGTGAAGGACAAAAGGCAACACTGCTCCAGATATCACTGAGAACCTTGGCACATTGTGAGACCTCAGGGGCAGAGTTTTGGTGCAAGTCATTCCCTGAATGAATGGGAAACCCATCTCTGTTGCTTTTCTGGCAGTGTTCAGTTAGCCACTATTGAAAGCTGTTCTCAACATTCTGACCAGGCTGCTTGGAAAATCCCCAGGCCTAGGGAAGACCCCTGGAATTAAAATTACAATCTACCACATAATGAAGATAACTGGGCTCACAGACTCTGCCTCTGACTGCTGCTCACTCCACATCTTGGACACCATTTCTCCTTACAGAAGTATGAAATTACCAGGGTTTATTTAGAGCAAAGCTTTTATCCTGAAGCCAGAAGAGTACGAGCTGTGTGTTTCATCCTTTCATTCCTTTTTTCCCCACCCACTTCCTTTTCTACTGCAGAGAAATAAGTGAACTCTTTGTGATCTCTGCTTTCAGAAGGTTTCATCGCCCAAGCTGCTCCATGGATTATCAGCAACTTCCCCAGCTCACAGATGGCTGGAAGTGACAGCAGTGCTGCAAGGAATTAAGGAAATTATTTCCATCTTGGGATTGGTCTCATTCACTATGTTATGCAGCTTTTAAGCATTTTCCATCCACTCAGATGAATATTTGTGTATCATTTACGGAACATGAACAAAATCTCTCTGAAACGAAATTTCCAACCTCAAGGCTACTTGTTGTTTTTGGAGTCACCATCAGCCCTTGGGCAAAGGCTTGAGGGAAATCCTATCCTCTGTAGTTGGGCCAGTAACACTGTAAACTTAAAGATGAACTGTCTTTTTCTGAGCTCAAGATTAGGCACTGAACCAGCCTCTCACTGAGCCAGTAGCAGCAGTCAGAAAAACTACTGAGTGTGGCAATTTTTTTTTTGTAATTGTTTGTGTTTGTTATTTTGACTTTGCTCTGGTTTGCTAAAAATGCCCTTTCATGTGCAAGCATGGAATATTCTTCTGTGAGAGGAGAGCTGCCAAAACCTGAATCAGCCTTTTTTTTCTTCTTCTTTCATTTTTGCCCCACACTTCAGAAGAGAAGCTACAAGTTAGAAAGACAGAATTGGGAAGTGCTGAGCCTTTTCAGGGCTCAGCATTTTCAGAAAAGGATGCCCAAGGATGTGACTGACCCCCAGTGGGGTGGGAGTGGATGGAAAGGGAAAGCTGTAGGGCTGAGTGCTGCCAAAGGTAGGCTCTGTTCAAGGGTCAGCTGTCCTTGTGTACATAACTGATGCCCCAACAGAGCCCTCAAACTGCACAGAAGGAGGGGAAAATCAGTTTACATACCAAAAGGTCTTCATGGTGTGCTAAATAAAGTTGAGAAAGCCATAGCATTGACCAAAGTGGCATAGACAAAGTCTGCTTTCAGATGAATTCCAGTTTAGTCCTGTGTGAAATGACTGGTGGGACCAAGACTAGGAGAGCAGGGGAGCTGTAGCTACACACCAAAAACCAGTATTCACCTCAGTGTTGTTTCCTAATTTGCCTGTGGGTGAGTTCAGCTGGGGGCTAAGGTCTCCAAAATCATGATGTGGGTACGTCCTGACTTTAATTTTGCTTATGTGGCAGCAATTTCCTATTAAGCAGCATTTCGCTTCAAGGCACGTCCTGCCTCACCAGGATGGGAGATTTATGAGCATCTGGACTACAGTAGAACGAAGCACCCACTTCCCAGAGGATGTGCAGACATCACACCCACCCTCTCTTTGCTCTTTGTGGTCTCCACCCTGCTCTTTCACCCTTCCATTTTGCAAAGGCATAACCCACACTGGGATTATTACTTTTTTTCTCCATTCTTATTCTCCTTTAAAGCTTATAAATACAGTAGGCAGGAGTGGTTGTACCTCTGGACCACAAACTCTCCTAAATACCTTATAAAAATGGCCAATTTTCAACACAGGAAAAAAAGACAGTGATGGGAGAGAGAAGTAATTGTTACCGAGCTAAACAAAAAGGAAAAATCACAGCTCACACTATGGTGAGTATCACTGCTTTCCATGGAAAAGCAGGTTAACTTGTTATAACATATAACCTATTCCATGATTATTGTTTTTTTCCTAATACTGGGATATACTACACAGTTCTGGTGCACCTCTGCTTTAAAAACAAAGAGAAGGTTTTACTTGTGGGTATTTTCTGTCCTTGTTTTACCCTTTACGAGACTAGAAGCCAAGTTTTCAGTTTGCTGCTGTTGCAGCTGTGCTGGTGTAGATGGAGCTGTGGCCAAAGGACATCTGGCTGTACCTTGCAGTGAATCGTTTGTGGGAGCCTGGAGATGCCACAGGTTGGCACTGCCCTGGCTCATTTGGTTGGGGGTGCTTTGCAAACACGTTCCACCAACGCTGAAACCCTATTTTTTATTTCTACAGATAACAACACTAATTTGAAAGTGATTTAATCAGGTGACAGCTTTTGCATCTGCTGCAGGTTCATTAAATTAACACCGTTAATAGGTTTGCTTTTTTGGGACCTGTCTGAGATGCCTGTTTGAGTTGACAGAAGCCAGAGATACAATCTCCACCACCACATTCATGCTGGGATTTTCAGAGGCTAAAACAGCACCTAAAATTGCAGCTGGAGCCAGAGGTAACATTTAGTTCAGTGTTCTCCTGGCTCTGGTGCAGGATGGAGCTCTGGTGTCCCCAGCACAGGTGGACAGGGACAGGCTGGAGTGGGGCCAGAGGAGACTACGAAGATGGTCAGGGACCGGATCATCTCTGCTGTGAGGAAAGGCTGGGAGAACTGGGGTTGCCAATCGAGAAAAGAAACCCCCGGGGTGACCTTAGAGCGCTTTCAGCACCTAACGGGGCTGGGCGGGGACTTGGGACAAGGGCATCGAGTGACGGGACAAGGGGGAACGGCTTCCTAATGCCAGAGGGCAGGGTCAGGTGGGATATCGGGAAGAAATTCTCCCCTGTGGGATGGTGAGGCTTTGCTCCCCTTTGCTCCCGCTGAGCTCCGTGCGGGGCGGACACGGCAGAGCCGGGACCCCAAACCCCATGGCGGTCCCGGGACCCCCGGCCCCTGCAGGATCCCGAAACACCGGCAGAGGGTGCGCTGGGGCCGCGGCGGCTTTGGGGCGTTTTGTGGGGTTTAGGGGCTCTGTGTGTGTTATGTGGGGTTTAGGGGCTCTGTGTGTGTTGTTTGGGGTTTAGGGGCTCTGTGTGTGTTGTGTGGGGTTTAGGGGCTCTGTGTGTGTTGTTTGGGGTTTAGGGGCTCTGTGTGTTGTTTGGGGTTTAGGGGCTCTGTGTGTTATGTGGGGTTCAGGGACACCTTCCACTATCCCAGGTTGCTGCAAGCCCCATCCAGCCTGGCCTTGGACACTTCCAGGGGTGGAGCAGCCACAGCTTCTCTGGAAAACCTGTGCCAGGGCCTCATCACTCACAGAAAGGAACAAAACCCCTTCCTTCCTTCCCCAGCAGCAGACAGTTGCGGTGCCACAGACCCAGATGTGACATTTTCTTCTGGCCTCTGAAGGAGCAATCCTAAGGAAAAGTACCTGGACTTTCTAACCGAACTCATGAACTTCATCCTCTGCCTGTGACATTTTTGGTAGCACTGAGAAAAGCTGATATCATGGATTGTGCTTCCCGTTGACTTGCAAATACTGTCCTGGTAGTGGAGATTGCCCTGTATCACCTGAGGCTTTTGCAGCTCAGTTTGTCCCCAGGAACCAACAGCTTATGAGGGTGGAGGGACAGAAATGTGGCACTCCTGAGCCTGCTGGGGTACCAGAATGAGCAGGGGAAATTCCCCTCCTGACACTAGGCCTCAGTGTGGCTCATCTGCACAGCTGGCAGCTCAGCACAGCTCAGGTACTGAGCACAGATGAAAACATTGTGTCTGGTGGAGTGAATCAGACCATGTCTGTACCTGTGACAGGCAGCTACCTTGATTATGACATTAAACTTGACTTTTGCTGTATTTTTCCTCCACCCTGGATGCTCAGTTGTGGATTTGCTAATGCCTCCCTGTGCTTTTGAAGCTGCCATGGGATGAAGGTGGGTAGATGAGGCACTTTGGCCTTCTGGAATAACCATGTTGGCTTAATGTGTGAAACACCTGGCAGTGCCAGCACTGTGATTAAGTGTTCCCTTTTAGTTTCCACAATGAAGAGGGAGAGGCTGCTTTTATACCTTATAGAGCACTTTTCTTGGAGATGTGCAGTGTTGTAAAAGTGCTACAAAACTGCCACGGGGGTCAACAGGTCCAGGTGGATTCTTTCTCAACACAGAGCAGCTGCAAGCAGAGACAAGGACACCCCATGCTGAACACTGCTCTTCCAGACGGAACAGCACGTTCCCTGTGCTTTCAGTCACTCATCCAGGAAGCTCAGAACCCTGCATTCAAAACCAGGAAAAGAAACAGAGGAAGAAAAGCCCAGAGCCTTGTTCTGTGGGACACAGTGGCAAACTTCACAGCTTCCCAGCTGCTTTATTCCGTGGCACAAAGGGTCACACCTGTCTGCTCCTCTTGGGATGCTCACGTGGGAGACTTTGCACAGAAGGAGAGCAGAGTGTAAATCAGAGTGTAAAACAGAGTATTCATCACAAACACCCATAGCACCACTCCCAAGTCAGCCTCACATGCTGAGAAATGTGAGTCTTCTCCTCCTGTAGCTCTGCCCTTTTCCCTCTCAGGAGTGCAGAATTACAATTTTTATTCTTTTTCCATCTCTTCTGTAAGATCCACTTCTAATGTTCTTCTTTCTGAGCTCCAAGCATTTAATCCCTTTTCTGTACTCCAGTCTATAAATGATTTAAAAATTAATCAGAAGCAGTGAGAGATGTAACTGTGGCTCCCCCTACTCTGTGAATGTTTGCTTCACGTTTCAAGCTGGTGATTATGACTAAAATCTCGCTATCTGGGCCACAAGCCTCTGGTGAAAATCCAATAGTAAACATGCCACGTGAGGCAAGCGTTTGACATCTGCAAATGGGTGCCATCTGTTCTTCTTTTAAGAGTATTAACTGTCTACGAAAGGAAAAGAGATTCGTGAAACTTGATCTGAGGTCAGAAGTGTGTGAGTGAGATCGGGGGTTTGACTGTGCAGGAAAATGGGGTATAGATTCACCCCCCCCACACACACAGAGCTGTTTTTGCAAGGGAGGGGAGATAATTGCAAGTGACATAGTCACACATACAGATCTGGGGGGACTCAGGATGCAGAGGCAGTGATACAGCCCAGACTAATTTTTAGTTCCAGACCAAGGCCTTTGCTAAACGAGGAACTGAGTAACTTCAGAAGGCAAAATTTTGACTCAGCTTTTTGCAATTCTACTTGTGCTCCCACCCGCAACCGCTGGAACAGGGACCAGGTCCCTGCTCTGTGCCAGGAACAGCTCATTGCTTCTCTTTTATGACACACTTTGCTCCCATGGTCAGCAGCAATGGAATTGGGGTGCTCACCTCTCATCTTTCCCACTTTGGGGTATTATCTCAGACCCCTGGGTTGTCATGGGAGCTTCAGCTCTGCTTGGCTCCCCTGCAATCCCACCTGGCTCTGGCTTATCAGGGATTTGAGAATGACTTATCTGTCTCTGTTCTTAGGTGTTACAAGCCAGCACTTTTCGGAGTTTCACAAAAATTCCTTCTAGTTTAAATCTTTACATCACATAACACATAACACCGCTGAGCTCTTGGCCCAGGATCCATGGCTGGAGAGAAGCACCCTCCTGCTCTGCAGGCACTCAGGCAGCTCAGGGAGGATTTGCTGAGCTCTGCGCTGTTGTAGCAGGACTCTTGCTGGTCCCCTGGCAGACTCTGGAATGTTGCTAGTACAGGACAGTGTGCTGGAGCAGTGGCATCCCTTCAACAGGGATTGAGGAAGAGATTTGCTCTTGTGAATGTTTGCTCTTTCAGAAGAGCATTTTTCTGGATTTTAATGTACATCCTGAGTGCCTTATCTGACATAAGGAATGTGACTCTGCCTTAAAAAAACTTAAAAATTATTTTGAAAAGAGTCTAAAGGCTGGTATATGAGGTGGCTAACTAGTGAAGCCTACACACTGCTGAAAGTAACGTTTCTTTTCACTGGAGGATCAAAGGGTAATGTACAGTTCTGTATTAAATAGGATGGAGAGCTTTGCTGAAGAGAGAACTGCCTTGCAGTAATGATAGGGTACCAGAAGGGACACGAGGTTATAAAAGAACAAACCCCATGGACTCCAGTTCCAGACTTTGGGAGTAGATTCAGAACTTCCCGTTAAAGAGGAATATGGGACTATTTTCTCAAAGCTCCATGGAAGTCACACATTGTGTGTCGCACTCACATTTTCATTAAGCACAATGCAATTACAGATTAAAAGCTGCTGGTGTCTCACTTGAACCAGGCAAAGGCTTTCAGGAGAGAAGAGGGTGTGGGTTTTGATAATGAGAGGTTTCAGGCTGCAAGTTTAAATGGAAAGAGGGAACTCTGTACATGTGGCCAGCCGTGTCCACGGCAGCTCTTTCACACAGTTCTCGTTTGTCTGAGCCCGATGACAAGTGTGGGCAGCACCGGGAGTACCTTGATCTGTGAAACAAAAGAACTCTCTGTTGCCAGTGAAATCAGCTGGACTCCTGCTGTTGCTATGTTCTCTCCCCCCTTGCAGGGTCTGCCTCCACTCATTGCTCTGTCCCTACATGCCTGAAGGCATTTAAACCCAGAGGCAGTGACCTGGTCTGAAGACTCACAGACAAGACCCCCCTCCTGCTTGTCCTCCTACTGATCCAGGTTTGCCTGGAACATATCCCCCAAACAGAGAGCATCTGAAAGATCTTTGAAGGGTAAGTAGTAAAAAAATTAATAGGGTTGTTTAGGTTTTTTTCTGCCAAATGGGACCAGGAAAGTCTTTTAGGGGAAAATTTTGTGCCAAGAAGTCTTTTGAATGCTTTTTAAAATATTTTTTCTCAGGTACTCCTATCAAGGCCACTTTGTATTTATATATGAGGGTACCATTATGTATACAACAGCAATGCAAATAATCAGGGCTGCCTCAGGGATGACTCACAGTTCCATTCCTTTGTGAGCATCGTGACATCTCTACATGCAAATTGTTGCCATCAGCCTCACATTTGAATTTGTGAGTGGCTCACACAGAGCTATGGACACAGAGCCTGACCCAGGAGGTGCTGCTGGGGGTGTAGCTGAAATGGCCACTCACAAGGAGAGTTTTGTTCTCTGCCTGAGAAGCGTTTCACCCTCTGATAACAAAATGCCAGAGCTGATGAAAAGGGGATGTTGCACCTTTGCACCTGGATAGTGAAGGGCTGGCTGGGAGTGTTGCTGTGGGGTCTTTTCTCACTCCTGAGCTGCTTGTCCAGTAGCCAGGGATGTTGCTGCCGAGGGTCCTGGCTGAGCCTGCCAAGCTGCCATCTGCCAGAGAGCCTAAAGCACTAACCTGAATGCAGCTGATGGTGTCATGGATCAGATCCAAAGCTCTTTAGCTCACAGTCGGGGCTCTGAATACGTGCATGCAAACATTTATGGATACCCTGAGTCGATAGGGATCTCTAGCTCATCCCGGACAGCCGCAAATATTTGCACGGATGTAGTCAGAGTGGGCAAACACTTAGAATACCTCGAATAAGCCAGAAGCCCTGGAGGGCGAGGGGACTGCAAATCCCCTCAGTATTCCTTCCACAAGCGCCAGTGAGCATGGTAATTACGCCACAGCCTGCGATGGAGCAGAGGCAATTCATCCCTCGATGCCAGAGCCCTGCATGCAGAGCGGCCCCGTGGGGCACTGAGTGGAGGTGCTGCCCTCCAAATGGCAGGAGATGTCCCCTGTCACTGCGACAAAGAGGAGCCCCGAGCTGCCAGGGATCGTGATGTGCCAAGTGTTGCAACCACATACATTTATCTGTTTCTAGCAGAGGGTACCACAAACATATCTCCAAATCAAAACAGTGGAGCTGCTTCCCTGACTGCCCTTCATCTGTGATACGTGGGTTGTAGCTGTTTAGGGCTATTGCTTCTTGCTGTGAACATTTGCACAGCTTTGGCTGAAAGGAGTCCTGCTGTCCCCATGGTCTCTCGCCAAACTTGCACTGGTGCTGTCTGAAGGCGGCACATCCCTCTCCTCCTGACACAAACAGTGCATCCCTCTCCTGAACAAACAGAGGCACTTTGGATCTCCCTGGCTCTCCAGGGCTGTAGGCCATTTCCAACCACACCGAGCAAGCCAAGTGGCACAGGATATTTTGGGCAGAATTCTTTACGGCAGCTTCCTACGCTGTCTTTGCTGGACTGTTGGTTCACTGCGTTGGTTTAATTGCCCTTTCGGCTGGCTGAGCTAAAGCCCCGAATGTTTCGGTGTCAGGGCTCCCCGGCCCGTCAGGAGGGCACGGATCTGCTGCTCCGAATAAGCCGAGTGACGCCTCCCGTGTGTGGTTGTTGATCTCCCGTAATTGCTGCCGCGTCAGCAGCCACATCAGGCCGGCTGAGATGACGGTGGGAGACTCTGTAATCCCTGCAAATCCCCCCCTCACCTGAACCCTTTGCGTTCTCGGTCCAGATGTGCCGACCGTCCCTACAGCGCTTTCAGAGGATAAAAGCTGCGTTAATGGCTTGGGGCTTTCGGAGCCCAGCAGAGCATCCCCTGCCTGTGACACTGCTGCGAGCTGGCTGTGCTCTGTCTGCTGGCACTCTCCTGGCACCAGATTGTGCATTAGAAGAAAACTAGGAGGGGAGAATTATTCTGGAATACACATTGCTCCCAAACTTCTCTGAATCCTGCTGAAATGGAAGGACCTGCCTCGGTGCTGTGCCAGAAAACTTGCTACATAAAACACTGCAAGCCACTCTGCATTGCTGAAAATCGACCGGAGCTGGGACAATCCCACCTCTCCAGGAGCTGCAGTAGCTCTCATAGGATGATGAGACAAAGGAGGTCAAACAGTGTTAGCAAGTGTGCCTTGCCCATCATCCCGGAGTATCCAGGCTTCCAGGATGTTAAGGTTTGTATGCAAAAACTCTCTTTGCAATATATGATAACTGCTACCTATTCTTCTGTAGGATGAATAATTCCCTTATGTGCTGGAAAGCTGATATTTGAGATAATAATAAGGCCTGAGCTGTGTTTTGGTACAGAAAAGCTTAACTTGAAAGACTTTTATTCTGTTACATTTGAAAGTTGATTATTATTTTTAGGCTGGTTTTATTTTTAAAATAATTTTTAAAAGTTTGAGTTAGGAAGACTACTTCAGTCAAGTTTTAGAGTTCTTCAGTTGCCTAACCTATTCCAAAAGTACAACCACTCTAGGCAGGGACTTTGGATTTACTGGGTCCCTTCCAGAATGAAGTGTGATGGAATAGTGGGAGATCAAAAACTTGGTTGCTTTTCAGTTTACATGGCATGTCCAACCCACTATTTCTCATTTGAGCTCAATGTTTTTCATTCATTATGAGCAGGCAACGTGCCAGAGGCTGATGGTGGAGTGCCCTACTGAGACATTGCTGGGCTCTGAAACCAGATTTGTGGCTGGACCCTTAGCAAGTATCTAGACTTAATTAGGGACAGTCAAAAACTGCGTGAGTGATGGGGCTTTTTTATACCAAAGGCATTGTCAGGCATAATAAATGGTTGCAAAATGTTCCACGACCCCGCTGTGGCTGTCATCTACATACAGTATAGTCTTTCTTTTTATTGATTAGAAACAGTAATATAATGTAAAACAGTTCTTCTCTCAAGCCAAACTGCTCAGGTTTTCAGAGAAAAAGCCATGGTCTGGCCTTGCTGTACAGAAACCAGCTGTTGCTCCTGGTAGCTTGAGACAGGCCAGGGTGTCTGGAAATACCAGTGAGAAAGGTGGAAATGGCAGAGCAGTGACTTTGAAAACCCAGGGGACAATGAACTTTGGAAAGGCAACTTTTTACATGGTGAGTTTCTACCAAAATTTTCTCTCACAGCATGGATGTTCCCCTGAAATCAACCTAAAGGCACCCGAGTGTATCACTGGGGCCTGGATCAGGGCTTTCTTTACTATTTAAGTACCTCAGGTATGAATTTGACTGGTTAGAAAGGAGACAGGCATCCTGCAATGGGAAAGGAGAAGAAAAAATGATGTATATTTATGCTATGCTGTGGGATAATTCATAATCAATAACAATAATAATAATAACTTCAGACTTTTAAGATGTAGAAATATATTATACGTGAAAAATCACAGTTTTTGTAAAAATACACTGCAGTTCAGCAGAGTTACCTGGGATTAAAGAAAGGGTGGGGGAAAATCTCTTAGAAGTGGGATCAAGTTTTGCCTTGGGAAACAGCAGCTACAAGCTAATGGGATTTGCAGAGGATAAACCTAAAGTTCTGTTAATATAGACAAGTGAGGAGTTATTTCAAAAAGTTAGATTTTCACAGAGGCAACACAAAATTGTGGCAGTACATCAGAATCAGTGGGAAGTAAAAATGCTCAGCATTAACCTCAGCCCAGTGGACTTCTGTTCCAGAGAGGGATTGGTACCAAACTGCTTGGTCTTCAGGGAATTTGGATCAAGAATCTCCACCATTCTCTGAAAGCTGTTTACTGTATGAAACCATGTATCTTAGATCCTTTCTCTACTTAAGCCAGCATCTTTTAATTCGCATTTTCTTCTGCCCCCAATCCTACCTCTCCCTCCCCTTCTATTTAAAACAGTTACCAAGGAATTACCTGGGAAACCCAGCCTTCAACAGGATTTTCCAGGATTTGGAAAGAGGGAAGCACTGCTCACCACAACCCAACAATTTGTCAAGGAGAGTTTCATTAGCCCATTACCTGGAGGGCTCTTCTGGAGGCTGCTTGGGAGGCCACCTGACCACCAGTACCGGCTTCCAGGACAAACCACTGCAGGAGTACTTCAACGAGAGGCTGATGGAGCTGGGCAGCTATGAAAGCAAGAGGTCTAACAGGAAAACAAAGGCATTTGCAGATAAGAACCAGAACCCCTTCCTGGCGCGCAGAGGATCCCGGCGCAGGAGCAGCTGTGGTGCTGTGCTGGGGATGGGCCATGGCAGGGAGGGTCAGGAGTCCTGCAGCTCAGCAAATCAGCTCCACAAGAGAGTGATTGAGTGTAAAGATGAAAAAGAAACCCACAATATCCTAAAACTCAACAGGAGTGACTTCTTGGACCTTTTGACCATGCACATCACTGCTCCTCTAGAAGCATTTGTGCAAAAGAAATGATACTGGAGCTTGCTACAGGTTTTTGTGCAGTCCTAACACCCATGAAGAATTGTTGCTGTTCAGCACCATTCTGATTTTAGTTCATATATGTCGGTCCTCTCTGACACAGAAAGGTGCTTGTTTTGGGATTGTTCTTGATTAACTTTGCATATATGTGTTTTCAATTATTTTCTGCAAAAAATCAGCATAATTGAGCCATAGGTGCGACTTATAGCAGTGTTCTAAATACATTCATGTATTATTTGAATGCTTAAGTTGCATTCAAAAAAGGTGATTAGTGTCAGAGGAGTACCTTGTTTCCTACTGTGCAGTTTGTGTTAATTAATATGAAGAAAGACTGTTGTATTCTGCCTCCTTACTTTGCTTGTTTTAAGCCTCTTGGTTTTATCATGTCACTGTGGCCTGACTAATTTATGGTCTTATTATGATTTTTTTCTGACACAAATGCAAATAGTTGATGAGAAATTACTGATTTTCACTCACTGCCACATGTAATCACCAGGTGGATCACTGCAAGAGTTGGTTGCATGAAGAAGCAAACACAGACAAAAGATTTACTTTTAAATATGGTCAGCTCTTATGGTTTCATTTGCAGACTCAAAAACCATTACTAGGGCAAAGAAGAAAAAAAGCTAGCTTTAGGTTAGAATGATGGAATTAAGTATGAAAGAAGGCTCCTTCCCTCTTTCCTACTGTAAATAGAAGAACCACATAGTGAATTCTTCATGTAATCTGAGCTTCAAATTGTTTATTGTATTTTAATGTTTATTGTGGCCATGTAAGTATAAAATGTCAGCTGCAGCTGAATCTTTTTATTATGGGAAATGTCAGTGTTTAATTCCACAGTGAATATCAGACCCAAAATGGGGCAATGGTTTTAAGCCTCCAGAAAGATCTATTACTGCCTGTGGTACCATCAGCAATAAATTCCTCATTACAGTCATGGTTTGAATTGATGCTTCCTTCTTTGCTTTCAGGCTTGTTTTAATGTGAGTTAACAAGTCAGTCATGCCCCTGGATAGACCTAATCCCTTCCAGTGCTGACTCCTCTCCATCACTTCTCCCTCCTTGTTCCTCCCATTTCTTCAGCCCTGGTGAAACTTGCCCCAGGGTGTGTCTTGTCCCTTCTGCAGGTCACATTTTCCTTCTTTCCAATACCTATTTGCAGAAATATTTCTTCTGCATTGCCTCCTCAGCTCTGGGGCCTCATATTTCTGTCTTTCATACTGTGAAGATTTGTGGAAAAGGGAGGGCAGATTAAGGAACCTCTCACATCCCTCCTGTCAGTTCCCTTGGGAAAAAACCAAGAGTTCCCCCCCAAAAAGGGAAGGGAAAATCATATAAGACTCATTCCTCATCTTTTCCCCTGTCCTGGGATCAAGATGATCTAAGGGAACTGAGATGGGATACTGAGAGCTGTCCCAGTGTGTGGGAAAAGCACTAAATACTTAGGCCAAATGAATTTTTCAGAATTCCCAATTGCCTTCCTGCTGCAAATGGAGGGAGCAGCCAATTAGGTGAGATTTTCCCTGCAGGAATTTTTTTTTTAAAGATTTAAATGGAAGTCTATAACCCATAATGTATTAGCAGATGCCATCGAAGGGATGCATCTGGTTTTCATTGTGAGTTTGCCAGAGGTTAGTTTCTCCTCTAGGAGTGAATGCATAATAATAACATGGTATTATGTGAGGGCATAATAATAACAGTGCATGAGGAGAAGGGAACAATATTAATGGAACACAGGCAACCTTAATTCTTTCATTTCTTAAACATGTGGCTTTTTACACTTGGATGTGTCCTTTTGAAGTTTGGTTTTGCAGGTCATTTCCGATCTGTGAGCTTTTTAGAAAGGGAAATTGCCTGCTTTTCTGCTGCTGATATTTTAGTGATTGTCACACTGCAGTGACTCCCAGATTAGCAGGTCTGGAGCATCCTGAGCCTCTCTGCAGATCTCTGCCATTTAAATTAACAGAGGAATGTGGAGACTTGCACTGTTAGGGTGTGACTGACATTTGCCGACAGCGTAGGAAAAAAAGCTTTCCTTAAGAAAAAAATAGCAGCAATAAACTGTAATTAAAAATAAAACCAGAAAAGCAGGTATTTTCTTCACTGAAAGAGTGGTCAGGCATTGGAAAGGGCTGCCCAGGAAGGTGGTGGAGTCATCATCCCTGGAAATGTTCAAGGAATGACTTAATGCTATGGTTTAGTGGATAAGGTGGTGTTTGGTCAAAGGTTGGACCTGATGATCTTGGAAGTCTTTTCCAACCTTAATGATCCTATGATTCTGTGATTTACCCAAGTAAATGGGCTGTTTAAGCTGCTCAGCCTCTGGGCAGAGTTACTCTTCTTCACTCAGGAAAAACAGACCCTATTTTAATTTTATTTTTTAGTTCTACTGAATAACAAATGTGAAATAAAATTTCAAAACCCCAAAAAAATGAGACCCTGACTTGGCAGAAACTTGTAGTGTTTCCTCCCCAAGAAGAACCCCACAGACCTGAATCTGCACGATCAGGCCCATTTATGGTATTTTTCATCTGTAAAGCACCCTAAGGAATTAAAAAAGTTGACGTGCTTTTTAAATTGGATTTCCTTCAAAATAGTGTCATGACTTTCCTCTGAGAAGATCCCTTGTCAGAGATAGTGGAAAAGTCTAAGAAGATTAGATCTCCCAAGAGGGAACATATCTAGATGTTGCTGTACAGAAGACATGAAGTTAGAGAGGGGGGAAAAAAAAAAGCAGAACACCAAGAGCTGTCAAGAGAAGGAATAAAGTCTCATCTCACACTCTCTCAGATTGTTAAAATCTTGTGAAAAATGGCTTGGGTTTGTTTGGAAAGTGATAATATGCATGACCTGAATTTATATAGTCTATTACTTTAGGTTTTACTGAGTTTAGCTGTTGGATGTAGCTGCTTCTTTAATGCAGATCATCTGTTTCCACAATGGTCTTTCATGAAACCTGATGCAGACACTGCATGCCATTAGTAGTCTCCTAAAAATATTCTTTATGCCTCTTTGAAAAATCCTTCTTTCTCCTCTAAAAGAAAAAGCAGTGCATCACATTGCTCCTGGTGACTTTGCAGCCACTCTTTGTCTCTGTTTTAAATCTTTCTGTGTGGAACACTGAGCAGCACCCTCGGTTGGTTGTTGTTTTCCCTCTGTAAATATATTCTCTCTGTTTAACTGGAGCTTAGGCAAAGTCCTCTGTAGGGCCTCATAAATCAGGCAGTGCTCACTTTACTTAAAAGCACAGTTCATGGCTTGTGAAGCCTGTGTCCCTCCTGTGGTTTTGTCACCCTGTCCCTGAACTCCCCTCTGAGGCTGTCAGGAGTTGTGCTGGCTCATGGGGCAGAGGGAGGCTGGGGAGGTGAGGGTGGAGGGAGGAAGGAGGTCTCAGGGGAAACACAGCCTGCTTTCAGGTGAGAATCTGAACTTTCACAAAGAGAGGTGCAACCTCAGCTTGGGTTTTGGTTCCCTCAACCTCTCAAGATGTGATGGGACAGAAAATGCAAAACATATGGAGCCACAAAGGCATCTAGGAAGAGATGGACTGCATCCCACTCCCACTGTAAGCATCTTGGAGATCCCAAGGACTTCAGGAATGTCCATTTGGTTACATGCCTCATTAAAGCAAACCATATAGTTTTCATGTATTTAAATTAAGGAATTTATTAAAAAAAAAGCCAAAAAACCCAATCAAAACAGTGGTTTGATCTAGATACAGCAGCACTGTGACATTACTAGGACATTATGTACGAAGAATCCAAGCAGCCATAGAACACAGAAGCCTTTATCTTCAGTAACAATCTCAAAATGAAACTAGCTTCATCAAACAATGTTGAAGATCTCCCTGGAAAGAGAAACAAAACTAAACAGACCCTCCCCACCCCTAACCCTTTGGATATTAGAATGATTTTTTTTGTACAATACCAACAGCCACTAGCTCTTCTAATTGAGAACACTTGCTTTAGTTTATTACAAAAATGATCTGTTGACTCAGTTATGAAAGACAACTTTTAACATTGCTTTAGAAGTGTCTGCTCCTCTTATAGACTACAGTATTAGAAGTGCTTAAAAACATTTAATCCTGGATATGCTCTTGAAATTCAATCAGAAGGATATTCTGTGTGTGTTTATATACCAAATATGATTTTAAATTTGTAAAGCAGGTGAAAAGACTAACCCTAATATGAAACTGCAATTTTACAATT
This sequence comes from Climacteris rufus, assembly GCA_013398175.1. Taxonomy (NCBI): domain Eukaryota; kingdom Metazoa; phylum Chordata; class Aves; order Passeriformes; family Climacteridae; genus Climacteris; species Climacteris rufus. The sequence continues at coordinate 453,939 of VZRZ01002687.1, forward strand.
TAATTATTAGTCAGATATGGGCAACCACATAATAGTTCATGAAATCTTTAGGTCTATCTACATTGCTCAGAAACACAAAATAAAGTTTTTACAGCTTTCAGCTTCAAAAGGCTAAAATGTTCAGTCTTTTAGAAGAGTGTCCAGTGTTTAAAAGAAATGCAATTAAGGGAGACCGCATTCAATACACATGAAACAACTTGTTTGAGCTTGCTAATAAACATATCTAACAGCTGCATGTGGGGTGATGAGAGAGGAAAACACATTTGTCATCCAGCCACTACCTGAGATTTTTCTTCTCTGGGAGTGGATCTTCTCTACATGGGTGCTGATCCTCCAGAAAACTGGAGTTCCCCTCCAGTGCCCACTGATCCCAGGCGTGTTGCCTCTTTTGTTTCCACAGCTGGGCAGAGAGGTGACCCAGTTTGCCACAGATCCATCTTTGGGACTTCACACAGCATCTCACTTAACTGGTACCTAGGGAATCCTTTGCAGGCTTGGCCAAAAAAAGTTGAACCAATGAATGTTGTTTTGTTCCCTTCCTCATAGCTATTTCTCTCCAACCTAAAAACAGAGGAAGTGTTCATGGGAATGCCACAATTACTGGCCAGCTCTTCAGCAAGAAATGAATACTTAAACCTTTGCACTATCACCTTGTTGTCTGCTGGAGATGTCTGACAGAACTGCAGTGCATTCTGTTTCAGTATCTCTAAGGAACTAAGACAAACCAATAATAAAGAGTCCTAATTTAGAAGAGTCATCTCACTACTCATGTAAATAAGAGCAGCTATACTAAGCCTATTTAACTTAAAATAATAATACAAAGAGTTGATATTGATCTGATTTATGCACAGACTCCAAAGTACTTTCCCTAGACAGACAGAGAGCATCCCTCCATGCTTGAGAATGGGAAAACAGAACTGCACAGAGGTTTGCCCAGGGCAGTGTAAAAAAACACAGTCAGAATAGGAATACAAACCATTACTCCTGGCTCAGCACATAAACCAAGAGGAATACTTATGTGCCAGCAGTAATATTCATGTTAATGAATAGGCAGCAATCTGTTTAAAATTGTTTCTTTCATAGAGCCTATTTGTCAGTACAGCAGCTTAGCTGATCCAACTGCAGCAGATTGTATTTGTATTATCACAGAGACATTTGGGGGAGGTGAACATTTAATACTGTAGCATATTGTTGGCTTTCACTTTCTTTAATGAAATTTCTTATTTTCCCTAAAGGAAATAATTTAAAAATTCTCTGAACCAATTTCTTTCTCTTTTCTTATTTTTGCATTTAAGGAAAGACAATTATTATGAGCCAGCACTCCGATATTAGTTAGTGTAAAAGAGAGTGTGTCCTGCCCAGCACACAAAAGATTGTTGTTTTAAACTTATTCAGACTTTGTATCAGCTTTAGCATGAGGGTATTATTAATTATTATTCTTATTCTAAATCATTAGCAATATTTTAAGTCATAGGTCATATTTGTGAAAGGCTTGGGATAGACAACTCTGGAATCTCCTGTTTCTCATGGAGCCACTGAACAGACCAATTCTTCCAAACTTCACTGCCAAATGTACCTCCCCACAGCCTGAGACACACTGGGACCATCCCTGGGCAGGAGAGCCTCTAAGTCTGGACTTCTAGAGTGCCTGCAGGCTTCCACATGAAGGAAGATGGTCAACACACCAAGAGACAGAAAGGATTTCTTTCAAAGAAAAACCCAGTCTTTCCAAAGATTGCGTGGGAAATGCCTGAATGATCTCTGCACTGAGTGATTTGAGTGTTACAAATATGAACTGAACAAAAATAATGATCCCAACTAACTGTGGAGCAGAGGATAAAACACCCACACCTTGTCCACAACAAAGCCAGTTCCTGCGGCTGCCGGTCCCATGGATGTTGGTGAGAAGCAGCTGCTGTGCTGCAGGGATGTGCATTTATTGCTCTTCCACAAAAGTCTGTGCAGGGAGCTCCTGACTGAGGCTGGGATAGGTGGGAACAGAGACCTGTGTGATGCTGTCCATGCAGGCTGAGGAGATTCCTGTTTGCCTCATCACACTGTTCCCTCTGACCCTCAGAGAGACAATGTTGTCTTTGAGCCAGGGCCAGACCCTCTGTGCAATACAGCCTTGGCTGTGCAATGCCCAGGTGAGTGAAGAAATTGTGACCAACATATGGTGATCCAAGGAAGAAAATGCAGCACTGTGTGGTAACAGCTGCCATTGGACCCTTGCTGGAGATTCACACACTGTGGGAGTTTACATGCTGTACTCCAGAGCTCACAGCTTGTGTCTCCTCCTCATCCTGCCCGTGGTTTTTCCGCTGCTACAGTTTGGTTTCCTGTTGTTTTTTTTTTAGTTGAGGCATCACCACCGAAAAAGATCAGCTGGATTTGAAATGTGAGGCTTTGACAGCTGAAGCAGAGAATGCAAGCTGGATCCTGAGGTCTGGGTGAATGACCTTAAGAATCAGTGTCTTCAAATCAGAAACTGAAGCCAAGCTGGGTCAGCCAAGTTTGATTCCCACTGCTGATGGCACTCTCAGCCATAGTTTCTGGGGTGACTGCAAATTGAGGTGGTATCAAACTGTTTTTATGGAGAGCTGTTGTCTCTGAACTGCCAGGTGCCAGGAGTCCCTAATCAGCAGAGCCAGATGAACGCTGTGATATTGAATTCTGCAGCTCCCTAACACTCAGTTTGATCTCCAGTACCTGTTTGGTTTGATTATCTTCACACCTTCCTGAGCTTCACAAGCAGGTTTTTGTTCAGAAACAACATCTGAGTCATGGCCATTCTTGTGAAAAATCTCTTTTTAGATAATCCAGGTCAAGAGTACCCACCTAGGAGTTTGCTATTTTTTTCCTTCATTATCCCTTTGTTTAAAAAAAGCTTCTCATCCAACAGCGGGAAAAAATGCTACAAGACTCAAGTGAACCTTCAGACACTGTAGAAGATGAATAGGAAACACCTGACTCATAAAAGCCTGTCAGCTAATTAGTGTTCATCAGACTACTCAGTTAAGATTTAAAAATAAGAGATATGCTTGCACAATTCAGGATCAGATTCTTAAAAAGAGCTAAGTTTGCTCATCTGTCTATTTAAAACAAGCAACCAGATCTGAGCATATGCATGTTTTGGAAAGAATTTGTATGGTAATTGAATAGGATATAGAGAAAATTAATCTGTCTGGAAATCTATTAAAGAACTACTTCTTTCTACTCCTTTGTTATGTGCAAACTCATTTCGAAATTCACCTGGAATCAAAATACTAAAAATCTCATTGCAAATGCTCTCCAAGGTTGTATGATGAAACTGTGTTTTTTTCAGTTCCTGAACCCACAGCTCCCAGTGCTTTTTAAGCTTGACTCTACAGAACCAATGGCCAAACGTCTGTGGAAGCCTGGCTGTGCAGGCCACTGCCTTGACAGGGCTTCAGCCCTGACTTCTGGCCACACACTGGAAGTGAGAGGACTGTGCTCCTACTCCAGTGTTGAGTGCAAGGTAACCTGAATAATTAAAAAAACCTCAATCACAACCAAACAAAAAAGAAGCAATAAAAAAAAAATCCTGCAGGTTTTGTTGTTGTAGGTAAACCCTGACAGAAAGATCCCTAGGACTGTTCATGAGCACTAGTGATGGACAAGTCTTTCAGAGCTGGGAGCTGAAAACCACAGTCCTGCTGCCCCAGCATGGTAATACTATTTGTGGTTTGTCAGACAGGACAGGTACACCCGAGAGATGTGGCATGAAATCTCCCTCAACTGGTGTTGTTTTCTGTCTCTCCCTTTACTCACTCACAGCTCCAAGGAGCTGGGATCCAGAGGGCCGCCATCCCAGGCTTGATGCCTTCAGGTGCACACAAGCATCCTTCTTCCATACCATCTTGAGGATTCAGGACATCTAACCCTAGCATAATGCCACTCTTGTCCTTCAAGGGCTTTGCACTGCCCCTAATTCCCCTCTGCCAGAATCCTAGAGATGCTGAGTAGGAACTGTCCCAGTGGAAAGGAGAGCAGGACAAGGCACAAAAGCTGTCATTCACTGTTTTCACTAAGAAGTCATCCACCACTAGTTAAGGCTGGTAGCATCTAAAAGGTGTAAGGCCAGCTACAATCTACATTTGCAATTTGTTCACCAGCTTTCAGTATGGGGTTTGCTGTTATCAGATTTTTATTCTGAACTGGGAGATGGTAAAGAATGAAAATGTTAGTCTTCATATGCCAAATCAGTAACCTCTCTGTAAGATGTAACAGCTTCTCTAAGATGTCCAATGCCACCGTCTAACATGGGAGAGCAGCTGAAGCCTCATCTCCCTTTCTTGACTTTGCTCTATCAGCTGCTCCATGCAAGTCCTGTCCCTGTTCTGTCTCTCTCCCTCATGACTTCAGGCTGCTTTACTATGTCATTCCTGTGTGTTTTTCATTCAGAGATTTGTCACTAAAGACCTTCAGCTTTCCCCCGCTCAGCACTGGCCACACAGAACACCCACATGGCAGTCTAACGAGTTTTGACTCTTGAGACTTCCACTGGAGCGTCGTTTCCTTAGACCCTGGGATAGCTGCACTACTGGCTAACAGGCTTTCAGACACACCAGGATGGTCTTCAGATGTTCCAAATGACCCAAAGGTGTAAAACCATCAGTACAGTCTAGGCAACATTGCAAAGAGCACGGGGAACCAACACACTTTACAGAGCACATTGGGCTGTAGAGATCTGCCTGCAGTTGGGGGGACAAAGGTTTTCCAATTCCTCTTGAAAGGCAGTAACCATATTTTTGATCTGGTGTTCCTAACAATAATAGATAGTGACATACTTGAGAGGAGCACGGTTCTGATGCCTGAGGTACTGCTACTGATCCTGCCTGATCCTGTTTATCCCAGGGGGCACAATGTTCTTGTCAATGGTTAAAGGATCCTGGACAAAGAATGATGGAGATGAAAGTAGGAGATATTATTTCCTACTGACAGTTTATTTAATTGAGGATCTAATTGAGCGGGTGTGTCATGGGGTGTTTGCATGGCACATGGAAGTACTTTAGGTTCTGCTACACCCCAAGCAGCTTGGATCCCACTCTGAACCTCCACAGCTCACCTCTACAAAGCTGTCACAAATCTCCTGGTAAGCGCAAACCAGACTGCTGAACTTCTCTCCTGCTACCTGTTTGATATGGGCAGCTGTTGAAAACCTCAGATGTTTGACTGCAGCATGGGGTTTTTCTCTCATTTCAGCAGGTGCAGGTTTGAAGTCCTTGAAAAATGAATGGACATTTGCTTTCTTGGTCACCTCTCACTCAGCTTTGTTCCATCTGTCATCAGAAACAGCACAAGAACTAGTGAAGGAAAAGAGCTTAAAACAGGGCTCCCTTTCTAGCTAAAAAGCATTTGATGGAATAACAACATAGGTAAGTGCAAATCTCAGCTGTGCAGGTCCCAAGACATCACAAACCTTCAGCATAGCAAGTAGCATTCTTGAATGCATCAAAATCTTGTCTTTTAGCATTTAATGTGAGACATTACAAACTAATGAAGAGGAGAAATGTATGCAGTGTTGCTGTAAACCAAATATACAGATGTAAAATAATTAAGAATAAACTGTTCCATAAAAATGCATGTCAATAAACCCCCGTCTGATAAAGTGATTCATGAAGAATTTTCTAGAATTGCTAAAAAGAATGATTTCTCGTTTGAGGCTCTGGAAGTCTTGAGTCACATTTTGTTTCTTTTAAAAAAATGTCTTAAAACACATGGCTTTACAGCTGCTGCTTGGAAAATATACACCTCCAAAGTCTGACTTTCATTTAAATACAAATGTACAAAATGTAAACTGAGACAATAGAGAAATTTACAAAACTTTTCTTTAAAAATAATAAAGACAAAATTCAGTTCTAGTATGATGCTATTTAAATACGTGCAAGTAGTCATGTTCATTGAATTTCTATTGCAATGTTCTAAAGAGACAAATTTGATTCACACAGTCTTGAGTGCCACCTCCAAAAACAGACCTGAGTGGAAATTTCTTCTTAAAATGTGAGGCTCCACTGGAAGGAATGGATAGAAAATCTCCATTTTGGGAGATCCATATTTTCTTTTTTCACTCAATGGTGGAAGCTCTCTCATCCACAGAAGCTCCAGAGATTATAGTGGAAGGATGCAACATGTTGTTTCATCAAGCTGAGTTGGAACTAGCTGCTTCCAGTGGAGTTTGAACTTACGTGATTTGAATTTATGTGGTGATTTAAACTGGCCTTTGAATTTGGAGAACTCTTTGAATTGTTCTGATGCTGTTGGAAGAGGAGGACAATGACAATTAGACTTCCAAAATACGCCATGCTTTTTTTTTTAGTCCAACACTGTTCATTTTATAGTGATAAGATACTGACTGAACCGCAAGATTTTGGTTTGAAGATCTTTGGATGCAAAATATTCTTTGCTTTCTTACCTGTAGTGTCTCTAGGCCAGCAGAACCATGGCAGTTCTTGAGGAATGCAGCAAAGAAGACTCACTCGAGCTCCAGGAGTCAAATCAATTCACTGCAAAATGTCAGTATCTGCTAAATCTGACTAATACAGAGGATACCTGCCAATGCTCAGGCATGGTTTTAACCCTACAGAAATAGATCAGTGTAGGAATATTATTGGCATTTGCAAGTGGTGCCATGGTGCCTCATGAAAGCTACACATAAGTATCACCTGGGCCGCTCTCTCCTCTAATGTCTTGGTTTCCTGCCATGACTACCTCCCTCAACATTTTCTTTCTTCTTCTTTTTTTTTTTAAACACATAAAACAAGGATTTTCACAAGGAACTTCTTAAAACCATAGAAATGTTTCAAAAGGCATTTCAGCACAGCACTGAAAAAGGTTGGGTAAAATGTTTGCAGCTGCTGGAAATAAAACTCATGAGCAACACTGAAACTTCTGGTGGTAAAAAAAAAATCACACAACATAGATGAAAACCCTGGGATATGCAGCATTAGCCAGGAAATTACCAGGTAACTGGAGAGCCAGCCCCCTCTAAGATGCACTGCCTTTCTCCTAGCAAAAATACCACCAGAACAGGGCTGTGACACTGAGTATCTATGGAAGTTTCCTGGTCTGAGTCATAAAAGATCTCACCTGTCGCTTAAATATCCTCTGTAGCAATCCTTTCTTGGGTGGCTCTGGGGGGTAGCTTTTGTTTAGGTCTGGTGAAATAGTACCATTTGGTCCAAATACGTTCAGCTCCTTGAAGCACTCTGTTTCTATCATCTAGAGGAATACAGTGAGAGAGAAAAAGAGCAATTATTCATCTGCACTAAATAAATTCCAGTAGTGCTAGGTTGTTCAAAGTCAGCAGTGTGTGGGGAGAGTTAACAGCTGGATTCCTGCTGGTGTCTATAGAGGGCAAATAGAGTGTATGAAAAAGAGAGGCTGAGTCTGCTCTGCATGTTTGCACATCAGACTTGTCAGAAACTGCCCCACAAAACTTTCTGTTCTTTTCTATAGCATTGTGGAGAATATTGGGCAAAGACAGGCACACTTACAAAATCCCAATTATTAGCAGCCCTCTGCCCAAGTGGATCTGTTGCTTGATCCAGAGTTGGATTATGAAATCCACTGTTGGCTGTGTTTTGATATCAAACAAAGACCCAGATCTGGAAATGCCAGGGCAGTTCAAGGTCCAGAGTCAACTGCTGCAGCTGGGGCCCACTGCAGACAAGGCCTGAGGTCAGGGTCACCAATGGAGGATCCTTCTGTTAGGATTCCCAGCTGTGACACAGAAGTTCCTGAGAGCTGTCGAAACACCTCTGCAGAAATGCAGGAGAAGGAAGTACAGTAGGATCCTTGCCAATTTACACAAATACACAGAGCCAACAGATACAGTCACCTGAACCTGACATCTGTGGTACATTACAGATCTTGAAAGAGGCCATTTGTAACTCATGAAAGCATTAGAGTCTGGCAAGTTATCCAGTAGCTATATATTACTGGAAACATACAGCTCCTCTTAAACCATCTGTGTTACGGGGTTTATTGCACTAATTTTGCTATAATACATCCTTACCTCATTTTGCCATGGAATAGACACTGATCCTGTGGAAAACTTGGAATAGAAATCGTCATCTGTTTGGTCCAGGTTAACTCCTTTGACTGTGGAGAACTGCTCGATGTCTAACACATCCTTGCAGTACACTGCTCTGGGCTATGTCAGCAGCAAAAAAAGAGAAATCACAAGAGAAAAAATATTTCTGAGTCGGACCATGTGCTTTCATTCACAGATTCAGTCAAGTGAGAATGTCTAACAAGTGTGTGTCTGCAGCCTCCTTCCCCACACTTGCTCTGCCTGCATGTTTATCATCAAAGGCTGACTTCACTTTAAGCACATTAAGCTTCCTATTCTGAAGTCCTTAAAGCATCAGTCAAAGTGGGTTTTAGTCATCCATATACCATCTGGCTAAGAGGTGAGAGGAAAAGGACAGAGAGAGCAAGAAAACAAAAATCAAACCCTACCCTTCAGTAATCTTTTCATTTAGAGAGGGAACAACAGAAAACCAGAATGTTTATGAGTGGCACACTGGAGAGAGCTCTGAAAAGAGGCCTCAGATAGAAGTGCCCTCCTGCCCAGATTGCTGTGGAGTTTGCAGCTTAGAAGTTTAAAGGAATGTATACTAATTGCTAAGGAAAACAGAGGAGGTTTGGCATTTTTCCATTGTTTTTATTAATAGCTGAGCTGCTGGAAGCTGCCCAGAATTACCTCTATTAACTCTTTTAACTTGGCTGCGTTTCTTCAAAGAAACAGTCAAATGGCTTTGCCTTTTTGAACTACTTTTCTGGGCTGACAGAGACAAAACTCTTTGCAGTGACGCAGCTTTCAGCTCATATTCCAGCAGTCATCCACAGGGAGCAGGAAGAGTCATCACTGGCTACGTGTCACAGGCAGTGTGTGTGCCCAGAGAGTTCCCCTCAATGGCACAGCCACTCTTGGATGTGCAGGAACAATTGAGGGGTGGCTCGTGGGACCAGCCTGACCTGCTGAGCCCCGGCACAATCCTACTGCCTACATGTGGTACCAGGACTGCACAGCCCAGGGGTCCAACTGTGCAGTACCTTATCTAGTTCTGAGCACTGTGACCAAACAAATGGAGTTCATTCCTGACAGAAGTCCTCTTTGCTGAAGGCTGTATCCCTCTGCAGTCCTGACAGCTGCAATCCACAACATTTTTGTGGGGACGGAGTAATGCAGAAGAGGATGGAGAGACATGTGTTGGATAACTTCTGCCTGTATAGCTTTGGGGGATTCAGCTGACTTCAGAAAAGACTGGGAAATCTATGGATCAAGGGCCAAATAAGTTAAATTAGGGGCAGCTCTTGAGTTCCAAATAAATAGCCATAAAAATTTATGTGCCTTTGCTTTAGCAAATATGTCTCTAAGAGGTGACTTCTAGGCCTCACGTGCCACAGTTTTAACACACTCTGGCAGATCCCAAATTTGAGCCCAGAATTTTATCATTTTCTACATCAGAAAGAAATAGTAGCTTGTCTCTTATTTCTTCCCACTAAAGCAGGTTGTAACACCATGGGCTAATTGGCAGGAATAACTAGGCCGCATAGTAAAATGTAAAGCAAAACCAGAGCAACTAAAGTAAACTTCTGTAGCCTTCAAACCACTTTGGTTTGGTTGAGTTTGCAGCAACAGGAATGAGAGCTGCCAAGATGTTACTTTCCTTAATATGTTAAAATGGCAGTGTTTACTTAGAACCATATGGGGACTTTAAGGATAGAAGGTCTGGCCAGAAATAGAGCCCTGCAGGAGGAAAATAATCAGATAACACTGAGCACTGGGCTGGAAAGCAATACCACATAAGGGTGGAAAAAGTTTTGTTGTTGCCAATGCAACAAAGACTTTCAGTATGTGTGAGCCTGGTGTGCAAACCTGATTTAGGACTCAGTGTTGGGTTCTGTGCCCCCTGAACACTAAAAGCTTCCAAATGCTTTCTCAGGGCCAAGTCACCTTCCCTGCTTGAGGTGACACTTGAGAGCTGAACCTGGTTCAGACTCTGTAACAAACTACTGTTTTCACGGTGATCCGATTTCCACAGAGCTTTGGACATTGTAATTCTGGTTTCACCTCTACGAACCTGTATGCAGACATGGGGCTTTCACTGCTGATTGTTCCAAGCACCACCTGGTGCTGAGCACACTTATTTTCACAGTAGTACCATGGATAAGGGAATACAAAGGTGCCCAGTGCCTCCAGTGTCACACAGGAGGGCTGTGGTAAAATGAGTGGGAATGAATCAAGCCCCAGGCTACCCACCCTGCATCCACATTTCCACAGAGCCCTCTCTCCTCTTCCTCCCAACCTCTCCACTCCAGCCCTACCACTTATCACACCTTCCTAGGGTAGCCTCCATTGCAAAGAGCAATGACAGCCCTAAGAGAGAGAAGTTATTTTAGAAAAAAACCTCTTGAAAGAGGCCACTGGGGGTTCTTCCTATCATACTTACATCAGGCACAAAGGGAGGATCCAGCATTCCTGCTTCCAACCGCTTGAAATTCATGCTCTTGAAAAAGGGGTGTCTCTTCACTTCTGCTGCACCTTCCCCCTGACAGCCCAGCCGCTGCTTCACGTCTTTGGTGAGGAGCTGAAACCAAGAGGAATGGCGAAGGTGTCACAAAAGCAAGAGCTCCACAAAGATATTTTTATCTCCCGTTGTTTCTGAATGTGCCCAGAGGGAAGCATAGAGGGGAGCTGCAACTGGTGTTACTTAAAAGCTGGAGTTAAATGGATTAGGACTGCACTGTTCTACATGCTGGTGAAATCCTTCAAAAATCACCTGCTCTAAAGTATTTACAGTCAAAACAGGGACCACTTCTTCCGCTGACTTTCAATGAACCCTTTTCAAGAAGAGGTCTGACATACCCTAACAACATAGCAGCACATTCATAAGGTCCATGTGCTTTGTCTCGGTTCTTTTTTTTTTTTTCATTACTCTTGTAAGAATAATTTTCCCTTAGATGAACAGGTGCTTAGGAAAAAACAAAAGTACCAAATTGTGTTTCTCTCACCCATTGCACTATATTTCAGTGCATCACATGACACATTGAACCAACCCTTTGTACTCATAGGCTTATCTCTGCTGAGCTCAAGGGGAGTCCCATCCATGGAGCCAGGAATTATCCTCAGTTCTGCCTCGTTTGCTTTCAGAGAAGGGCAGTGCACCACCTCTACCCCCTACAGCAAGTCCTGCCTGTTTTCTGGATACCCACAATGGAGCAATGGACACCAAATGAACTCAGCACCTTTGGTCTATCAGACAAGCAAGTCCATGAACAAAACCACTGTGATATTTACAGGGGAGACTCTATAGCACCTTCCAGTGCAAGAGAGCTGGAGAGGGACTTTGGATAAGGGCATGTCACGACACAGACAAGATGTAATGGTTTTAAACTGAAGGAGGGCAGGGTTAGATTGAATATAAGCAAGAAATTCTTCCCTGTGAGGACGGTGAGACCCTGGCGCAGGTTGCCCAGAAAAGCTGTGGCTGCCCCATCTCTGCAGGTGTCCAAGTGCAGGCTGGATGGGGTTTGGAGCAGCCTGGCTCAGTGGGAGTTGGACGGGATGGTGTCTAAGATCCCTCCAACGCAAGGCTGCCTGTGATTCCATCAGCGATCCCGAGCCGCCCGGGCGGTGCCGCCGGGAGGCAGCAGAGGAAAGGGCAGCGCGGCGGGGTCGGGCGGCGATCGCTGCTCGGGGAAGGGGCCGGGAGCGGGGCCGGGGCTCTCCCCTGGAGCGCGGCAACAGCAGAGGAACCAACAGCTCCTCCGCCTCTGCCCGCGGCTTTGCTGCCCCCAGCCGAGCCGGGAAGCAGCGCTGGCCCCTCGGCCCCGGCCGGGTGGGCTGTGCACGGCAATGGCACCGAGAGCATCAGCAGCGCCCACGGGGGCTCGGCACCCACGGCGGGCAGGGGTGCGGTGGGGTGGGTTCTCCCGCGGGAGCAGCCCTGGGAGCGGCCCCGGGACCGTTCCAGCTGCGGATGAGAGGATGCAAACAGCCTGGGGAGGGCTGGGGAGGAGGACCCCTGTTCCCAGGTGCTGGAGATGGACCGGGAGCCAGGCAGGCTCCCCGCTGGGGCAAGGCTGCGTGGAGATGCTGCTTGTGTGCTCAGCTCAAGGTTTATGTGCCCCAGCACCTTCTACCTGGGGTGCTGCCTCAACCACATCATCTCAGAGAGGAGGGGCTTTGAAACAACTCCTTGTTGCTAATGTCACGTTGTGATCTTTCCTCTGGCGCCTGGGTAAAGCTGGGGTTTCTTGTCCTTATCAGGGTTTTACAGTGCCACAGCTCTTTAGGCTTCTCTGAACGCTCTGCTACCCCCTGGGCATTGGTGGTTTTCTTATCTGACTGCCAACAGCCACCTCAGTTCTGCATTTTTGTTGCTGGGGCCCTCATTTCCAGCCTGAGATGGCAAATGGCTTTGGCAATGTGTGCCCCATGTGTGCAGGGAGCACTCTCCAGCCAGGAGTGGTGGTGAAGGGGTCTGTGGACATGAGAGTTTCTGCTCAGGTCCTTCTGCCTCAGCAGCAGCAGCAGCAGCAACAGCAGGGGACTGTATGGTCTGAGGAATGGGGGAAAGCTTCTGGTGCTGGCCACAACAGTGACTTTCAGCTTCCAGAGAGCAACATCCCTTCCTTCCCCACACTGCCTCTGATGCTGTCTAGCTGGAGACATCTGGTCTGACAGGTCACCACAACCGACTGATCCATAGATGAGAAAAGACTTAAGGGAACATCTCTGTGTCTTGCCATCCTCTGAGCACACATTCACATGATGCTGTTCCACATCCACCAGGCTCACTGGAAAAGATCTTTCTCAGAGCACTTCTCTGGACCTTGATTTCTCTGGGTACAAGGAAAAAGGGATGCTTTGCTTTCAAATCATTGCATCAGACTTTGAGCTCTCGTGGTCCTGAGGCAAGGTATTTTGTTGTGAGGGCTGGGTTTTTTGGTTGTTGTTTTCTTAAATCCCAACAGTTTTATGCTTCACCCTGTGTGAAAAAGATCACTTTGGAATTTCCAGTCAGAATCTGGCTTGCTCTATTCTGGTTGGGCAAAGGAGTTAAAGCCCTATTAATCTTTTACTCTCATGTTGGTAAGACCTTCCTGAGAGTTGGAAAGAAGAATCTGAAGGCAAAAAGACCATTTTTACTACCCATGACTCCAATATATTTTTAGAACTGATACCTTGAAGCTTTCAGGAGCAGTGCAGCTGAGGAGCAAGTGATAATAGGAAGGGGTAGATTTGGACTTGCCTGGAGATAATAAAGGAGACCTCTAAAGTCTCTGCTCTCAAGTCAGCAGTGAATGGATGAAAAGGGGTTACTTCCCATTTTTGGAGTCTGGATGCTGGACTAAGTGGTAAGACCAGGCTAATCTGTGAATTTTCCCTTGTCAGGCTGTAAGTTGTTTGGAGTGTGTGGTCAGAGGACAGGGTAGCTGAGGATACAAAAAGGCTGCCTGGGGATTCCTGGGCTCCTCCACGATAAACAAGAGAGTATTCAGTAACTTCAGATGCAAGAAGGAAGTCTCTGGAGCATGAATGCAGTTGGTTGTGGGTGGCTGGCCACTGCTTGATGAATGACACAAAAGGGAACATGCCACTGGGAATAGGCTGGGACTGAAAAGACCACAGAAAGGAGAGGATTCTCCTACAAAACCCTGCTTCAGGGGAGCAGCTGCCTGTCTCTTGAGAGTCCCAGGACAGTCACAATGGAGAAATGTAAGAAATAAATGTAATTTGAAAAGCTGTAGATGCAGCCAGATCTAGAGATGGCAACAGGTGAAACCAGACAATCTTTGTGGCTTCTGTTGTAGATATGAAGAGACAGAATGGACTAGAATATTTTCCAGAAGGGAAAATCCTTCCTTTCTCCAAGGAATAGTGAATCTTTTACCATTTCCTGCAGCCCCAGAAGCTTTCTGCAATAGTAAACTTGTGCAAGAGCCTGAAATATGCATCCCATTTGGGAATCTGACATGGAAAAGAAAATGGAGATAACAACTGTATGTTTTGAGTCATCTCTACACTCTTGTTTAATTCAGCTTCAAAGGGTTTATTTAATGTGAACAGAGAGCAGAACAAAAGCAACTACATCAGGCTGATGACAAGCCCTCCTGGGACAGCAGTGCAAATGGCCCCCTGGAACATAATTGAAATGTAATTCTACAGTAGAGCCTGCAGATAATTCACAGAGTTTCAAATCTGAAGATGGCTTGGGCCACCCAACCATGCATGAAGCTGATGCCAAACAGCAGAGCTTGATGTTCTGGTAACAAAGGCTCCAGAGGACACTGGACATTTAGGGTTTAGTCTACAGAGTTCATGGGCAAAGCATTACTAGAACAGTCCTTTCAAAGAGAGTCTTGAATAGCAGTGGTGAAGTTACATCAAGATCTTGATATAAAGGGCTCTCTGATACTTTCATGTCACTCATTGGATCCCCACTGGGGATTCAAACTCTGCAATGTCTGAGATTTTTTCCATGACTTTGTTTTGCTTCCTTTACAAAAAGAAACAACTGTTGTGAGGATTGCTAAAAAAAAAAAAAAAAAAACCAACAGTCCCCAAAGCACTGCTTTATCTTCATGTGATCAGTCAGTTCATATCCAGATCATACCATGTCATAAATAATTCCAAGTCCTAAGATGTTAGTCCTAAAATTATAGGAGTAAGGGGGGAAAAAAGGAGACAGGGGAATGCTAAAACCATTTCCATTGACCCAGCTGATCAATCAGTTTAAGAAATCACCTAGATAAATTTCAGCCCTGACACTGAAGGAAACATATTATTTTGAGCAATTTTTAGAGAATAGAAAAGCAATACTATGGTCAATTACTAAACGAGAGAAGAGAGATGAAAGAGCAGTTATCCTTGGGCAGCACTGATAAACTTTAAGGTGACACAATGTGTGAACAAGTTGATTTCCAGGGATGAAAGCAGAAAGGAGGGAGGGCAGCAGGCAGGAGTAGCTATATGATTACAGAGTTTCTGGTGGTGAGTGATGAACAGAAAAAAATTGCTTTTCAGGAAAACAGAGCCCATCATCATCTAGTTGCTTGGATGGGCACTTTGAAAAGGGAATGGAGATCAGCAACATGGAACAGCTGAGGCTGGATTTTGTCTAGTCCAACCCCGCTGCTCAAAGCAGGGTCTCCTAGAGCAGGTTGTTCCAGGCCATGTCCAGTTGGGCTTTGGTTATCTCCACAGCCTCTCTGGGCAACCTCTTCCAGTGTTTGGCTACCCTCACTGTGGAAAAGTGTTTCCTGATGTTCAAAGGGATCCTCCTGTATTTCGGTTTGTTTCCATTGCCTCCTGTCCTGTTACTGGGCACCAAACCAAGATTTTGGCTCTGTCTTCTTCACGCCCTCCAATCAGAGATCCTTTTTGTAGAATAAAATGGGAGCTGCAGGAATAAAAGGCATCTGGGAAGACAGTTTGCAGGAAACTTCTGAAAGAGTGTCAGAAGAGCACAGCAATGTGGGCCCATCCAACACTGCTGACTTGAATGCACTTCAAGTCACATTTTTGGATGCAAGACTGCACTTGTCAGGGAAAACATGCATGTACATCAATGAAGTACAAGTCACAACAACAACAAACACGGAGCATTTCCTAGAAAGACAGGACTTTTTTCACAGAAAAAACACACCAGAAGAAGTTATTTTATATGGGAACTATGGGTTGGGGAGCTTCCCAGAAAGCCAGCTGCCCCTGTTCCTAATTATTTATTATTCATCTCTGTTTCAGTCCAAAATGAGGTCTGATTTATGGGAAATTGCTTACAAAATGAAACATGGAAATATGGGATGGATGATGATTAATGGGAGCTATGATACGCGCCTGCAAAAATGCAAAAGGGCACAAACATCCAGGAGGGGAAGGCTGACATGGGGTGACATTGGAGAGTTTTCATATGAGTAAATGAAAAAAGACAACGTATTTCCTGGTGGTGATGCTGTTCGCTCACAGAGAAAGCTCTGAAGAGAAGGTTGGGCAACAGGGTGGGAAATGTTCCTCACTCCTGTCCTGAAGAGTCCACTGTGGGAAAGTCTTTTGTGTTGGATCTTCATGAAGGCTGAAGTTACATTTATGTACTACAACTTTTTCCTTCATTTTGCAGATGTGATGGGTGCTTTATTACTGTTATGCTTCCTTGCTAAGATGCTGATACAAAGCAACAAAGTTCCGCCTTTCAATATAAAAAGCAAAATGAATTTGAGAAAATATATTTGAATGATGGATTTTTTAAAAATATCACTTGATAAAACAAAAATACCACTTGATAAAAAAAATTACTCTTGGATGGAAAACCACAAATGCCATGACTCTTGGTATCAGGACTAAGACTCTTCCTGCCTTAAGACATTAATGCTCAGAAAGGGAAGGGTTATCTTTGGATCCATTAATAGTTTGCACAAACCACCTAAATAAACATGCCACGTGATTTGACATGGAAGCAGCAGTGATCGGGTTTTCAGGAATGATTTATATATGGTTCATGCTTCCCTGAGGCAAGAGAAGGAACTAGACCACCTCCTGAGGTCCCGACTCCCTGAAACCATCGTCTCCATGGCTGGAAGATGAAAGTGACCACTACAGTGAAATGGCTGTCTGCTCCCCTGGGAGTGCTGGGTCATCTACAGTACCATCCCATCAATGCCACATTTAATTCTTCTCAGCTTTAGGTTCTCATGGGAGTATACTTTCATTCTGTTATGCAAGGGACATAAGGAGTAACATGAAGGGTTTCCACAGGTATGCCAGCCAGAAAAGGGGGGTTGGACTAGGTGATCTTTAAAGGTCCCTTTCAACCCAAACTATTCTGATTCTGTGCCCCAAGCAACAAGATATAATTTTTGCCTCACATCTTCATTTTAGATTAACAGCAGGACAAACTCTCTGCCCCTCCAGCAGATGCTGCTCCTCACCTGGTTGGAGCTGAGCTGCTACCTGAGAGAAGGCAGGCTGTTGGGGCACATGGGATGGTCTGTCAGAGACTGTGGCTGCCCCAGATCCTCCTGTGCTGGCTTCACTGGGGGCTCTGCATCGCCAATTAAGGGCAGCGAATGGCCGAGAGCATCTATCAAGAGTGATGTCAGTTAATTACTACCCCGAGGATTTAGGAATGAGTTGGTGCACTGTGAGTTAATGACTTCCAGGCATGATACTTGGCAATGCTACCACTATTATTTTGCAAGGAAACTTCAGTGTCTCTTCATGGAGCCAGCCAACCAGAGTGCTGTGGATCTGCTGTTTGCTTGCCTGTTGCACAAGACATTGGTGAAACTCTCACTACCTATTTGTTGACCTTTCCTTCCCTTCATTCTCCCTCTACCAGCATACACAGATATGTCATTGTCTCCAAAAGAAGACTTCACTCCTTAGCAAACAACATCCAGAAAAAGGCCACATCCTTTTCCAAATTACAATTCAGCCTTCTAAAGAGGGATGTCAACAAGACATTGATGAATTCAGACACAGCTTTGAGATTTCTCAGAGGGATTGAGGATTTCCATTGTCAGACATGGCTATTGTGCTACAAAAATGACTCCCAGCTGAAAGAGTGAGAAAACATTCTGAAGAACAGCTCAACAGTATTAAGAAAAGCTGGATACCCTGGCACCCCGGGGGAAAAGCTGCTAACAAAGTTAGTGAGATGGGCTGGGACAACATTTTAGTGTCACAATAATTTCATTGCATAATCTTTGTCCTGCTTACCCCCAGCTCTCACCAAAGACAATGGAAGCGTGGGGTTTGCAGTTCCTTGCAGGAGACAATCAGAGTCTTGCATCATCATGTCCCTTTTATTTTTTCTACAAGGTTATAAAAAACAGAAATGCATTCTTGACTGCAAGCTAACATTCAAAGTCTCATGAGAACAGATACCGCTCCCTTGGCCATAAAACTTCGGAGAGGGCTCAAGATGACCGTGATGAATCTCATGGAGAAACGAGCCCAAATAAATACAGTTTGAATGAATAGAGGATGCAGTCATTCCATCCACAGATGAGCTTGGTTAGTCCTTGTTTCTGCAGCCCCTCTACAGTACCATGCTACTGCTCAGACTGTGTCAGACACTGCGTGTTAGTGAAGCTGCCACACTGGGCCTTCCAGCCCCTTACCATTTTACAGATGGACTTGGCCTCCTCAGAGAACTTATGGGAGTACACCTCTTCTGTCTCCAGCACTCTTCTGTCCACTTCTTCCCTCTTCACCTTCTCTTTCCTCCCACGGAATGGTGATTGCCCAGCAATCATTTCATAAATGAGACAGCCTAGCCCCCAGTAGTCAGGGCTGAGTGTGTATCTCTGGTTGTTCAACACCTCTGGAGCTGTGGAGGACAGTGAGATGTCTTGTGGAAACACCTGATATTTACACAGGCAAAACACTGAAGTGTCTAGAAGTTTCATTTTGGTGACTGAATACACATGCACAGAGAATGCTGGGTAAAATATAACAATACCTCCTGGTTTCAGTTGATGGCATTACAGGGAATGCAGCACGCTACATGCCATGGTGTTCTCTCTACATGCTACGTGCTTTGTGCATGCTTCTTCTGACTTCTCTACCAACTCAGTCCAATTAAAAAGAAAAGCACAGAAAGAAACTGGACCTAAATATTAAGCAGAGACCTAATCTTAAGAGTTCCTCCAGATTTCTCCATTTAGGGAAGAAATGGAATGCAAACACACATCCTGTAAACAGCCGTGACATTTCATCAAAAGCAAATTCTGTCTCTTTGGTCAATTCATAGCTTTTTCTTTTTTTTTTTCCCCTTTATAAAAATCCAATCCATTAATTCTGTGTTGCAACCACACACAATGCTTTGGGCAGACAGTCACTGTGTTGCAGGCACCCTCACCTCCATGCATGGGTACAAACACACGTCTGCACGTGCTCACGAGCACAGAGCCTTAGTGTGAACACAAACTTACACAGAGGTAACAAAATTTAGACATGACAACTGATTTGCTTGCTTTCATTAAAGTCTCCACATGGTGTAACAGTGGCTCACATCAGCTAGTTTCTATTCAGTCAAATAAGCATAAGCAATTTTTACTCCAAGAAATGTGCCCACCCAGAGAATGCATGAAAATAATTACACTGAATTTAGAAAACTAATCTAGTTAAATAGGGGAGTGTAGGTTTTTTTGCCAATGTACAAATCTCCACCCATCTTTTGTGCAGCCTCCCCTGCACATAGAGGAAAACTCTAGATGACTCTGGTCAAGATGACCACAGGTGTGGACTTACCCATTTTATCATAACCATACAAATACATTTTAATTATTATACAAAGCAGCAACTAGAAAGAAACCTTTCTTTTGGCACATAACCCTCCTAAGATAAATCTACGCTAAAATCACTGGAATCCCAGGTGTTGTCTCCCCTTTTAATTTTATTTGCTGATGTAAGGTTATAGACCAGCCCCACTGAGAGCTGCAGTGGTCCATCCTGTCACCCTCTTCTGATTTCCACTACCAGCATTTCTGTGGCAGTTGCTGCATGGAACTGGACCCAGCTGAATGTGAATATTTTTTTATTCTTTTCCTAAAGCTTACATGGCACAAATATGTCTAAAACTCAAGTAATGTCAGCAAATTATAAAAAAGATGAGTTATGGAAGACTTACCCATATACCCTACTGTTCCTACTCTTCCACGGATTGACTCACCCTCAGGGATTTTCACAGCTAGACCCAAATCAGATATTCTAATGTGGCCTGGAAGGAAAAAAAGAAACAAAACAATACAAAGTAGATATAATAACCTGACCCAAATTAGTCCAAAACCCACAGCGGTGGTCATTGCTACAACACTCTTGTAAATTACTGCTCAGACATTTTAAGAAAAGAGTGTTCTGAACCACTGAATTGGAGCAGTTTCATTGATATGGAAAAGAGGAATTATTAAGGGCACTACAATGCAGGGAAATTAATGTTAACAGTGAAGCTGTGGACCGGAGCAGATTGTATTAGGCATTTTAAAACCTATGAAAAAAGGCAGTGAGAAGCATGCTGTGGGGAAGTATCTTGAACTGATCACAGAGGATGGATGGGCTGGCATAATTCTGTAACTCTGTGATGGCTGAAGAGGCTACATCTGCTCTGTAAGTCAGCATGAGATTTGATTATCGCTGCCTTCAGCAACAAACGGGTACCTGGGTTTACATAAAACCAGACTTGGCTCAGCAGAGGATGAAAGTACTTTTGAAAATGGATGGGGAAACACAGATTTAGAAATTAAAACTTCCTTTGTGTTGCATCAGCCTTACAACAAGAAGGATGGAAAAACAACGAGGAAAGGCAGACAGCCCCAGCAATGCCGCGCTCTGGAGAACAGCCCCTGCTGCGGGCACGGCTGCTTCCTTCCATCTGTGCACTGAGCTCCAGCAGTTCACCCACCCCACAACCAGAATATTAGTGTATGCTGAGCTCCTTAATCACTTCAGAGCGTTATTTGTCTTTGTGCAACATGCATCCCAAAACTAACGTAATCTACTTTGCTGTGAAAGCATCTCTGTAAACCTCCGAGACTTACCATAATCATCTAACAGGATATTTTCTGGCTTCAAATCTCTGAAAATGAAAGATAGCAGTCATGGGTATGAAGCTGTTTTTGATAACATAACCATACAGCTGCATGAGTGCATTTATTACTAGTAATAAACCAATTGAGTGTCAACTCAAACAGCAAGGAACTCCTGAAACCAATACAACCTTTTACAACTCGCTTCACAGATAGACTGAAACCATATGTCTTTTTCTAAACTGGAGTTACAATTTTGCACTAGGCCAAGCTTTTAGTTCCTCATTTACCCTATAATGGACTCATCCATCTAGTCCTGTAAGCCCTGTAAACCAATCCCTACAGTCCTGTGTGTTGTTAAATCTCTGTAACATTTTCTGTTATAAAATCATATGTTATAAAAAAAAAGATTTTAACTTTTAAAATACTTTATTTACATATGAAAATGGAAATAGCAATCTGTTGGGCTCAAATATTTTATGCCTAGCATCTGACTCAGACCAAATACGTGAATGTGTGTCCACGCACTTCCACACATGTGCAAAAATTTTGTTGAGTTTGGAAAATAGGGGCAGAACAGGGAATGCTGTGCCCAGATTAAGATTCTTCTTACAAACATTTGTGAAACTCTAGTGCCTGTGTGGTTTGGAGCAATGCCATGAAAACTGGCAAGGTGGTCACTCTGATGTCAAAGATGTGCCTTTAACTGTTCCTGCGGAAAAAAAAAATCCCAAATCTGGGCAAGTTATAAACTTCTGAAGTAAATGATCTCAGTTTTCATATATTTACCAGATCATTCTTTGGAAAGGTTTGTCTGCGCAAAACCTGCCCCACCAGCAGCTGCTTTGAGATGCTTCCCAGGCCAGCCTCAAGTCTGCCCCTTGACCAAGGCTGTTTTCCAAACCTGTACAGCCCAGTACAACTCTGCAGCCACTCCTGGGCTGCTGCTGAGGTGGGAGCTGGGGGGCTCCTTCCCATCCTGCTCACATGGAGTGGGAATGAAAGGAGCCTACGAGATGGGAGCAGAGGTGTCAGACCTGGATGTGCTGGGCAGGGAGTCTCCCAGCAGGGCCATGCCCCCAGACTGGGCTGTGCTGGCTCAGGAGCCTGAATGAGGCACCAGTGTGGCCGGGTGAGGCAGGGAAAACGGGATTGCTCCAGTTCACCACATCATGCCCTGGCTTTTATCTAGAGACAGTGTTTAGCCTGGTGCAAATCCAAGCAGTGCTTGGCCTCTTCTTTTTGTAAGGCCTTTGTGCATCTGTGAACCAGCTTGGTTCTGTTAACTTCCCAGCAAGAGGCATTTCTGTGCAAAGAGCAAAGAGGGGGGGTGTACCAGAGAAACCCTTGCACCAGGGACCAGGGCAGAGCACAGAGCCTATGCAGGAGCCCGCCCTGCTTCTCAAACTGTACACTCCAGTACCATTAATTTTCCTGTGAATGGACAGGGGTATTTTATAGTTCTGACAATGCCCAGATTGAAATTTTGAAACTTGTCTTGTTTTTATTTATTATTCCAAGCAAGAACACAGAGCACTGTGAATAATCTCCTCTTCTTGCTTGCTTCAGACCTTCTTGATCTCCAAGATAAAGCTCACCCAGTGCCTGTGGTACTAAGCCTACTTTTCAAATAAACAATGCTGATATATGTGAAGAGAAGCTGAATGCTGAGGAGAAGCTGTGATTTTGTTTAGGGTACCACTGTGGGCTTCCCTGACTACCAGCACAAGGTACTTCCAGTGCTGGAGCAACAAAGTGAAGGGCATCTCCTATTTATTTTTAAAAATGTGTTGCAAATCCCATAGGAACTATTTCCTTGAACAACTCAGCCTTCATCAGTTACTTCATCTTCTGCTCAGCAGTTATTAGTCCCACTTAAAACTGTAACTGGGGCCCAATGGTAAGAATCTTGTGTGCAATTTGGGAAATGCTGTCTGTGAATGAGAAAATGAGAGACTCCACAAGGACTCTGAGAAAACCAATTCAGACCTTACGGTCTTCCGTGATTTAGGGCAATTAGAGGAAGCTTTTCTCCCCTCCCAGACATCAGCTGTCATTCCTGTTTTCAGATTTTTGGTTCCTCAGGACCAAGGCTGGCTTCTTTTTCATGGCCAACACTTCCAAGGGTTCATGACTGAAATATCTGGGAGGAATAAAACTCCCTAGTGGACAGTGTGACACGTAACGCTGCTTCCCAAAGGTTCAGCTTTCCATATGTAAAGTAGCCTTGCCCAGACATATTGAAACATAAACTGCTGGCAGTGTGCCCATGCTCGAAAGGTGGTTGTTTGGCTACACAGGACAGCCTAAACAACTCAATTAATCACACTGGACAAGGCTTTACCACATATTTGTGCAATGCCTAGGACAATGTGAACTTGATGCTGCCTGAAGCTTCCAGGCATGGTTATAGTATATATAAGAATAATTTACAAATACATATATAAATAAAAATAAAAATATAATATATGTATATAAATAAAAATGTAATATGTATATAAAACTTAGAAACTTAAAAATTCTTTATAAATGCCCCCACATACACACATATACAAAAAAAATAATTCAAGGAGAACCAGCAGCTTCTTAGTTTGCTTTCCATGAACAACCAACCCCTTGACCTTTACTAACATGATGCAGTTGAGAAATGTAACACAAGTGCCATGTTTGACAGGGGAATTCTGAATGAGATCAATCTGACTCTGAGCCTGGTTGCTCTCCCGGGTCACGTCTGCAGTGTGCGTCAGCAAGGCCCATGAGATGGGCATGCATTTTCCAACACTGTGATTTACTCAGGAGCATTTTGTTTATAGAAAATGAAATTAAATCAGAGGAATAAGTGTTTTGTGATGAATTATTCGCCTTAAGAAAGCAGTAGCATTTAGCTGCTATATTTTATTGACCTATATAGCACTTCTCATGGGTCTGACAACATGCTGCGAAATTACAAATTAGGGGTCTCTGCAGATGCTCCTGAAATACTGCTAGAAAATGTCACCTACAAGGATATAATATCATTCATCACCAAAATGAATATGCCATCTGAGGTGCAAAGTAGCAGCTCTTTCAAGAGTAACATAAAAACTACTGCTTAAGGAAGTAGGTGCCATTTCTCTCAGAGCCACGTACTGTTTTAGGTGGCCAGATCTGATTTGTTCTATTAGAAAATGGCATTAGTATGGCATTTTACCAGCCATGTTATGAATGCACCAGTCATTTTCTTCAATAAAATATGATGGTGAAACACTGTATTACCTCCTAAAATCTTTTACAATGTGGTAGGATGTTTTTTAAAGAAAAAGGAAGGCAGACACTTCACTCACGATTTGATTTTTCAATTGACATTAAACACTTCATACCATTTTATTCCTTGGGGAAAGAAAAAACCTCCTTCTTGGGCGAGCATCAACTAAATCAGCATGTTATCTGTCTGCCTCTCTATGACAGCTAGTAAGATCTAAGGCAAACAAGTGGCAGTGTGCTAGAGATCTCCTCCAAGGAACAACAACATTGTAATTTCTATGCATGCAAGTGAATGCATCATACGTAATATACACGGGCATGTCAAATGATTTAAAGCATGGCCTGGGTTTTAAAAATAGCATCTTATTGTCTATTAATCATTGTCCTTGAAAGTTCTTTCATCAATTTAGAGGCCCTCTTCTGCTGTGACTGCCAGCGATGATGATTTCACAAGCTGGGATGATGAAGACAAACATTAACCGTTGTTTACAACTACAGTGGCTGTTGATTAAAAAAATAAATCCTTGAGGAGTCACAAGAACTCTGTCTGCAATCAGCCTGCTTATCCAGCAAGTAAACCCTGGAAAAGTGCTTGTATAGAGCTGTGAGCCAAATTGGAAGCTGAGAACTTGGGATGTGCCCTCGTGGAAGCGGTGGCGGCGCCACTGTGCTGTGCCTGCCGCAAGGCTGTGCCCGCTGGCTGCACCCGTGGGTGGTGGGATGCTGCCAGCAGGATGCCTCTGTTGTGTGGCCAGGAATGGGCCTCCTTCCATGGCTGGCATGCTATGGCCACTATGATCCCATCTAGCTAATCACATCGGTTCATGTCCTACAGCATCAATCCCTGTGTCTCAGACACCCTCCTGGGACTGCACTCCCTCTGGGATAAGAAGTCTTTGCCATGTCTGATGTGCTGCAGCCCCTCATGCAATATGATCTAACTCATTAAAATAGAGGCCTGGATAGAATGATCTCCATTTCATCCCACTTAGGAACTCGATTCCTTAATGAAATCCCTTTAAAGAACTTCCATCATTTTTTTATGTCACCCAGTGCACACTGAGGTAGGGTTTGGGGAGCTTTGTGCTAGTTGTGTTTAATGTAGACAGGATGTATTTAGGAAAGTGACTGCTTCCTTCCATGATTACTGTGTCATACTGTATTTATACAGGGCTCTGCGAAATTTCAGCCAAAGCACTCAGGCATATCAGCTGTACAGCACCACAATGAGTGGGGAGGATGCAGGCAATACTGTCCTACCCAGAAAAGACATCCTAAGACTCTAGAGAGTGCTTACCTGTACACAGTGTTTTCTCTGTGTAGGTCTTCCAAGCCACAAAGAATCTCTGCTGCATAAAACAAAGCTCTTTCCTCCTCGAAGCCTGGGTTTCCCATGTTGTAGATGTGAAACTTCAGGTCACCTCCATTCATTATGGTCAGAACTAAACACAATGCGTCCTTTGTTTCATAGGCATAGGCTAAATTGACCTAGAAAAACATTTGTAGCACAGTTGTGACAGCTCAGTTGGCTGCTAACTAGGAAGCACTAACTTTTCATTACAGATTTTCCCTAGGAAGTGAAAAATATGCATTGACTGAATTTGATATGGGCCTTATTACAATGGCAAACATACATTTTAAATGTACAGAAAAATCAGATGTTAGTATTTTATAGATTAATTTGTGGAATCCAGCCTATTTATCACCAGAAACCCCCAAGGCTCAGAGAGCTTCACAGGCTGGACGAAAGTAGTAATTCCAGGCATATTTTTCCATGTGAGAGAAAACTTAGTAATCAAGGGAATCTACACCTCCTACTGAATGGTTTTGCATCTCAGTAGGTTCCCTGGATAACTCCAAGATAACCCCAGTCCTGGGGTGATCAAAGGGACCATCACTGAGATGTGAAGGTCAGCATCATCCCTTCAAGGTTCTGGTGGGTGCCCCAGGAAAAATCAGACCACCCAGAAGCTACCCATCACTTTAAAATCTGTGCCATCCTCTTGGCTTCTGCCAGAGGTAAGTAAACATCTTGCATCTGTTGCATACACAGTGTTCCTGAAATAAGTATGAAGAATGTGACAGATGCTGAGATAAAACCTTTTTTTTTTTTTNNNNAAAGGGTCAAGATGCCTAGGATAAAACTTTTTTTTTTTTTTTTTTTTAATCTAAGGCAAGTTTTACAAGAGGCACAAGAGCTGGTGTGACTCAGGAGAGCCCTACATCAGGCAGACCAGCTCCACTTCACTTGGATGCTTCTCCTAGCCAATCTCTTCTGATCTATTTGGGTTGCATCTCCTTCAGTCTCCTCCAAGCACCTCTCTCCCAGACCCTGGGAATTCAGGTAATCACGCTGGATAAAAATAGCTCAGCCTGATGCAGCTCTGATGCAAGGCAGGGCTGTAAAACATATCCTGTTCCCATGGCAGGCACAGGCCCCTCGACTGCTGCATTTCTCATGGACCAGAGACTAAAATGAGACTCAGCAAAGGTACGTGGAGCAGGACTATGGTGCGAAGCAAAGGGATTCAGCTTCTGGCACCTTTCCAAGAGCAGGAGATGGAGAAAGCACCGGATTCAACCAGAACAGTGCTCAGCAGGTGAGCAGGGAGCTGAGTGCTATGGCGTTCAATACTCACTACAAACTGACTATTGACTTTCTCTAAAATCTGCTTCTCATTGAGTGCCATGGATTCGCCTTTCCTCTTTTTTATCCTCTTCTTCTCTAATCTCTTGCAGGCGTACATCTTCCCCGTGGCTCGCACTTGGCAGGCGCAGACCTGCGAATTAAGGAGAACAATTGCCGGGTAATTCGAAGCAAACGCCGTGTCTGGGCTGCACTTTACTCCTCACCATCTCCTCTGATTTACTCCTTTTAAGGCGAGAGACGGAGGCTCAGCGAGTGAAGCCTAGGCGGGGGCAGTCGGGGGACTGACTACTGTTTCCAAACCTGCTGTGGAATATTGGTTTAATTATTTCACTTTCCTCCGCCTGCTTCCTCTGCCACCTCCTTTTGTCTGTGCAGATTATAATCTCTGTCTGCACCTCCTCTGCCTCTGCTCCGACCTCCAGCCACCAGGAAAACAGAAATAAGGGTGTGACCCCAATTACACCGTGAATGCAACATTAGAACACAAAATAAACCCCAATGTGTTTCTGTGAGATCACAGTGCCGTGAGGGGTTGAGTAGATCTGTCAGCAATTAATGAAAATCAGCCTCTGTCGCATCAGGCTGCTGTACCTGCAGTGCCTAAAAGTAAGAAACACCCTTAACAGAAAGTTTCAGAATTACTCACCTCCCCAAAGCCGCCCTTCCCCAGCACCCTGTACTGCCGAAACGTGTTTTTCGTTACTGGTTGCCTGGAAGAAAAATAAATAAATAAACAAATAAATAAATAATAAAAAAGGACACGCTACGTTTAATGCACTCTCTGTGATTTATTTATTTCAGAGCATACTTTTGAAAAGCAAAATAGATAAATATTCTATAATCACATTGTTTCAAGGTAATCATATTATATGATATAATATATAATTATGTAATTGCATTACTTCAATACTATGTATGGCTTGAACTTTTCAATTCCAACATATTAAGCTGTAATAAAATACAACACATTAGTGAGTCATCAGTAGAATTTCTGCTAGCATCTCAGGACCAAGGGGGGTTCTGAATCTCCATGATAAAGCTTTGGCCTTTGTTAAGCAAAGATCTTTCAGTAAGATATTAATTCCCAGGACATACAGGATGGGTTAACACATTGCTTGGCTTGGCCTGCAAGATGAGAAAAAGAGATCCAAAATTCAATCCACCAGAAAATACTCCTGGTGACTTAAAAAAACCACGAAATTTATGTGAATAAAGGACAGAAACAATCCTGGGAGCAGGAGAGGTGGATTTATGTGCCATTTGCAGGCTTGGAGAGCAGGAAGGAAAGATCCAAGCCAGTCCATCCACCCCTCCTGGGCTGTCTGCCTGCTGGGAGAGCATGACAGGCAAGGAGAGAGCAAAAGCCAAACTAAGGCTTAAATAAGTCTGTCTCTGAGGGCAGAGTTCGCCCTAACAATCCATTGACATGATCCCTATACAACCTCACAGGCTTCCCACAAAATCTGCTCTTCCAGAACGGCTCCAATTCTGCATCAAACTTTTGTTACTGTAGAAGTTTTATGACATGACAGAAGAAGAATTCTAGATTCAGCAAGATCCCATTTTGTATCCACCACTCCATCACCAAAGACTTACAAGGACCTTAGCAATGGATATGAATATTCCCATCATCCTTGCTCCCCTCTGGCGGGCAGCCAGCCGGCAGAGGGAGCACAGTAACGTGGCTGTTCCCACCACGGGGGTGATGAGGTTGATGACAATGAGGAATAAATGTTAAAGTGACTCATTTCATTAATGTCCATTATTGTTTTACAAAGCAGAGGGAGAAAAGTATGCAGAAAGTCAAAACTAGAAGAGGAAAATGTGTTATTTTCAGTATTCCATGAGGATGCTGCAAATGCTAGTGGGGTTAAAAGCAACAATTAGTACTGATAACTACACATTCAGCAATGTCCCTGGAATAAATGGACTGTGTGACTGCTCCACTGGAGCCAGCAGACTGTCAGAGGGAGCTGTTGATCACTCCATGCTATCAACATCTCTTTGCTAATCCTAAAAACAATTCTCCCAGCTTCTTTAGCCAGGCATATCCAACAGCTTGTCACATTTGTTGGGGGAATGGAAAAAAAAAATCCTCAAAGCATTTCAGAAAATTCCTTATCCCAAATGGGAAAATAGATAGGAAATAGCCTGGCTAGAGATGAATCATCTGTTGTTTTTTTAATTGAAATGGAAGAGTAAATGCTGGGCTCAGTAGAGATGGCATGTGGAGCATGTCTTGGCATGAAATGGCTCTTCCCTCTGCCCACCCCTCTTGTGCAGCAGCTTTGTAGCTTTCCAGGGAGAGGAACTGGCACAGCTCCTTTGATCTGGAGGCGTCCTGCTGACACACAGCGCTCGTGGCTCTGGCCCTCGCTCATCCGCCGTAATTAATTCCATTTGTGCAAAATGGGTCCTCTCTCAGCTCAAGGTCACTGTCACCCAGCAGTGACCGTCTGCCACAGCACTCCCTCACAAAGGAAAGGCAGAAGCCCCTTTCCTTACAAATTAATACCCACTAGGGCTGCCTGGCTATTAAATGTGTTCAGAAACGTCCAGCCAATAAATAGAAAGAGAGGACCTATATGCCACATTTTTCTCTGTTTAGAGAGATTTAATAACAGTGATAATAACTGGTCCAGACAAAAAGTCACCATATTCAGAGTGGAGCTAAACAGAAAGATATCTGAAGTTGCTGAATGTACATTAATCATACCTAATATGTTTAATGTACCTAAGACCATTAAATGGCTGAACACCTGAGCTGTAGAAGCAAACATAATATCTCAACTGTCAGATTTTGAGCGTATTCTATGGACATGGCAAGAAAAGTAAAATTAAACCTTTTCATTTTATTTTTTTTTTAATCCTGTGGCACTTACCTTTCCAACCACTTCCACTGGAGAAACCTGTCGAAGTACATGCTGTTTAGGTACTCTTGGAATGGTTCCCCACTGAGGTGGTCAAGGACAGATCTATCTCAGATGAAAAGGATATATAAGCATTTTATAATTCTGAACTTGGAGCAAAAGAGCAACACAACAAGACTCCTGACTCCAGACTCCAGACTCCTTGTATGATAGTGTTATCTTACTTTTACTCCATTTTGTACTTTATTTTACTCACGGTTTCAATCTGGAAACCAAGTGATAAGTTTGATGCATTTCATAACAGGAGGCCTCACACAAGCTGAATACTGGTTATGCTTGCTGAAAATTAACAGGGCAACTCCCACTGGCTTTAATGGACTTTTACAGAGGTTGTTAGCCACTAGACAACAAATGTCTTTGCTTCTGTTAGTAAATTGAAACAACACCCTCAGGCACTGAGCTCCTAAATTTTGGGGAATGTTTACATCTGGATAGAAAATTTCTGGCTGAAGTCCATGTCTGTCAAAGAGGGACCATAAGAGGCATAATTTTGAGTAAGAAGATCAATTTCAATTCCTGCTATACAGAAAAAGAAGTACATGGGACTAAAGTCAAAGGGGATTTCCTAACAGCTATGTGATTTGTAGAGTAAAACAGAGAAAAGTCTGAAGAGGGATGTGGATTTGCTTCTGGATCAAGAAAAGAATTTTGAGGCTCACACAGTGGATGTAGTCTTTTGCTTAATAGAAGGAATAAAGCAATAAAAAGGTCAGTCTGCAAATGTGAGAAGAAAGTCTGTTGCTTGTGACAGGCAGAAAACAGCCAGAGATCATCAGGCATCCCATCAGAAAGGCCAAGGGGTTTGGAACTTAGAAAAGATGGGCTGGGCTGAGAATTGCCTGAAATGAAGGTGGTCATGTTGTTTAACAACTGCTGGTATTGGTTCTTGCTTTGCTTACTGGAGTTCCTGTATCCACCTCTGCTGGCTGCATTGGCAGGACAGAAGCTGGGTTTGGGTGGAAAATGCCCAGAAGAAATGAGTATTTCTGTCGTGGTGTATACAGACACTTTTGTGTCTGTGTCTAAGGGTATACAGGCACATTCCCAAATTTTGCTGGAAGGGGGAAATCCTCTCTGAAGAACTACTCTACTTTGGGAATGGATAGTCTACGTCTTACCCTGGGGCAGTTCTTTGAGCAAACAAGTCTCCATGAGTAATGCCTCTCCTCAGTTTAGTTCCTCTCTGCTCATAAGCTACTATTTTTTGAATTTCTCAGCTGTTACAATAATTTTTTTAACTCTTGCACCATCATTTTGGAGGAGGCAGGTAATTGCACATGTTCAATATTCACAAGTCAAATTGTTGCTGTCTTCATTAACTTTGACTGGACACAGATCATAACAGTTTCCCCTAATGGATTAAAGATTACAAAATAAAGTAAGAAGTAAGTCTTAATTTGCTTTAACAAATGTCCAAATTCAACATCAGAATTCTGAGGGAAATTGGAGGGGGGGCAGGAACTGACAGTTAAAATATTAAAGGTAAAAGCAGAAGTTATACATGCATTTTTCTTGCAGACTGATTTTTACCTATGAAGATGTGAATGAAACTCATCCCATCCCTGCTCCTATGGGACACCAGGCTTCATATTCGTATGTAAGCCTCCCTTTTTTGGTCTGACTGTGAACTCTTCCAAAATTAACATCATTCAGTACCAGTAAATACCAACAGCAAGTTTTTAAAACTTCCTTTTGACCTCATTTTAGTCCTGTGAAATGATCAGCATATTTATTAAGAAGGTCCCAAACCTGGCTGGTTTCTGTGTTTCAGCTGGGATGAAGAACGAGCCTGCATTAAGTGGTGCCCAGTGCTGGCCTCTTCCATTCAGTTAATTAAAAGCTGCACGTATTTTAATGGAACAATAGCTGCCTTTCAGCAGTTGTTTGCTTTTTAGTTCCCCTCTTTGGCAACAACAAAGTACATTTTAGAGGGAACCGTCAGCTTTCAAACCGATTTGAGAACTGGAAACAGGCACTGGGGGGTTTGTGTTGAGCACAGCTCTGCCTTTGTCACTGGGACTGGCACACACAACTGGTGGGAGTTACAGAGCATCTCTACAGGACACCAGGCCAATGCAAGGAAGCTGCCTGTGCTATAAGAGAAGGCCAGAAATAACCCACAGCTCCTACCAATGCAAAGAATAACTGAAACCAGAAAAGGTCAATGAAATGAGTCAAAACAATGAATGACAGCAGAGCAAATTTTACAAATCCCCATTACATCACCCAGGGAAAACACGCCACGCTCAGCCAGGAACCACATGGGCAAGCGCGCGATGATCCCTCCTTTTCATAATTTTATTGGTTTATGATCTACTGGTGTGGGTGCACTCGGGGCAGCGTTTGCAAATGCAGATTGCATACCTGGAGCTTTAGCACATAATGGCCCAAATCGCTGCAGAAACTGATAAGCCTTTTCCCAGACAAAGGGTGAAATAATGCACATTCGTTTGAACGCCGCAGACAGACAGAAAGCATTAAAAAAGCCCCGTTCTCCTGGTGAAGATTTTCTGGAAAAGCCATGCAGAGCAAGTTTGCACATTCCTCTGTCTAAATGGACTGTATAGCCACTTAATTTTTATTCACTTTGAAACAGAGATGTTTTCTTTGGATACATTATCATTGTAGCTCTTTTCACACAGCATGAAATCCACGGCTGGTTTGCTTGGCCAGAACACTCTGTCAAATACCTGAAACAGTGAGTGCCTGTGTGTAGTGTATATAATGGCATGGAAATATTTATTATATTTTCTTCAGATGAAATTACTTCACTGTTTGTCAGCTCTGCCTCTAGGATTATGAGCAGGAGCCAAAGATACCTGCCTCAGGTTCAGATTGAAATGTGTCTCTCTGCCTGACACATTCCTCACAAGCTGCTGGCTGCAACCCTGTGATCTTGGGGTGTCATGTAATACTTACTTTGTACAGGGAGAGAACAGCTCTTTGCAGGGGCTGTTTTCGAGCTTCTCCTCTGTCTGTTGGATAAGTTCTTGACTGACTTCAGGAACATAGGCTGGAGACTGGGGAGAGAAATGAGGGGCACATTAGCTCTGAGACAAGGTGCAGATTCTCCTCTCTTAACGTGTGAGAGGCACATTCATTATTTATGCCCTGAGCTGCTTCCATTCAATTCCAGTGGTTGTGTAAAAGCAAAGGAGCCTTACGTCAAAGAGCAGTAAAATAGGATACCGTGGTAACTCGCTCCACATTCCACTCTATCCTCACACTGCTTTTCTGCCTTCTCCTGTACCTTCAGCTCCTTGCCCAGCCTCATGAATATGCAGGACCCACTCCTTGCCAATTCTTTGAACTGCTCCCTTGCATCCCATGAAAAATGTGCTGGCCTGAACTGTGTACAGGCCATTTTATTAAACAAAAGAGAATTTGCCCAGTGTTTTCACTTCATGGGTGATTCATTGTGCTGCCTGAAAAATCCATCTTTTTTTTTTTTTACCAGCAAAACAAAACAAGAGCACAGCATTGGTATTCATTGATCTGTATCTATATCTATATCTGCATCTATATCTTTTATCTAAAGATGTTCACAAAAGTATCTGGACACCTTAGTTCATCCTTAGAAGAACAAAAATAATTAAGCAACTTTAAAATAACAATTCCAAAAACGAACTTTGCCAACCAAGCACATAAACTCTTTTCACCCTTTCCCCCCTTTGGAGAGAATGTATATTCAGCCCCTTCAAAAAGCCCTTACCAAAGAGAGCTCTCTTGGAGTATGCCTTGATGGTTAACCAGTTTAGGGCTTTTGGGACTAAGTATCTAAAAACACAGGTTTTTAGGCAGTCCACATTCTTACACATTGACTGTATACTGTAATTATATTACAAAGTGTGTATTTGTGTGTGTGCACCTATTTATAGGCACTTCTCCCATGTACATGAAAGTCCCTTTATATAACCAATTGGATTTGGGTATTTTGAATAAATCCAGCCACAGATGACAAAATCCTCTTTCCTTGCAGAAACCTTAATACTCGGAAAGGTCCTCTGTCCATGCCCACGACCACCAGATGTTCTGGGTGGGTGGGTCACAAGGCATCATCCCTCATTCCTGGCCAGATGTTCTCATTAACTCACCCTGAGTTAAAGATATCTTGGCAAGCACTGAAATGCATTTCAGACAGAGTTCAAAAACACTGAGAATGAGGACAGAGGAAGGGGCAGAGGTGGAGTCAGAGAAAATCTCCAGCATGGTGAAAGCTGAATTACGTCTTTTATCTTTTCCTTCCCACTGCTGAAATGTGAATATGATGCTGGTTGTGACATGAAAAAGTAAGTTTGTTCCACTTGAGTGTTTTTAAATAGGAACATGGTTTACAGAACTGTCTGTGCATGTTGTGTAATGCAGATTCACTGCTCAGCCTTGACAGACAATCTGCAGAACGTGCTGGGGATACCTCTGACCTCTCTGAAATCTTCCCTCATTTCCTCAATATATTCCTCCATTTCCTCAGCAGAAGATATCTAGGGAAAACCCACTTTTAATCACAGACTGAGTAGATTGCTAATAATTAAGAAGTCTCACAGTTTCTTGGGAGGTAGATAAGCCCCTCATGTTATCATCTAAAAGACTGAGAGACTGAGATAAAGCCAGATTTTCTCAGCTTGATTGACCACTGAGGTTGTCAGGAACTAAGAACTACAAAACAGCTCTCAGTAAATCACAAAATTTACAGAAATCCCTAACTATACATGCCCATGATAAAGTCTAAGTCCCAGTTTTAGTTCAAGAGAGTAAGTAGAGGCAAGAGGGAAGCAGTGAAAGAACTAGGAGAAAACCTCAAAAATCCTGTTTTCCAGTCCTACAGCACTGAAACTATTGGGGGGAAAAAAAGAAGGGAAACAGATTGAAAAAAAACTTTTCAAGCAATATTCAGATATGAACAAAAGCCTAATGATTAGCAGTATCTCAGCTGATTTTGGCTAGAAATCAGATTAATTAATACCTTTAGAGTTTGTGCAGTTAGTGGACACACATTTACACACACATGCTCATTGGTAGCCCAAAGTCTGTGGGCTGGGTGAATCCAAGATCTGGTTCAAGATGCACATTTGTCTGATTTACAGGGTACAGAAGCACCACTGAACTCCAGTTTTTGTACTGCTGTGGATCAGGAGTGTCTTCTAATGTGAATGGAGCAGCCCTTAAGTAAAATCCATACCAGGGCCTCTAATTGAAGTTACTACAAACTACATCTGGAACTTGTTCTACATTTATAGGTCAAAACTGGAATCCAAAAGCTAAGTACTAAACTGCATAATTAGTCATTTAGACCAAGTGACCTGATTCTTACTCATGCCAGACAACTTCATTTCCCATTGGGAATTCATTTCCCAGTGGAAGGTAAGCTGCCTTGAGGTTAGCATTGAAGATCCTGCCCATGATGCATTACTGGAGTACTAATTCCATCAAACTTTTTCTGAGATCAAAGTACATTTAAAAAAACCCATAAGCATCAGCTAACTCTTATTCATAAAGAAGAAATTAAATTCTTGTAGTGAAAGTGGGGAGAATGAGAAAAAGAAATGGTAAGACAATGTGGGAAGTATTAAAAAATGACACAAACTGTGATTTCTCTCTCCAAGTTTGTGGGAGATACAGTCACCACTTGGCTTTTCAAAACCACTCATGGCTGACCTCTCAATCTTTACTTTCTCTGAACAAATTGAGAGCAAAGTAATAATATCAAGGTAGGCAAAGACATAAACACACTGACATCCTGTGCATGGACTAAAGCCTTGCAGTGCAGTGCAAACACTTCACTAGACCACTTCATTTTCTATGACAGAAAACAGAGTTGTTTTTTTTTTTTTTTTTGCACAGGCTGATCATTTCCAGAGGCTCTTTAGGCCAGCAAAACATTTTGTGTTGTTATGCAGCCCTTTGTAGAGCTCAGGGCACCATGTGCATGGGAGGAGCATACCCAACTCTGCCTACAGTTCTAGGGAGCCTTTGTATGATCCTTCCTGAGATTTTCCTTGAGACTTCACAGTTCCCTCTGCTCCCATTAACCAGCCATGTCTGCCACTTTCCCTGTGTGAGTACTGTGCATACCTACAGCCTTCAGAAGTTCAAACAAAGCCAGAAACAATTACAAACCAAAACCCAACCCACCAACCTACTTTTACTCCCCTGGAGAACAATTAGGTAGCACAGGTTATGAGTGCAAGGAAGCATTTGGATCCCAGGAGCGAAAGCTTCCAAAGGTAACACTTCGGCCATTTACAGATGAAAAAGTTGCTTCTTCCCTGGAGAGGTGCAGAAGATTTCTGCAGCCACAATGAAGTGGTTATTAACACCATTCTCCTGCTGCATTATGGGCAATGGCTGTAAAAGCAAATTTGGCTTTTACAGGGGAACAGAGACACCTTTTCCAACATATTAAATGTCCTGTGGCAGCTAGGAGAGCCATACACCATGATTAAGATCATTACATCTGAGCTCGTGACAAAGAATATTCTGCTAACTCTTCAGAAACACCTGCAGAAACCAGTTACATTTTCTTGCATTCAAAACAAAACACTGGGGAGTTATAACAAGTTCAGACCCATATTTCCCCTAAAGGCTATTCTTTTTCCTGAAGGCAAAGAAAGTGATTCTTGATCTCATTTACAATACTGTAAATCAGAAATTATGCCAGTCAAATGAACTGAGTAACACTAGGGTAGAGCTGATGGAACTGAAACCAGGTTCATGGCAGCACAGGATGTGCTTAAATTGATCCTACAGCAAAAATTTCTCTCATCACATTGTCCTTTTTGACCAGACATTTTAATAGTAGTTCAAAAGTCCACACTACTTTTACCAGGTTTTAGCCAAAATCTCCTACCTCCTGTATCTTCTTCCTCAGGTCCAGAAACTGAAAACCTTTGTATAAGTATTTTGCTGGGAAAGCAGTATCTCAGTTTTATGATACCCTCCCATCTGATTTTTAAGAAGAGAATGCAATGAGGAATTATGTTAGTGGTTATCTGCGAAACAAGAAATGGATATTCAGTTACTTCTGAGTGCCATTAGCCCAATCCTAGAGAAGTCTCCACTTCTAATTTTTTTTTTCTTATTTAAAAGACAAAAGAGTTCCCCTCAGCTGCTCCTCCCTTTCAGTAAATGGCATGAAAACAGTTGAGGTATTTCACACGTGTTCAAGGTTAGTTGTGTTCATGTCCACAAGAAGCCTGGATGCCAGCATCCAGTCCAGCAGCTGTGCCTGGTACTCCCCATGTCCAGACACCCCACTGAAGTACTGAAAAGTAGCAAAATCTGATCCAGATCAGATGAAAGCTTCCAGGCTCTGTGACTCCCCATTATCTGTTATTTTGAATGTCATGTTGCATCGCTATGCAATAAAACATGACCTCTCCCTTCCTGACAGCTCTGTAAGTTTTGCTACAGGCCATTTCACTCAGACCCAGTCTTTGTTGAGTTCACTGAACAGGACAGCCATTAAATAAACCTTCTCCTGAAGTCATCTCTAAGTCATCTCTAGGTTTGCCATGGTACTCACAGCATCTCTCAGACAGTGTTTCCCCTGTGACTGTGTGGGGGACACATGACCTTTTGTTGATCTATCAGCACATCAAATTCTTTATTAAACAAGCTGAAGTGCTGGCAGTACCAAGGGAGGCATTCAGAAGACCCTCTCTTTTACTTTTACTTTTACATGAAAATGTGCCATTTGTTCTTCTTTTTCTTACAAAAGAAGTTCCATATGTTTACAGTGCATGACCTCAGTCGTGGTGTAGTGCACTACAGGTGTTGCCTCCAAGCCTGTGGCAGTGAAAGCAGGTAGCCATCAAGCAGAGATCTGCACCTTCAAGGAGCAGAAGCAGCATTTTCCTGACAGCCCAGCAACTGGGGTTACCTTTCTGGAGCTGGGGTGAGGTAAGAAGCAGGAGTTCCTGTGCTCTGGTTATTCCCAGGAGCTGTACAGAGCCGAGAGCAGATGCACACACAACACAAAGCTGCACAGGCAGAGTTGGTTTATTGTATGGAATGCTGCTGCTTCCATGGGAAAAGTGCCCAAATGACAAAGGGAACTGAGAGGGATGTGTTGAGACTCCAGCTAAAGACATGTACCCAGCTGGGGTCACCACCCTTTGAGAAACCTGCAGAGAGCTGACAAAAGCACCAAGGGTCTGGAGAGTTGAGAAACATGCTTGGGAAAAAAAGCCCAGAGGAAAGCACTGAGGAACTAGATCTGTTTAGTCTGGAAAAGCAAGGGTGAAACATGATAAAGGTCTTTTAATACAGAAATGTTTTTAATAAAGAGGGCAGGGATCAATTATTCTGCATATTCTGCTCTACACTGGGGGAATGATGTGAAGAAATCCACTTAATTGGATATGAAGGCCTTTTATTCTAATTTTTTACACAGGGAAGCAGAAGAACAGGCCTGTGAATATTGTGGAATCTGTTCTCAGAGGTCTGAAAGACCTCCAAGGGCACTCAGACATCTGTTGATCATCTAAGTGTATTTGATCTCTGTTCAATGCAAGAGGCTCTTGAGCCCTTTCCCAGTCCTTTGTACCAATGATTTTGCAAAACACTGGGCTTCATAAAACACAGGCACATGGCACGGCCCTCAGAACAGATGAGGAAGGGAGTCTGTATGCTGAGTGCTCACCAAAGGAAACCTGTAGCTCTGAGCACAGGAATAAGAATGTTCTTTGCAAATGAACAGCCCTGCTTCAAAGACTTGTCTCAAGCATCACTGTCTCCTAAAAAAGTAAATGACATATCTTGCAGAACCCTGAACGTCAGACCAGAAAAAGGGAGAGCACTAAATTTGGCCAGACTGACTTTGCAAGAAACAGAGCAGGTCCATAGTCCAGAAGTAATTGTTCATCCTTACACAGTGACTTTCATCTAAGAAACTCAAAATATTAAAGCTTCATAGCATGATTAAGTCTTCATGAGCTAGGTGGCAATCTCACAATATTTTACAGAACAGTGAGCAGGAGGTTAAGAGATATGTTTTGCAGAAGATTTGATCATCATTTGTGACTGAAATCAAAGAAGTCTCACTGAGATAAATGAAAGCTAGAGATGCTCAGATTCCTCAAATCAGTCCAATTGTAGCTTGCAATTAGTGAATAAGGAATAGAAACCTAGAAGTACAGGCTTTCATTTCATATCAGCTCCTGCCAGGAGCTGTGAGTCATCAGGGTGTCTTAAAGCACAACTGTTCAAAACTACAAAAACTATATGAACCACAAAGATGCTGCACTCTTTAGACTGAATAGACCTCATGCAAACTTCTGTCATAAACACACAATTGCTTTCCTGGCAGTTTTCAGGCATGCAGCTGATACTGAAACATGATGAGTTATTTTAAAAGTCACTTGCGTAAAATAAATAACGTGCAGCATATGTTATGTTTCAGGTTATGAAAACATTCCACAACAAACTAGCTTAAAACAATTAAAAATGTTTCAGTCATTGGACAAAAGTTCAAGCTGTAACTTTTCTTGAGCTGTCTGTGGTTCCAAGCATTTGTCTTAATGATATGTGTATTTTCAGATGTTGACAGCAATGTTCCTCATGTAATGTGTTTGAAAATCTCCACACAGATTTGCTACTAGTAGAGACCTCAAAACTATGACAGAAACAGGCTAAAATGAACTTTGGTGTGAGATGGTGCACGATGGGATTAGAAAAGTTCATACACAAAAACCTGGAAATTCTGACTTTATCCAGCAGTCCAAGGCACAGCCAGGGAAGTTCCGACCATGCAGCCAGGGACTGATGGAGGGGAAGCATGAAGGGGCTGACAGGGAGAGTCCAAAATCCTTTAGGTTGGGGAAGACCTTTAAGACCATGGAGTCCAACTGAGAAATTCAGAGGAAAGCAGTGGAGGAGGAGATAGAGTGTCTTGGTTGTGTTTTGATTTTGGGAAGTCAAGGCTGGGCATTCCTGGCGAGGGAAAGGCCGCCAGCACTGTCACAGCACACGCAGTCTCCTGATGTTTCTTGGTGTTATGCACAAAAATGTTGGAACATTCTTTTGCTTTTCCTTGTGTCTGATCTTATCTGTTCAGTTTTTGCTGTATAGTAAACAGCCAATTCTACATCAGGAGCAGCTGCAGCACTTCAAGTAATCAACTTCTGCATTTTCTTTATATTTTTTTTCCCCTGCCACAGTCAGTTGGGTCTGTATGAGGCAAACCAGTCAAGCAAAAGGATTCATAATTCCAGGATATTTTTCTTTGAGATGACACATGTAGGAATTGGCAGTGAGGTGGACAGGGAGCATGGAAGGCAGCTGTGTTATTAGTAGCAATTTATTTATTGCAACAACGTGTAGACATGACACGTAAGAATGGGGGCCTGTAATGCCAGGCACTACAGACACGTCATGAGAGCCAAAGCTTCCAAAGCAAACCAATCTCACCAGCCCCGGGAGTGGGAACAGGGTCCAAAGATATGGAACACCTCACCCAGGATTACAGAGTGGGCCAATGGCAGAGAAAATATTGAACCCAATCCTGTTCCCTTACCAAATGGTGTTTTCAGTACCGAGGGCAGGATCACTTGCTGGTATCTAAGTGAAGCAAGTCAGCACTGTCTGTCAGCTGTGGGGTTTGTTTTGTTGCTGCAAGCTGATCTGGAGTCATGACAAATCTGTTTTCCCTCATATTCTACTGAACTATCAAAACACATGTTGACACACAGAAAAATACGACTGGAGACAACAGAGCCCTCAGCAAACAGATGAACATGTTGTTGCCTGAAGAGTTGTACTAATCCATCACAAAAGGCCACGCTACCATCTCAGTTTTTGCAGATCTGATGTAGCTTCAGGCCTCCTCGCTTGCCATGGACTCCCCAGAGTGTCTCTTGTGCCTCAGCAAGCCCACCAGCAGAAACAGGACAAGTTTCTTCCCTCGGTGTTGGGAAGAACAACCCAAAGATCCCCAAACCAAATCCTTCCTGTTTGGTGTTGGGATGCAAACTCTATTCTAGAACCATGCGCTTCCTTGGAAAAATTCTCCAGCCACTGAGGTTTCCTTTCTGACAAATGCATAGGAAGTATATGAATTATTTTTTGGCTCTCCTGTTAGTCAGCAACAAGGCCTGCTATCTGGATACACCTTGTTTTTCCTCTTCTCAGCAGACATTTTTGTAGCTGCTCCTTTCTGAAAACCACATTTCTGTTCCTGATAGTGGCAAACAAGCAACTGCCATGCAAATGGTGTGAGTCAACATGTTTCCTACATAAAGATCTTCAGTCCAAAGTGTGGTTTCCTTGGAATGTTGACTTATTTGATTCAGAGAAATTTGGGGGTATAACCACAACATGAGTTTTGGAGCAATAAAGGAAGAGAAAAGACTGCCTAGGTCAAGAAGGAGAAAATTCTTCCTGGCTCCTATAGGTGACCAGAGCTTAAACATTCAAAGCCCCATAGAAAGTAATTTTGAAACAACAAATTGTCGCATGAGACAAAATTTAGTTGCTTCATCATCTTCTTTTGCAAGTCCAGTGAATCAGCTGCAGACTTTATACTCTTCAATTAAACAGAAACACTCACCGCAAGCCCAACCAGCTATGGAGTTTCTGGTACAGCTTATTTTAAGAATCTAAACTGGTCAGCACAGAAGATATGCTTTTGACTTCAATTAGTGAGAAATTTGGCCTCACAAGAAGTGCTTGGCAGGATATTTTTCAGTATCTTTAAACCCTAGTCCTTCCCCACCCATACTTTTTAAACAATTCTTTAGAAACCTGTTTACAGGGGTTTCTTCACCAAAGAAACACATTTTTCCTCCTTTCTGTAGACAATAGGTTTATTGGTGGAGGGGTGCTCATAAACCAGCCTGCTGAAATTGTTTTAAACAAACTTGCTTTCAACTGGGGGAAAGGGGGAAGAGAAAGCTTTGTTTTACTTCTTGTTGCCGTTTTTGTGCCTTAAAAGCATTTTGCACCCAGATTAAAGGACAAAAACAGATGAAATAACATGTACTAGTAGCTGTCAGCTGGATGAGGAGAGCAGCTTAAGAAACAGAGTAGAAGACAAGGTGATTCAAGCAGGATTTTCTATCCAGCCCACAGTTAAGCTACTCACACTCCTTGGGAGTGTCATGGAACCACTTCTGTTAGCAACCCAGTGGAGTCATTGCTGTAGAGCAATACTACAAGCAGCCAGATGTTTGATGAAGCTTTTTGGGAGAACAATGGTATTCCCAATACTACCAGCAGCAAAGACAACAGGACAATTCTGAAAGCTTCTCTTCTCAGGAAGCTTTTTTCTCTCGTCACATGTGCTTAATAGGTTTGGATAGCATCCAGTGTCCAGACTCTTATCAGAACCTTCCTACCTTTTAACATCCTCCTGCACTGATGGATGGCCTAAACATTAGCAAGCAACCTTATGTTGCAATAGTCATAGCTTGGCTTCCTCTGGTAAACCAAATGTCATTTGTTCCATTAAAAAAAAAAATAAAATCCCTAAATCTATAAACACTCATTTACAACCTCAATGTTACTGAATGGCTTTCTTGCAGGAAAACAAACAGATCCCTGCTTGAATTCACTCTTCTAAGACAGAAGCCTATAAACAGGAGCAACCCTTCCCTTGCAAGCTGAAGCCCTGAGTGGTTTGCTTTGCATGAAGGCAGCTCATGCCTGATCCATGCTGAGCTCCACTCAATGGCTGTTTTGCTATCACTTGCTGAGGGGATTCTCTAGAATTTTTCTTCATCTTTTTCCATTAGCAGGTCAAAATCCCGAGGAAATACTTGAATGTGGAAATGAAAATCTAAAAGAGAGTCCTGGAAGGCCTTGAAAAGAATTAGGAAGTGAATTAAACAAACATCAGGCAGGAAAAAGTGGCCCACTCACAGAAAGACTGGAAACACCCAGGAAGGCAAACAAAATCACTGCTAGCACTGCTGGAAACAGGGCATTCCCTAATCACCTGGATCACACAATCCATTAGCAGTCATATGGTAACAGCCATCTGCAAATAACTGAGAGGGAAGACATTTATTGTAGGGAATGTCACACTGTTTGCAGTGGCATATTCCACTCTTCCTCAGTTTTGCTTGTTGGACAAACAACATCAGTGCAAGGGTAGTAAACTTGCTAAATGCTTGATTTTTGACTCAGGTCAGAGTCTGACTTGACTAAAAAAATAATAAATTAACAGAGAAGCTGAGGCTTAGCAAGCAGGTTAAGTGAGTTTTGTAAGCGTTGTTGCATTACGGGAAAATAATATTAAACATGAATAGTTTGAAATGTCAATATCCACAATTTAAATATGCTGATTATTTCTAAATCAATTTGTAAGAAAAGACTTTTTTTAAATCTCACTTTTTACACTTATCTAGTGATATTTTAATGCTATGAAATATATTTGTTTTCTGTGAAGTTTAAAACCGTCCTTATGGTAATCCTGTAATTCCTGGTTCCAAGTTAAAATGGCACACTCTAACTTTATCAGCTTACTGATTCTTCTAGTTGCATCATCCCAGCCAAAGATGTCAGCTTTAGGCCTCTCAAGTGAATTTGCCTGACCCATTCTTGTGAGGCTGCTCAGATGCTGAGGTCTCCAGATGTTTTTCCAGAATCCTAACTTCCTATTATGAGGGAAGCAGGTGAGAAATAACATATGATTAACTTCCATTCTCACCATGTGCTTCTTCATTTTGTTCTTTGCTGGGATCAAGCATATGGTTGCCTGTTACTGCCTGTTACTGCTTCTGAGCACAAGGAATCCTGAGCTCAGGGAGACATTAGTTGACCCATTCTGCTTTTAGCTTCAGAAATCTGAAACTGAACCAACCAGTAAAGTTGCTGCAAGCAGGGGGATGGAAGGACTGTGGAGGTCAGGTCTTCAAAGGAGTCCTGAACCACTGAGAAATCGTGCACAGAAACCTGTGTGGATGTGCCATGCAACGTAATTGAATGTGTTCTGCATTACACCAGGCATGGAATTCACCTCATCACACTTTAATCATCTAAAAGCTGAGGCACTCAGAGTCTCCCCGGGCTCCCCGCAGCCAGTGGGCAGAAAGAGTCATCTCATCTCTCCAATCCAGATGCCTCCAAGGCAGTGTGCTGGGAATGTAAGAGGCTGGCTTCACCAGAGGTCTATTTTAATGTCATTCTGTGCAAACACACAAAAGCCATCTCCTGCGGATTTCTGGATGTTTTGCAAGTCAGTGTTCCAGACAGCTGGAAAAAGCTGATTCCTTTTTTCCCGTGTGGGCAAAGTTTTCAGGCAGAAGAGGCTGTTTCTGGGAAAGCTGAATGGACCTGAAAGTCTTTTAGAATTAACTTCCCTGGCCACTGGATTGTCCATACCAACTGAATATAAATCATGAGGGGTATGCAGAGGGGACAGGGAAAAGATGACCCCTGAAACAGAGAGGAGGAAACTGTAATTAGCATATTCATTAGCTAAGGGCAGACAAGTACAGCCTTCCTGTTCCCAGATAATCTTGAGCAGATCTGCTCTTTATTTGCAGTGTCCTTTTGGATGCCCTGGCTACTCTCTGAGAGGAGTCAGAGCAGGCTGGGGGGCCTGTCCTGCCTCACACACAGATGTAAGCCAGGTTTACATCTGTGGTTGACATCAATTAGTGGAAACCAGTTTCCATTTTCTAAAGGATCAAGTCAGAGTAATTCCAGCAAGCACAGGGAAGCCAGAAGGCTTCTGCCTGATGACCAAGGCATCCCAATACTTTTCCTGACCACAAATGACAAACAGTTATGAGGCATATGAACTGGGGAGTGTAACCTCTCCAAAACAAGGGAGGAAAAGCAGAGCTTTAACAGCACTGATTAGCACAGAGGCAGTGGAGTTAATGACTCGAGCCCAAACCTTCTACAAGTCTGAGCCAATGCATTGCAAATGCAGCCCTCCATGAGGGTAAAGGACAGGACACGGGACTGCCCAAGGACCTAATGTGGGACAGCATCATCAGGACAGGGCAGGCTCCATGTTGTTTCCATAGGCTCTCCTGCAGTTTGGCACCACTGCAAGAGACAGAAGCCCTCAGTAAGTGTTTAGTTAACTAACATTTGTATTATAAACAGTGGGTAAAGGATGAGGAAATAGGGCTCGAGCAAACCGTGAGAAAAAGTCTTTTTGCCTGAGACCACAGCAAAGGGACTCCTAATCAAGGCAATACTCTGATTTTTCAGATCCCTCTGCCACATGACATTACAGTGACGGACAAATGTTTATTAAAATAAATTCTGACTAGAAAGCATTAATTTGAGTAACATGGCTGCCA
Source organism: Climacteris rufus (assembly GCA_013398175.1). Classification (NCBI taxonomy): domain Eukaryota; kingdom Metazoa; phylum Chordata; class Aves; order Passeriformes; family Climacteridae; genus Climacteris; species Climacteris rufus. The sequence continues at coordinate 498,578 of VZRZ01002687.1, forward strand.
TTCTGCCACTCAGGTATTTTCCCAGAACTGAACTTTGGAAAGATGAGCTTTTTCAGAAAGCCCACTGAGAAGGTACTTCCCTGGACTCAGACACAGTGATCAGCAGTGATATTGATTGCGCTGTCTCTGCAACAACAACAGGAATTATCCATTGATTTCTCCAGAGACTGGATTATGTATCGATTATGTGAGCTGCAAAGCAGAGGCCTAAGTAATGCTATCATGTCTGGCTAAAATGGTGCTCGTAGAGTAGTGAAGTCAATAGAAAGGGGAGATGAGAAATCCATTGAGGCAAAGGGCAAAGTCCCAGGGTAATTAATTAAATGGCAAAATTCTCCTGGCTCAAGCAATGCCAGGATTTCTACTTAAGCATTTAGCATCCTGCAAAGTCTCCTAATAGGAACCCAAAGGACACAGTGAATAACGCTTTGAGCAAGTAAATAATTCTAGCCCATCCTGAGCCCATGTAACACACTGTGTACAGACAGGCACTTCATTCATTGCTTACTTCAACTGGGTCATTAATGAAATGCATAGGGTTTAGAAAAATTTGAAAACTAGCTGTGGAGATGACTCTTGGACTGAGCCTTAAGGGGCCATCCACTGCAGCCAGTGAAAAGAGATACTGTGTTGGCCTTTTATCAGCAAGATAATAAGCTTACAGGGGGACAGAGATGGCTTGCTGGATATAAGTGATATGAGCTGAATTTGTAGGAGAAAGATAACAATGTAGAAAACAGTCCCTGAAGGCTCACCTTTCAAAACACAAAGCCTCTGTCTCACATTAAACTCTGCAGATTGCTTTACAGAAGCTTAATGTTTCTATCTTTCACTGCTTCCCATAGAGTGGCATTCAGCTTTTGTTTTGGCCGTTCCAAAAACTAATTATAACATGTTCCCTAGAAGGCATTTAGCAAAACGAAGCAGTTAGAGGAAGAGGTCTCAGTACCTGAATCCAATTCTTGGTATGGTATGATGTGCAGGATTCAGCCAGAATCATTAAGAAGTGATACATGAAACTTTCCCTCTGGGAGATGGAAGGGCTTTACTGATCAGTGAAGATGACTCACCCAGAAGCACAAGTGCTGAAGTTTGCATTTATTTTGGTGGTGAAAATAGGAAGAGGAGAAGAAATCTCAAGGAGAAAGGCACAGATCCTTGTTGTCAAGATTAAAACAATGGCCAAAAGGAAACTATTCTGATTGTGCACAGAGCAGGAGCCTGACTCAGCTGCATGGCTTGGCCCAGCAGAAGGGCTCATATGTCATTTTAATTTCATCTCACCCACATTACATAGATGTTTTCTTCTCCATAAAGAACAGATTTGAGAGAAGAGCACATTTTAGCCAGTGGACAAGTGGAAGGTCAGGCACTGCTGATCAACCAGAGTCCCTTTTAAGGGACTTTTCCCTCCCTTCCTCATCCTATAATTGTTCATAAAAACAAAGACATAGTTTTATTTACCAAAATCCCCACTGCTACCCTTAGACTGGCGTAAAGAGGTTGTTGCTGTGCCCAGCTAACCTCTTGCAGCAAAGAAAGTGCAAACATGGCCTTTATTCTGTGCATTTCCTGGAGAAAAGGAGACCAGACAGGAATCCAGATAAGAAAATTAATGCTGTTGCTGTTCTTCATATTCTGTGAAGTATTTTAATGGGGATAACAATACACATTAGACATCCTGTTCAGTAGCATTTTTAGTACCCAGCTGAGTCCAAATATAAACTATAATGGCATATGGAGACTGTCTTAAGAGCCATTTCAAATCAATTTAGTTTTATATAGCGTCTCTCAAAGTCTCTCAAGGTGATTTACAGTGAAAAAGCAAATAGTGGGATAGTGATTTAGTAGAGTAAGGCATGGCAGCTGTCAGGCAGGAAGGCAAAAATGCTGCATGGAGATGTAAAACTCAAATTTAAAAGCAGTACAAAGGTAAATTTATCTCTTTGCTCTTCCAGTACAAGAAACAGGTAATGAAGCCAGGCTGGGTTAAGTTTAACTCAACAGTTCAATGGAGCCATTTACAGACAGAACTGGAACCTAAAACAGAACCTTTTCCACTCAACTGCTGAGATTAGGAAAAAAACAGGGAAGAAATATTTGTGACCAATTCATTTTAGCAGTTTTACCATCATATTTCACAACCTCAGAAATTTTAGACTTCCTGTGGGTTGGACTTTTGCCCTAGGGGCTTATGAAGTCAAAAAGGCAGCTTTAAGTGCCTTTTTCATGGAAATTGCTAAATCATTTCTTAAAGAAGCAAGACTCTAGTCAAGAAACCCTGGCCTGGCCAGTGTGACAACCATTGTGCTGCTTCTGTGCATGGAGAAGGAACAATTCTTCAGAGAATCTTTCAAGGGTGTCTTCAGCTACAGGACACACACATCTCCTGTGGGTTTTCACTCTCCTGCTCATCAGTCAAGTGAAGCTGATAAAGAAACCATGAAAACACTCATATTTTGGCATCCTCAGTGTGAAGATCACATGTACTCCTTATATATCCCTTTCACCAAACAGTTCAGGATGGACTGTTGAATATGGCTGTTCCAGTGAGCTTTAGGCAAGAGAGAGGGAACACTAATGTCTTCCTAGGACCTGAGTACATAAAATCCCGGAGCAGCTCAGCATGGAAGGTACCATTCAGACCAACCTTTCAAGGGATAGGGAGCCGAGATGAGATAATATAGTGCCCTGTCCAAGTGCACCTTGAAAATCTCCAGTGATGAGGACTCTACCACATCCCTGGGGATGCTGTTCCTATGCACTACTTCTTTGAGAGGGCTAAACCACCCATGCTCCCATCCAGGTGCCAGGACACATTCAGTATTTGTCATTGCTGCTGCCAGTAGGTCAGGGAGATGGTGAAAGCCTGATCTGCTTCTCCACCAGGACAAAAGGTTTCAATTCCACAACAAGCACGTAAGAGGCTGTCCAGGACATCAAAGCTGTGGAGAGCCTGAATTGTGATCACTTCAAAAAGCACCTCCCTGCTCTGCCATCCTGGCAAGTGCTGGGTTTGTTTAGTGGCCTGGGGGGCTGATGCTGATGGTTCTCACACGGAGCTCTCCCGGTGGGAATTCGCTGCTCCCACATGTTGGAGCCCGGTACCAGCGCGGTGGCATCGTCTGCAGGGAGGGGCTGCGTGAGCCACACGAGGCTGGGAGGCCTGGTCTGAGGTCTGTTCATCTGGGAAAGGGCTTTCTCTTCCTTTCTGCAGCACAAGAAGTGTATGTTTTATTAAATAAAGTGCATGTTCTCTATGCAAATGAAGGCGCTTTGGAACAGTGATACACTGACACGTTGTATGTTAAATATGGATGCCACTTAAAAAACTAAGCAAGAACTAAAAATCAGTTATAAATATTAAAGGACACAAAGTCTACTTTTTGTTTTCGTTTTGCTTCTGATCCTGCACTCTGGGAAAAACACTCCTCACATTATAAGACTGAATTATCTGCCCAAGAACTAAACCTATAATTTTGTTCTATCAGTCAAGCTGTATGTCACACTATTTTTATATCAAGACAATCAGGTTCTTTGAAGCACAGACACACACCTACTTAAAAGAAGCACTTAGCTGAAAGCAGAAGACTGTGGAATCAGCAGCAATTTGTATCTTTCAAGGGACTGATAATTAAATGGAGAAATGCAGATTCTAATGAAACGAAGGTTTCTTTGCTGGCCAGGATGATGTTCCATTAGGACATTTGGGTCCAGATTAATCCATTTAGACTGCAAACATCTAACCTGGCTTCGAATCATTGACTTATAAAGGCTTCAAATGTGTCCTTTGGAGACACTTATTTCTCTTTCTTGACAAGAAAGGACAGTAAGCCATCTGCACTCCTAACCTTAGTTAGGTATCGAAAACAAAATCAAATTAATCCAGGCTTTGCTCCAGTTTTTAAAGTATTTGTTGTGTGGGACACCTATTAGAAAATCCAGTATTCAACCCTTTGTTACAGCACAATCTCAGCTCTAGGAAGTGTCTTCTGCTACACAGGGCTTACACATCCCTCTGGGAAGAAGCAGAAGCTTCTCATTAAGCAAGAAAAGTGCAGCAAGACCAATGCAGACATTAAAGCACCACCACCAGGGAGGCAGTTTTAGACTACAAGTGAAGGAGAATATCTCTGTGTTTCACAGGTTCACAAAACGGGTGAGGTTGGAAGGGACCACTGGAGGTCATCTACGTCCCCTCTGCTCAGAGTTGTTAAGGTAACTTGCAAAAACCAGAAAAGTTCCAGGACAGACTGTAAATATGCTGTGCCAATTTTACATACTGAGAAAACCAGGTACACAAGTCAAATAAGAAGTACAGGGCACAGCAGAGAATGGAAACTCCAGCTCCGGAGTCCCAGTATTTTTCCTTCTCGTAACACCACCACTCTTTGTTGATGAAGCAGCAGATTGGTCTTCACTGCACATTCACTAAACTATTCCATGTGCTTCTGGCTGCACTAGGGATGGCAGGAGTGCCAATGGACAGCAGTGAAGGGCTTTTGGAAACTCACACCAAGATTGGCTGAAGTGAAGCAATGCTATCCTTCTCTCACTTTACTAGCTCTGCTATCAGCAAAAATGCCTTTCTCCATTTCCAGATGGGAACTGGAGCAGTGGGAAATATTTTTCCACAGTGTTTGTCGCTCATTCCTCTGTTGACAGGAATTTTAAGACAAAAGGTCATTTTGGTGGATTTAAAAAGCAGTGGAACTTCATACCCCTAATGAATGGGCAGCAGGAACTCATACTGGCAGTGCTCAATGGCTGCACATGAAACTAGCCAGGCTCAGTAAATGAAACCAGATCCCAAAATGCAGCCTGAGATAACTGAAAGTATGCATCAAAGTTTATTGCAGGAAAATGACTGACTGGAAAAAGAGTGGTCTGCTCTGCCCCTGCACCTCCAAAACATATTGTACCATTTAAACCCTCAAGAAAGACATCTGCCAAAAATGTGATTAATTCTCCTGAAGGTCAGATGTATTTCTCTTGTAAAATAGTTGAAGCAGCAATTGTACGCCTTTGATTACTCTTACGAAAGCAGCTTAGGAAAAATCCTAGGATTGCTCTCGTGTTTGAAGTTGGCTGTTTACTGCTTACTGGCAGTAACTTGTTGCAAAGGTGAAACGTGGGCAGGAAATGATCGTAATCCCCCAAAGAGGGTTAGTCCCAGTGCCTGTCCCAAACGCCAGCAGCACATCCTTGGCTCTGTTTGGAGTGCCACCCTGTGGACACAGCTGCTCCCGTGAGCTCCTCTCCTTCCCACAGCCCCAAGGGCCAGCGCTCCGACCCCACAAGGATGGGTGACAGCACCTCCAACCTCCAAACCCCGCTGTCCCCTGTCAGCCCTGGGTGTCCCCACCCGCCCTGGGGAAAACGGTGCTGGGGGAAGAGTGGGAATTTTTGTACCAAAATACAGTGCCATGAAAGACCATTTTTTGCCTGTGCTTTCTACACAACAGTGTATGAAGTATCACCAACACTTCTGAGCTGAATAGGAAATAATTGGGGCATCTGTTGGCAACAGCTGAGGTCTCTTGCATTACACCCCTGATGTAGAGCTTTGCATACTCAGAAGAGACCAGAGAAGCCCTCTGCTAGTCCACAGATGAATTAAGCCCCTGGTAAGTCAAGTTCATCCTTAGAAGTCAATTTCTGGATTGCATTATAATTTTTTTTCTCTCTGTTAGAGTAAGACTTGCAGGTTTATCCACTCGAGATTGCCACCATAAATTTTAGGAGTCTGGCTTACAAAGCCTGTAACAACCTTGTTTAGTAAAGGTGTGCCTTGCAGCATTCCTTCAGTAATGCCACTTTGGCTGCCCCTTACCTCTGGGGTGAGGTATTTCATCATGATTTCCTTTCCTTTCTCTCCCAGCTTTTCATCTGGAGCAATTTCATATTCTGCCTGGAACAGACATATAAAAAATAAAAGTCAATATTTGCACTCATATTTCACCATTATAACTTCATTTTGGATGTGGCCTTAACGGAACACTCTGTATGAAAACTCTGAAGGATAAATATCATCTTCTGGTGGAAGTAAAAGCTGTACACACAATTTTATTAAAAACCTTCCGCTATATTTTGACCAAACCCTAGTGGTGCATTTTCTGTGGCTTTGTCTCTTAATTAACACCACTACAATTTAATTAATTTATATTTTACAGCCTTGCCAAGCCAGCTTTCAGAAAGTATTCAGTGACTAGAGAAGTCAACTTCATTTGGTTTTGCCCAAAAGGAAGGTGGACACAGAAGGCAAAATTATTTCTCTGAGTAGCAGAGAATGTGAATGTTTGTTGACTCCTGCCACAGTGATATTTTAAGTGCCAGGTGAACTCCTTCAATATACAGTCTTTTTGGCTGAATGTATTTCCCATGTATTTACATCTTGCCCTTGGGCTAACAACACCTGTGCAAAGCAGAGAGACTTGCCTATCACTTTTAGTGATCCTAGACTCAGTCCCTCCAGAAGGCTGATTGCTTAGGCAGATTTCTCAGGACCAAGAGGAGAAAAGAGAGACCATTTAGAGGAATAGAAAAGATAAGCAAAATTGTCTTTGACTTCCCTAATATATTAAAAAAGGGAGCACCCCATCCTCACAGAGGGAGTTTACCTACATTTTAAAATCCTGACTATTCTAGGTATTGAATCATTACTGACTTCTTATGAGCTTCAGGACAACACTTATATAAGAAACAAAAGACGCATTACTTGTGTACCATGAAGACACAAACCATTTCAGTTAAAGTCCTGGATCCATAGCAGGCGTTCAAAGGAAGCACGTGCTGCATGGACACCCCAGTGGCTAAGTGACAACATGTTCTTACAGACATTCCTGCTTGGCACTGCCTAGGACATGAAGCTTTACACTGATCAAAATATTTTCCAGAAGGAAAAAAAAAAAACAAACAAGAAAAGAAGACAGCCTAACAGCTTTCACGACTGTATTAAAAAAAGTATCCCAGAAAATCCTGCCAAACCAATTAAATAACCTGGTCCAATACAAGCTGTCTGTGATAATAAATGAGGAGGAAGTTAGAAAAAAAAGAAAAAAAAAGAAGGTAAGTCAGACTGAACTGTCAAACATTTAGAAGAACAAATTTCAGAACTATTGCCCACTGGAAGATGTATGTACTGCTCCAAGCTGGATGCAATAAATCTGAAGGCAGGCTGTAATGGATACCCCAGCTAAGCAAACCTGGGAATGACATGGAAACCTCAATGTAGTAATAATGCTATTCCCCTTCTATCTGGCCAGTGCTCATTTAGCTGCTGCAGCTCAAGACTGAAGCTACATATTTACACACATACATAGCAGGCTGCCTAAACAATCTGGCACTATGATCTGATTTGGTCTGGGAAATGACAAAGGCCAGAAATAAAAGTGATGAAAAAGACACCAAAAACTAAAATACACAAGTACAGTACTTCTCTTTCAGTGACCATTTTGGGGAAGAAACTCATTATGTTCTCATAAAACTTAATGCAAGGGTTTAAAAAAAAAATCTTTTATCCAATTTCCTGTCCTTTTAGTTGATATCTGACTATGGGTCATTTCAGCTCTTAAAGTACAGAAACTCTCAAATGCTTACAGCATCTTAGCAGCACTTTTCTCCATGACTTCTCTCTCCTCCATCTGCTTTCAAACCCTGGCAATATACTGGCTCCCTAGCAAATAAAACCTGATCATAAGTCATCATCTGCTATTTGAGGTGCACCAGGGAGACATCAAAAAATTTAATGTCTTTTTGCCACAGAAAACCTACAACATTTACATCCCATCCAAACTGTACAACAGGAAACAAATCAGGAAAGACTGGAAGGCAGAAATTCAGCAAGATTTGGATGTTTTGAAATTGAGTTCCTGATGGGATCCAACATATGCAGAGCTAAATGCACACCTATGCATATACAGACTATCTCACTCTGTTTCAAGACAGATAGGAAGGAATAAGAGGAAAGTTTAATTATACTTGCATTTGACATTCCCAGGAAATGTGACACAGTGGTGGTGAAGGTGGGAAGTGACAGACAAGTGAGGATGCAAGAAGGAACCATAAGCTCCAACTGTGAACAGTGTTGATTTCACTGTAGTTCTGCACTAGAAGCCTGTTCCATTTTGTTCCTAAGTTCATTAATATTTTTCCTTTCAGTACCACTTTCGAGGTATTCAGCAGCAGACACTGGTGCATTTTCAGCCATGAACTGTTATTACAGGACATAGACAGGGATGTCTCCATGCTCCCTCTACCACCTGCCTGGAAAGCTACCAAGGTCCTCAACTCCTGGTCTTGTGCTTAAATCACAAGATCCATTCCCTTCTTCCCCAATACTCAACAGCAAGGCTACAGTTTGCAAATCCCTAATTGCTAGAAATAACATCATCACTTAAAATCCATGTGGAACAAAATATTTTCCATCATTCCTTTGATGAATCCAGGCATGTGTTTCAAGGCTCCTGCTCTGAAGTCTAATAGTTTCTCCATGCCCTAGTTAGGTCAGACAGGGCCCTATTCATAGCCCATAAAAGAGGGGAGGATTTACGATCACCCTGACTCCATGGGACGAGCTGCAGGGAAGGCTCTTTCTGTGGCCAGGCACAGATCCTGCAGCCCAAATGGCAAGAGGATGTGGGCTGGCCACTGTTTGCTGCTAACTTTTCTTCTGGCTGCTGTTTTGGATGTAGTAGATACTTTGGTGGTTCCTTCTTCCATAGAAGCCGCCCTAGCTGAATGGGAGTGCAAAGTGTCCTTCCCTTTGGAGCAGCTGCCCTTAGGATGGGCTGACAGAGATCAGATGGGAAAATGCACTTCAGCTGGGAAAGGGAGCAACATGCACCCTGTGACTGGCTGTGGGGTGGGACCATGGGCTCAGGGAGAGCTCAGGTTTGAGGGCTGGAGGTTGCCTGTGATGGACAGAGAGCACCCAGGGCAATGACACAGGGACCCCATAGGGGCTCACATTAATTCTGGCACACCAATTTATCTAGCATTTGATTTTCATCTTAATATGATGAACTGCGTGGCTTAAAAATATGTGAAAATTGAAAAATGGAGCTAAAGAGATCTCTCTGCAGATCTGGGAAAGCATTCTCCCACAGCAGGTTGCCTGTGTCAGCATGACATGGCCACAGGAATCACCATCCCTTGTACCCACCAGGAGATAGAGATGGGAACAGATACTCCCACCAGAGCAGTTTTGGCTTCTTGGTCTAAGTAGGAACAGTGGAATCACCTTCTGAGCATCTGCAGCAGGCTACTGGCATTTCAGTCCCAATTTTACACCTCCACTTCCTCAGCTCCCTCCTCTGTTATCCCCAGAATCTCCCTTTGCTCACTGCCTTCTCGGACTCCAGGCTCTGGCCTGTCATTGCTCTGCCCTCAGTTGCTGTCCTTGCACTTGCCTCTGCTGGAGATTTAAAATCTGTGACTGAAAATTGGAAGGCAAACCCCAAACAGCTGGGATTCATAATAACTCGCATTTCCAAATGAAAAGTGAACTTGAAACCACATTTTTCATATTTAAAGGCAGGGCAAAAAGAGCCCTTTTGACTGCTTAAAAACACGTTTTGAGTTAATGAGTTTGTTGATATCAACAAACTGGCATTTCTGATGGAAAAAGCCTTGAACAGCTTTAAGACACACATACACAGATGGTTTATATACCACGTAAGGGACTTAACCAAACGAATCTCCCTAACAGCAAGACAGGGTTTTTACAAATGGCATTAAATGGATGCTCACTCATCCTTTCACCCCAGATAAGTGCAACGTCTAGTGAAGCGTTCAGCTGAAAAGTCCACCCGAGGAGACTGTGCCTCTCACCACAGACCCTGAGCCCAGATATCACAAGCAGAAACAACCTGGAAAGGCATCAGGGTTATTTTAACTCCAGAGGATGTATTTTGGTGTGACTTCAGTGCAAAAAAGTAACACTGTTTAGGTCAGAGAGAAAATAATGACCAAAATTGTCCACATTCTCCTCCAGTCAACCTAAATCTGGTCCCCATTAAAAGGTTAAAAGCACATCTCCAGAAAAAAAAAAAAATTATGAATGTGAGTAGATGAAGCATTCAGGGAGTCCAGAAGCTAAAATCTTCATTAAAAATCACAGGAGAGGAAGGGAAACATCAGAAGCTGGCACCCTGGGAATGTGCTGATGAGAAGAGGACAGGAGCAAGAGGTCCCTGCTGCACTGAACTGATGGCACTGAACTGCCACCTTCTCATGCTGGAGGCACTGGCTGTGGAGAGGGAAACACGTCTTGCTAGCACCTTCCCTGCTCACTGATCTGCCTTTCAGCACAGGAAACATATCCTCTCACACTTTATTTTAATGGCTGTCTTTCAGCAGCTCCAAAGTTGTATGATGTTGCTGCAATATTTGTAAGCAGAGCAAAGTGTGCTTTGGGATTGTGCGTGATTCCTTGGTTAAAGGCTTGTAAATGAGCTGATTTAATCACAAACCATCTTGGTTTGATAATAACAGTTTATGTTCACATAGGTCCTCCAAGTGAATGGCTACGGCAGGGTTTGGTGAGCTATCCACGGGAGATCTCTGTGGTTCCACGCGCCCGGATGAGCATGCGATGCATCCACAGCCACACTGGTGCTTCTTGGTGGGTATTTTATCTCAGCAATCAGGACCTCTGTCACGAGTTTGTTTGCACAATATCTGTACTACGAGATGGCTCTCTGTCCTTACAGCCCTTTGTGCCAGCTGGGAGAAGGGGCTGCTGTTCTGCCTTTCCAGACAGCCACACTGACAGGAATTCACTGGTCCCATGGCAGCAGTGGGAAGCAAACACCCACAGCTCCACCAGTGCTGTGCTGCCAAGCTCTGCATCTCTGAGTTCTTATCACTTTTATCATCTAATGTTGGGGCCTACTGCTTACAAACCACATGTCATTGTAGTCTGTCTTACAACTAATTGTTACTAATTACCCAAACACTGCTCTCAGAAAACATGTAGAGACTTCATGCCTCTGAGCACTTTCATCTCAATTACTGGTTGAATTGGCCAAGGTATTCATAGGTTTCAGAGGGAACTGACAGCTACACACTTACATGCATGCAGAATTTAATGATAATGAAACCCTTTTTCTTCAGAAAGCAGCTTAACAACTGTTCAACAGACAAAAAACCCCAGATGCTGCCATAACTAGATTTGCAGGAGACTACATCAGACCAGGTTAGTTATTTCACACAACATCTGACATAAATGTCCAGTGAAGAGTGGATTTTTTTGGTCTCTTTACATATTTTGCTCTGCAAATCTGGTTGATTCTACCAGCCTTTGGAAGCAAAGATGTGAGAGAACTTAGTCTCTCATAAGGGTCTTGGTAGGTTATTGAGCATCTGACTCAGCTTCTGGTTTCCTCTCAGAAGCCCCAGTCATTTCTTAGCTTGCAGACAGTTGTGTGCATGAGTTTAAAAACTGTATCAAAAATTGGAAGGCCTCAAGTACTGGCTTTTGCCAATGATTTACTCTGTGACCTGTAAAGTCACTTAGATGGGCTCTGAAAAAGAGGGGTGGTCCTACCTCTAAATGGGCAAAAAGCTCTGTGACTCTCTCATAAACATCTAAATATTCTCTCTTTTTATCTTTTCTCTTTATTTGATGTTACACAAAAGCTAATTTTTGCATCTCATGTTAGAAAAATAACTAAGACAAAAGAAAATGAGGGCTCTTGGCTTTTCCTGCTTGGGGCTTATTACAGCAGGTGGTCTCCAAAAGGTTTCACATTCCTGGTGGTCTCAGAATAGGGCTGTAAAGTCAGACTCCTGGTCTCATTATAGGGCTTTTTTTGCCTAACATAGGGCTTGGCCTGAATCCCACTACTCACTAAACACAGTGTGACCCCGCTGGACAAATTTCAGTAGCAATCATCCAATTTAATGGCTATGGGCTGAGTTGCTTGACCTTAATATTGCCTAATGCAAGGATTTTCATGGGCTGGGAGCAAGCTTATACTGAATTTGAAATCAATAAACAAAGGAGACTGCTGTTAATCAGTGCTGAAAAGAAGAGAGAAAGATAAATATTCAGACCTCTACCCACTCAGGCATTTTGTTTATCAAATCCTCATGGTGCCAGTCTGAGCCTAACTGGGAACAGACCACCGGCCCAGTAAAGGTACACAGGGCATCTCCAGCCTGCAAAAGCAACATGGGGGTGGGTGCAAAGCACACTCTTACAAAAGGATTTGGGATATCAGTCCGGGATTGCTCAGAGATGGACCTTTAAAACAAAGCCAGTGCCACCACCAGCTGTTGCAGGAGCAGTGTCACCTGTGCTGCAGGGATGAGGACAGGACATGGCGTTTCAGTGCTTGTTACTGCTCCATGGGGCTCTGGGAGAAGGAACTGACACAGTGCCCTCAATCCCCAGAGCCAGAGGCGGGCTGGGCAGCCGGCGCGACGGGAGAGGCTCCGGCAGCGCTGCAGCCAAGGTCATCACATGGTGCCCCGGGGCTGCTGGCACTGGGGGAGACAGATGTTTCCTTGTGCCCAGATGTTGTTCCCACTGTCAGTGGCATGCAGAGCTCGCACAACGGGGGCTTCTCCTCCACAGCCTCTGGGCACTGCTGCAACCAGAATGTGCCGCCTGTGGCTGCAGGGAAGCGTGAGAATGGAAGAGAGCCCTGCTAACCCTCTCCAAACTGAGGACAGCTCTGCCACTTCTGCCTGAAATAAAAACCACTTACAAGCACTCTTTTGTGGCTGTCTGCCAGGGGATTTCTGCAGCTTCCTGGAGGGATGGCCACTACCCATCTCCTCGGCACGGCAGGTGTCACACCTGATGTGGCATTTCTGCAGGGAGGTTTCCCCTCAGATAGGTGTGTGGTGTTTCATTAGTGACAGACACCTCACTATGTGATGCTGGTTCAATGCAGGAGGAACACATCCAGAGCACCCAGAGTGTCCTGCTGCCTGCTGGCCTTGAGCACAGCTGCACAGAGCATTTGTCAGATGTTCTGTGTACCTCAATGACTACACCTTCCACCAGAGAAAATCACAACCAGTGCTAGGAATAACAGGTGGAAGTAATGACCAGCCTCAATAGGCTTGAATAGGACTTTAACCAACACTTTTTGTGACACTGCAGATTTGCTGTAGTTACTGCAGTAGTGACATAAACCTCAAGTGACCAACATGTCCTCTCCCAGATTGTTACTTCAGTAACTGCTTCAGTGCCATCCTCACATTTCCCTATACTTCAGAAAATATTCAACATTGTACAAACAAAAGAGTTTTATTCCAGTTTCCAGTTGGTATGCATTGTTTTGCTTCTGACTGTCAGTGTTAGCCAGGGAGGGAGACCCCATGGACACTCACACTCAGCAGTGACAATTTCATCTTCCTCTCTGGTATGGTTTCACCTTCTGGCTGATCCACCCTGCCCTTCCAGGTTCCCAGCAAGAAAGTCACTGAGAGACTGTTCCACTGTGAACAGCTGGCAGTACATATGGCCAAGAGCTGCCAGACTGGAAAAGAGCATTGGGCCCCCCGGGGCTGGGGGTGGTGCTCAGTGGCTGGGTTAGCTGATGGCTCACTGGGGTGGAAAATGGAGCAGATTTCTTTCTTGGTGACCTCAGTCAAGTCACATCTATACCTTGTGCTTCTGTTCCATTCGAAAAAACAGAGTGATTATCAGGATATCCTTTGTAAATAATCCTGAAGTCTAATGCTTGGTAAGAGATATTAGGATTATTACACTCCTCATCCTCTCTTGTCAGTCCATTCTCAACCTCCCTTTTCTCCCAGTGCCTCTCAGCACTGCAGGCTTCATCCACATCAGAAAACATTACTCACAGCAGCTCAGCTGCTCGGGTGTTGACATGAAGGGAGGCCACAGCAGCACTGTGGGGGGTGCCTGTCCTTACCCAGCTCTGGTGGCTCATGTCCCCCAAGGCTGGCACCAACCCCATACGTCCCTGTGCTGCCAGTGGTGCCAGGCTGCTGCTGGGGCCAGCCCTGTCCACTGTCTGCTCCAGCACTTTAGACACAAAATCCCACAAAAGTGTGATTTCTTGGGGTTGGAGGAGTCTCCTCTGCCAGGGGACCACTGTGAAGCACCCAAAATGTCACAAGAATTGACTTACCACCGAGTCAAGGAACCTAATGCAGCACTCGAGCTCGGGTCGAGTTTCACAGAACTGCCGGAAGAGAAGCCTTCCGATGGGCTGCTTTTCACATATGCTGCAGTAATCTCTCTCTAGAGGCAATAAAGAGAAGAAGAGAAGCATGAAAATGAGAAGAGCTTTGCCTTTTGGGTTGTTCATGAGTTTAAAGCATTGCAAGTTAGTGCAGAACTACGACCCCAAATCAGAACAACTGCCTTCTCCCCGCCACCATGTTTCAGGCATCCAGAAAAAAATATAATTAATGGCTTTAAGACTCAATTAAGAGAGGCTGAATTTTGTAGAGCTGATGTTGGTAAAAGCCATTCAGCTATTATGAAAAATAATTTCATATTTTTCTGTGGTAGAAATGTATGCAAAGGTACCGCTCTGACTGGTGGTGTTTGTGGGAACGTGGGGAGCAAATTACAAGCCCTTGACATATGAATCATACATTAAAGGGTAGGAAAAGCTGGAATTTGTGGAGACCTTCCTGGATGCTTCCTAGATATGCACTAAAGTGCCCCTAATCTCTGGAAATGCTCAGCCCACTCTCTATTAAACAATTATAGTAAACCACACATTTTCAAAGGTTTCAAAATTTCTGCTATTTAATTGCTGAGCATTAAGGAATAGATGGAGCATATGGCATCTGGCTCATTTCAGTTTCACACAGCACTCTTTACAGAACAGTATTTCCCCTTAAAAGCCATGTTTAAATGCCATTCCCCCATGCTGGTGCACCCAGAACCATCACTCACAGAAAAGCAAAAGGTCCTTTGCCCATCACAAGGACTCTGTGCAGGAAAGCATGGGCAAAGAGGTGTCATTAACTGGCACTGCACCAGTACAAATGCCAAGGGCTTTGGATATTTTTCTGGTGAGAGCAGAAAATACCCCAGCTTGCTTGGAGCAGCAATACTTGCTTGAGACACGTTATTCCTCTACAAGCACACACATGTCAAACAACATACTGTGTTTCCTTAGGCATTCTTCTCACCACCCTCCTCGCTGCCATATGGCACTTGCTGTTATTATGGAAACAACCAGCTTCTAAACACATAACACAGCACTGCAAACAGACATACGAAACCCACACAAGTTGTCAGTGCCTTGGTTACTTCTCTCTTGGGCCTGGAGTCACTCCTGCAGTGTCTTTTATTTCCCCTTTGCTTTAGCCCCTGCGCCCTTCAGCTCTTCCCACCCCAGGGATGCAGACACATGTCTGTGATGGAGCTCACCTTTGCCCTGGAGGCACCCAGCTGAAGGACATGTTCATCACAGGTTGTGCCTTGGGGACCATGTTCTGCAAAACCAGGACTTCATGGAATCATCATAGAATCATGGAATGGTTTGGGTTGGAAGGATCCTGAAGATCACCTAGTTCCACCCCTCCTGCCATGGGCAGGGACCAGGTTGCTCAGAGCCCCACTCAACCTGGCCTGGAACACTTTCAGGGACGAGACATCCACTGCATCTCTGGGCAGCCTGTGCCAGTGCCTCACCACTGTCTGGATACATTTGTCCTGAGCAGGAAATGCTGTACAAGATGTTGGACTTTCTGCCCTGTAGCTGGGTGACAGTAACAGTGGGCAGAAGCACCCAAGGCTGGCTCTTGTAAGAGGAAGGAGGGAGCCTGCCCAGTGCTGCACCTGGGTGCAGGGGTGGCTGTACTTCAGGAACTGGATCCTGAAGCACTTACAGAGTGGTCACTGGAGACATAGGGTGGGGATGTTGGGCTGTGCTTTTATTCAGTGTGGTCCTGCTCTGGTCTGGTCTTCTGAAGCAGTTTGGAACAACACACCAGCACCACTTTTTTGCTGGCACTGCCAGTCTGTTTTGGATTAGGATATCACTCCATCTATCCAGAAGACTGCAATGTTTTGATACCCTCTCATGAATAAAATGGAATCAAAATCACTGTGTAAATCCTAACCTGACCTCCAGTTTATCTAACTATCAGCAGCCACGCCCTGGCACTGGTTTGTTTGCCTGAGCTGGAGCCTTCAGCAGGGAACATCACGACACTGATACGTGCGGTGGGAAAACCAGCGGGACACGGAGCAGCCTTGGGGTGTCCTTGTGAGTGGTACCAGCTTGTGCTGTTTGACCAAGTGGCATTTTTAGTGAGGAGGTAATTGCTGAAGGGATGCACAGACACGTACAGTGCTAAGGTAAGTGAAGGAGTTAGCAAAGTGGATTAAAACAGCCACTCACAATGTCCCAGAGGCCAGCACGGAGCCAGAGGCTGAGCAGCTCAGGTGAGCTCTCCTGGGAGGCATGGAGGTTTAACTACATCTGTCTGATGCTGTTTTCTGCTATCTTGACTAACTAACTCTTGTGAGGATATGAATAAAACATACACCCCAAGTACCAGCAGCACACAGCCTGCCTGTGGCAGGACTCAACCCCTCCAGAAGCCCAAACCCACAGCAAGCTTCCCCATGCTAAACAAGCACTGCAAAGAGTGTGACTGACTGGATTTGCAACAGAGTAAAACAGAAAGGATCATACACAATAATCAACTGGTTTGCCCTATATATTCTCTTGTACAGCAATATTTGATCACAGTGACAACGCTTGTACAAAATGCAGTTAGTTTATCGAAGTTGTTATGACATGGTTATGACACCCAATGTAGCAGAGGATGATCTTCTAACAAAAGGGCTTGTGATACCAGCTAAATTAGTGTGCAAATTCCACATCCGTAACTGTACTTCATAGAGCAGCAGGAAAAGAAAACAAGCAGCTAAACACTGTGACATATGTGGAAAAATGCAACATAAAGAAGACATGAGCACAGACTTCCTCCTACAGTACAGAACTTGGCCAACACGTGAGAAGGGTGACCCGTTTGTAATGAGGAAAAAGGAAATACCAGAAATAATCTCTGAAAACACAACAGCCAGAGCAGTTCCCTGGAGCCATCCACTCCTCTGTCATGTGCATTGGACTGCTGGATATACCAATACAGACAATAAACACATGATGGAAATGCTTTCATTCCTTGTAGGTGACACAAACTATTTTCTTAGGCCCTGATCTTGCCATTGGCCCCACTAAGTCAGTTAAAGGAATCTGCACTCAACTAATTCTTGGGATGCATGGGCCTGGAGTGGACTGAGAAAGAAAAACACGTCTCTCAGCTAAAGCTGAAAAAGGAGTGGATGGTTTTATTACAGTAAGGAAAGCAGAAGTGTTTTAACAGCGTGCTGCACCCCAGAGACCTGGCTGGAGCACCCCGAGCCGTGCTCTGGAGCTGCTGCAGGAGGGAAGGGATGGGGAGGCAGTACCGCAGCCAGGGGCTCTCCTGGGCTGGGGCTGAGCCCTGTGTCGCTCTCGCTCTGCCTGCCAGTAAAAATATCCATCCAGTTTCAAAAGTTTGAAAAATAGAAGGAATGATTTCCTGAGGAAATGGAAATGTTAAACACTTGGAAGTGAAACCATATGCTTATGATGATGAAGTGTAACTAAAACAGCTCTGAGAGTGATATCTTTGGTAGTCAGACCCTCCTGCTTCAGCGCCATCCTGTTTAACACCTGCAAAGTCACCCAAAATGGGGGTGAAAAGCTGGGTGGGTCAAAGTCCTGGGAAAGCAGACACTTCTCACCGACGCCAAACTCTTTATTTAGAAAATATCACTGGCAAACCACATGCACATGCAAGTGAATTCTCCATCTTCCTAACAAAGCAACAACACAGATTAATATTGAAAAGGTATTATATAAAAGGCCACAATAAACATTAATAAGATAAAGATAAATAATGTTTATTCTAAATTCTACTGACTCATTTTTGCCTTTACTTCATAGCTTATGTACTGAAATACTATCAAGAGCACCCAGCACACAGAACATACCAAAATAGTTGCACCTGCACACAGACAATGCTGGCAGCATTCAAAGCCTATGGCCAAATTTGTTCCCCAACAGATATTATGGTAAAGTTCTGAAACATATCTGAACACATGCCTGAGAAAAGTAGCCCTATTAACAAAATTTCATACTGATCAAAACACACCATTGATGAAGTGAAAAACACAGCACAAGATAATAGAATTGCTGATGACAAAATCCCCAGTTTTCAACTAAAAGAGGGGGAAATGTAATATTTTAATTAGATAAAAAACATCCCTGTGCCTTGAGAAGATTTTTTTTTGTCTTAATTTCCCACTTAAATATGTTGCATTTTTTTGGCTGGTTCAAAATATCACCTCAGCCATTTTGGAGAGAACAGTGGTCTGCAGAGAGACCAGGTCCCCTCCTCTTTCACATTTGCAATATACCTGTGGGTTTTGATGGGTTAGTGGTGAATTAATGATGAGTCTTGGCTGAAAACCAGTCTTTTCTGATATTCAGTGTAATGTGCAGGTGTCTAAGTGAGACTGCTATAAAAGTCGCACTTCTGCAACTCATTCTGAAGAGCTGCAAGTCCAACCCCTGCAATCAGCTGGTGAGGCTTCCTCCTGTAGATATCTGTGTGGAGGGTTGAACTTAATTTAAACCTCACTCATAAAGTCTACAAAAGCCAGGAATATCTTTTCAGCTTTTAGGTCATTATTGGTGTGGCCAAGGATTGTATTTATGTACTATCTATTAAGCAACATTTTATTTTTCAACATACTGGAATCCCAGGAGCAGCTGTTTCAAAGAAATGCATGGAGAATAGCCAAGAGGACATGCACCATGCTGCTGCACAGGAACATTTGGACTTGACCTCTGGATCTCTGCTATCCTTGGCATTATATCAGCCTGGATGAAAACTGAGTAACATCCAAATGCAAAGTAATTCTGCTGCCTAGAAAAACCCACAAAACAATAGTAAACCCCACAAACAAACTAACAAACAAACAAACACCTGGAACCCCCAAAGAGGATGTGGGAAGACTTGATTGTTCATTTCCTGCTCATGTTCAATGATCCAAGATCAGAACTCCTCTTCCCTTCCCTAATTTTTTTCCTGAAGGTGAATCAACACCTTTCAGATGTTGTTCCAAGTCTATTATTTGTCTGCTGTTCTCTTCCCCTCACCTGCTTTGGTCCAGAACAACAAAAAACATCCCAAATTAATGCAAGAAAGCATTTGAATGCCTCAGTCCCTGCACTCAAGATAGGCAATAGAAGCAGCATCAGAGCCTGAAGGACCAGCAGTCAGTTTCTTAGACTGTTGGCACACTGACAGTAAAGATTTCTTTTTCCAAGGGGCTGAGGCCTGTCAAAGTGATCCCCACCACCGCTGAGATGAAGGAAAGCTCAGCTAGAGATGTCCCCAAACTGCACACCTCCCTTCTCAATCAAACCCAGGGAGATGCTGCTAAAAGAAATCCTACCTAGCCCAGCTCAAATCTAAAACCACTTCTGGCTTGCTTGCCCATCTCTGCTTTCTTCATGTAAGCTTTATTACAGGCACACACAGTGAAAAGCAGGACAAAGGCAGGAACTAAAAGCGAGATTAAAAAATGTGCAGCACAACTGAACTAAACAGACTTTCACAGCCCACCGTGCACTGTGCATTTGTACCAATTTCCTTCTTTTTGTCGAAAAATGACCAAAGTCTTTAAAATTTACAGAATTATTTTGTGTCCAGTCAGAGTACTAATGGAAAACAAATTGCATCTTTAAGCACTGAATAAGCTCATTTAGAGCTATATTAATATATTTTTCATTCAAAACCAGCAAGTCTAACACTGGTGCTTATAAAGATGTCTTATAATTTACTGCTGTTCTTCTCCAGCCAAAAGTGGAATTACCACTGTCTACGTATAAACTTAATAAACAGCACACACTAAACTGCCTAGTCTTTCAGGCTGATGAAAGTTGCTTCTTATCAAAGGATCCTTTGTGGATGCTTTAAAAGGATTTAAATTGCTTTGATTGCATTATTAACAGTGTCTATGTTACTCTTGTATTTCAGAATAATCTGGAAAGCTGGAACATTAGCTCTTGCATTCTACAAAAGACGGTTTCCCATCTCTAATAAAAATGCTTCAATACAAAAGATAATGCTTTTGTTCAAAAGCAAGACCCCAACATGGGCCATGTTAAGACTTCTGCAGACCCACTTATTACCTTCCTATTCTTATTTTTCTATGGTCTTCAGCCCTGCAGATGTCACGGCCAGTCGGGACTTCATGAACCACATTGGGAACACAGGTATTTGCAGTGGAAAACATATCAGGATTCTCTCTTTGAGAAACTGAAAAAAGGGGACCATTTCTGAAGAAGGAACAGGGATATTGCACTTTAAACTGCAGAACCTGACCGAGAACCTGTAAAACAACACAGCAAGGGATCCTTTTTTCATGGTGCCTACTTGGGAAGGTTGCAGGAATGAGAGGAAGCAACAGGAGGGAAGCTCCTTGTCATTGTCTGTTATTTTCTGGGGCTTGGGGGTTGTTTGGTTTGGGCTTTTTTTTGTTATTTTGGGGGTGGGGGTGGTGTTTGTTTTACAATGGAAAGCTGTGGTTAAGGTGCTGAGGACTCTCCGTTTGCCCTGTCTCTAGCAATGCATTTAAAAAGTGAGGCAAGCCAGATGGTCAGAGAGCACAAGACAGGAATAAAAATGTCACATTTCAGTTCATTCAAAAATTTCTATAAACTGTGGCAGTAAGTCATGTTATAAAAGCCTAATACAAGCATCCAGGCTCCCGTGGGAATTCAGTTACCAGCACAACCAATATTCTGTGCCCTGCAGACCTCAGTGGCACACTGTATTTATAAAATGGGGCTAATGGCACTGCCTCCCTCCCAGCAGCATGGCCAGAATAAGTACATTAAAGTGTGGGAGCCCCGAGTGCTGCTGGATGGCCCTGTGGCTCCTGGCTATTTACTTGCAATGCAAACTCCCGGAGCGGAAATTTAGTCCAGGAGAGCACAGCAGAGTCTTTTTATACATTAACCACTATACTGCTCCAGAACTTCACCTGGCACTTCACAGAGATTAAAAATGACGACGCAGCCTCTGTCTTGGAGAGTGTTTATCTTGGCAGGTCCGGAGCCCTGCAGGTGCCGGACAGGAATTCTGAAGCCAAGGGCTGTGATGAAGTTTTCTTGCTGGTGGCAAAAGCACACTCTCTCTAACCATAAATATTTCATCTGCTTTCTTTATTTTTAATAAAATATGGAAATTTTTATGGCTTATGACAAGATAATGGCTTGATAGATTCCTTATTCTAAACAGCAGCTCGCCCTGGTCTGCAGTTCAAACCAGCCCTTCATTGCTGTGGAAAGCTCCAGACCTAACATATGAAGTACTGGGGGAAAACATAGTTTTTAGTCTTGGTTTATTTTTTCCCTTTGAATTTAGTATTTTCTACAAAAAACTTGGAGACCCTCATCTATGCTGTTACAGCAAGCGTTGTTCTGGCACTGACTATCTAAGTTTAATTAATTAAAAATACAAATGCAATCAAGCTTACTTGAGACAATGGAATTACCCCAAACTGGTTTTAAATCCTGCCAACTTAATTTTCTCTGCTTGTCAGCTGTCTTTTTTAAAACAAACAGAATTTAATCTCCTGATCATCGAACATCTAATGTAATTATTCAGATGCAGACAGTGTTTGCTTTGTATAACTTCCCTTATTTCTACTCTTTTCATGGTATTAGGCTACAGGGATAAACTCCACACATCCCAGCAGCATTACACTGGAGATGGAAACGGTCCAGTTGGACCGATATGGAAAATATGTTTGGAGAATTCTGGAACAAACTTGCAGCTACATACACTTTGGTGATACATATGGATCTTCTCATTTGTTTTTTGAAAGCAGCTGTATCGAAGCTTTGCTCATGGAATTCTATTTGAAAGTCAAATCCTACCAGCAGTTGCATAAATATGTTTGCACGAGTACTTGAACCAGAACGCGTTTGTGGCTTTGTTGATTTTGGACAAAGATTTTGACAGAAGGGTAACAACCCACCCACCCTTTTTGTAGCAGCAGCAGGAGAAGGATCAAACAAGATCCTGTGAGCTCAACATAATCACTGCACAGGAAAATATGAGTGGGGTCCAGAGCCTGGGGAGGGACCCTCATCTCTCACAGGGGAGACATTTGGTCATCCAGCCTTGTGCCAGGAGCACAGTCAGATGGCAAAGAGAAAATGCTCTGCCCTGAGACCAGGCTGTTTGCCAGGGGAAGACAAATTCTCATCCTAACAAAATCTGAGCTACTCTGCTGAGTTATTCAGCCCTTCCCCAACACTTCTGGTATCTTCCAAAAGTTACTCGTTCAGGCAACCGCATCCTTTCCATAGGGGTCACTGACCGAGCCCCCTGTTTGAAAGCAGACTGCAGATACTGCAGGGTCAAGGTTCAGCTGGAGAAGATGGAGTTTGCCATTAATGCTTGAGCCTCTCAATCAGAGAAGCAAAAATAGATATTGCTGTGTGAAGCATGGAGTGCAGGAAAAGACAACCAATAATTGTTATCAGTAATTAAGACAATCACTAAATCTACTGAAATCACAGAATCACTGAATATTCTGAGTTGAAAGGGACCCAATCACTGAGCCCAACTCTTCAGTGAATGGCCCATTTCAGGACTGAGCTCCCAACCCGCTGCATTATCAGCACTGTGCTCTGACCAGCTGAAATGGATGGAAAGATTCCCACCAATTCCAGTGACTCTTTGATTAAGCCCAGTTTTCCCACCTCTATCAAGCACAACTTACATGAGTAAACCACTCACTCTATCTCTCAATTCCACAGCCAACACCAGCATGACAGTGGAAATGCATGCACCAGGATTAATTGCCAGGAAATCTGGACTGTGAACGTGCTATAGGAATATTTTAAACTCTTTTTTTTTTTAAACTTAAATTATTAGGTACCATGTTCTTAAACACATCCTTTCTTTTACATTTGGCTGCCAGTTAAAATAACAGTGCATAGAACAGGAACAAAAAGCAAAAAAGAGCAGGGAGACAGACTGACTGGCTGACAGACAGATGGGCAGGTGTGTTACACTTCTAGTCAAAAATTCACATTACTAGTAGTAAGCTGCTTTCCATTCCCATAAATTACACTTGAAAAGCACATGGCCCTGGATCACTGCCTTTGGTGAGGTTTCCCAGCACAGTGTTTGAACAGTTGTCTTCGTGGCCAGTCACAAAGGTATTCAGGGCATGGTGGGCTTCCAAACTACTTCACACTGATCACGAAAGATGCACCACCACCACTTCCCAGCCCTTTCATGTGGTACTGGTGCAGCTCCAGGGGAAGGGCTGCCCACACCATAGCCCTGACCACCACCCCAGCTAGAAAAGGAGTTTGTCTTTATCTTCTAAAATAACTTTCAACAATGTCTCTGTGGCAAGGCCAGAGGACTGGAAAAAAAAATCACTCAAAGAAATATGAAAGCTCACCTCAGAAACGCCCTGGGAAATTCGGGGAACAAACACTGAGTTGTTCTCATTTTGTTCTGCTTTGTATGGAATGACAGAACTGGATGATTTGTTCTCAAAGACCATAGCTACAAAGATTTTTTTTTTTTTTGGGACTTTTATGTCCAGTCTGAAAGTTTTTAACTGAAATACCAAACTTATTTTCTGTCTAGTGCTGTTATTTAGACTCCTGCCTGGTGACATTCTGAGTAACACATGCTGAAAGAAAATTTCAGTAGAAGTTGCAATTTGAATGTTTAATGTTATGAAATCTACAGAACTGTTGCTGTTGTACATAGCACAAAATAAACATCTCGATTCCAGGAAACTAATGGAGACATCTTGTGAATCACTTTCTTAAGACGAAAAGCCTTCTGCAAAACTACTCTTTGACTTCTAAACCAGCCCAGGTAGAAAGAGAAGCAGCTTTCCTTTTTCAAGACTGAACTTTTAGCAGGTCAGTAAATGGCAGAGTGCACAGAGCCACCGGCACAGTCACTCTGGGAGTGCATATTTAAGCAGCACGTTACTGACAGGCACATAATAAAACTATTCACACGGATTACTTACTCTGCATGCTGTTCAATAGTCACTGCAACTCCTAAGCATCTCAGCCATTTTATTGGTGAATCCTTCAACAGAGTAGTAGGTGCTGTTAGTTGGTACTTCATTGCTAAATTTTCCTGTGGTTTTTTTCTTTCAATTTTTCCCCTGATGTTTTGAAACCCCAAGCTTCAAGTACAACAAAACTCCACACTGGTAAAACTCCACTTATTTTATAAGTATTTGTCAATCCCAACCTTTACAAAAAATTGCACAATAAGCTCAACCACCAACCTACATAATCAGAGACAATAGTACACTGAAAAGCATAATCAATCCTCAGCAATTTCAAGAAGTACCACTGGCCTGTGACAACAGTGCTAAATTACCACTTAACTGGATCTTTTGCTCAACAACAAGTGGTTTATTTGTGATAATACAGACACTGACTTTGGCTTGGTTTATATTGACAGGCTGATTTGACTGCCTGCTGAGTGACAGCCCCCTCTGAGTGGGTGTGAAGGAGCTGAGCTGATGACTAAAATTGATATGAGGAGTGAAAAAGAGATTTTAAAGTCATTTAGAAACACGAAATGCACTGAAAGTAACTTGTGCAAGAGGGGGATTGCCAATGGCAATTATTTTTTTCACTTTCTTGACAGAAATCTGCAATACCAAAGATCTCTTCATACCAAATTATTGGGATGGATGCAAAGGGTGTGGCAGCTGGTGACCAGACAGAAAAACAGTCTTAAGTCTACAAAACAGAAAAAGCAATTTTAGAGAGAACTTTCACTTTATTCTTATGAAAACTGGGTTGTCATAGGGAAAATATGTGAGAACTTTTGCAGTTTTAAAAGTTATTCTAGTATTTGAATTTTTTCAGTTTATCTCTTTTCTTATGTTTTTGTCATTTCTTGGTTTATTTTCACACTGTCATATGAAAAACATCTTACCCTTATGAAGTGTTTTTCCTCATTTTGTTTCCTAAATTTCAACATACAGCTACAAATACTCAGCAGCACAAAATAATGGTGTTCAGACCTGCAAAACAAGAAGCCCAGACTATCACCTCCAAAGTTACTGAAAGAATTTCAGTGGACAAAATTAACAGGAATTTCAAGTAGGGTTGTCTACCCCATAAGTAGCATACCCCATATGGCATTTAGATGCTGAAAACATATTTAGACATTTTACTTCTCACTTGGAAGAGGATACTTCAAGCTCATTAGTCAGTGCAACACTTGCCGGGAGTTCACAAAATATGGAATTGAGGATTGCAGTAGAAGTTGCAATTCGAATGTTTAATGTTATGAAATCTACAGAATTGTTGTACATAGCACAAAATGAACACTTTGTGCAATTATCCCTTTAGAGATGGGTAAGCTCTCCTGTGAGGCTGAGATATGGGAACACAGTACAGCGCACGAGCTGGAAAGGAACCATCAGCCAAGGGTTAACAGCTCCATTCCCGGGACTGAGGTGCACTGTCTTCTGGGTCCCCAGCCCGGGAATTCTACAGAAGACAGGGATTTCCTCTTCAGCAGACACATAAAATGTACTTCTATGAAAGGAAAAGGGGAAAAGGGATGGAAAAGAAGAGCCACATGGCTGATCTGAAAGGAAAGCATGCTTGCAACGACACTGAAACATTAGGGACATTGTTCGAGTGCAGTTCATCCTTGCAAAAATATTATCCTCGTCTCGATGCCAAGGTCGGTGAAAGTGTGGGCTACTTGCCATGGAAGTGCTGGGTATTTAGGCTAGACCTGTCATGGGGCTTATTTACTCTCTGCACCCAACGTTTCAGACACACTCAAGTGTAGTGTTCATGTCTTGGCAGGAACTTCTCATTCATGCCTTTTCTCCTGATCCCCTTTGAGGAGTCTTCCTCCTCCGACATTGCAGTGGTTGAAATTTCATTGCTTGCTGAGAAAACCAACACTGATTAATTTCATCCTACTTGCATGGAAGAGGTAAAGTATGCAGGTCTCCAGCCAGGGACAAGGAAATCCCTGCTGCTTACATGCCACATTGAATAAGCAGCCTATGGTTGAGGCCATTGGACTTCAACAGTCTTCATTCCACCCACAGGAAAAGGAGCAATTATCTGTAGCAGCATGGGGAGCAAACAGGAAGTAATGCAACATATTCACTTTTGATTACAGAATACTTTTTTATAAGACATAATATTCCACAAGGAAGAATTCGGCTGCAGTGTTACACCGATGCACCCCAAATTATTAAAGGAACGTGACTAAGGTTGCACAGTTTAGCCTGAAAACCTAGAAAAGGAAACTAAATTAAAGTTGCTGGTGCAGCCTGAATGCCAGTGCTCGCTGTGTGTGCGTTCTGGTACAGTCTTTAATTACATCACTGCAAACTGCTTTTCCCACAGGGCCTTCGCCTCATTCAACGCACAGGACGGACAGTGCTTAATAATGAGCAGCTATTCAGTGTTTCGTCCTCTCCTCTGCTTCAGTGTGTGGCCCTGGATGGTATTTACTGCACACCAGTCAGGCCTGCTCTGAAGACAGAGTGATTCATTTCCCCATGGACCTTTCCATGGCATTCTCCACTGCAGCTTTTGAATACCTCTCATGTATTAATGGACCTATTTGCACCCCACCTCTGGGAGACAAAGAGTCCAATTTTGCAGATGGGGAACTTCAACATATGAAGATTAAGGTAAAAAGTGTCCACTGATTGGTGCAACTTGATTTTATTTAACTTTATATGCTTTATTTAACTTTTATATTTAACTCTCTGTCCAAAGCCAACCTTCCATTTGCTTCAGCTGCATGTTAGTAACGGAGACACAAAAATCTCAAGGCAACTACCCAGAAAATGGAAAAAGCACAATTAGAGGCCAACTGTGAAAAACTAATTTTAAGTGACTTGCCTGTCATCACCTAAGATCTATCCCCATCCAGTTCCTTAGTATGCCATTCAATTGCTTTGGCTATGAGACCATTTCCTTTGATGCTGCAAAGCCCCATTTAAATTTATCACACACCTCTTACCTCATGCAATAAATGAGTCAGCCATTCTATTCTCCTTTATTAGACAACCCAGTTCCAGCCCCAGACTAACTCAGGCTTTTGAACTGACCGCATTAGGGCTCCTGGAGAAGAAAACGAATTATTTGATAAATACTGAAATATTAATTTAAGCTGCATAGGCAACCTTATTTCAAAATTTATTTCAACTGCGCATTGTTTTAACACATATTTTTGTATACTAATTTCTTAAGCTTTAAAGGAACTGAAAAACTGAAGGAAAAAAAATTGCTGTGGACCAACAGAGAAAGTCTTGCTCCTTAGGAATAGCTTACATAAAAGGCTGGGAACTTTCATCCTGGCAACTTGAAGAATGTCCTTTTTACACAGCTTTTCTTGAGCTCTTTCCTAAGTTTTCTTTGAAGAAAAACTCCATCATGCTGACATTCATACTGATACTCAGACCAGCAGAGCTGACACAGGAGTGTCAGTGTATTTGCTGGTGCTGCTGGGAGCTGGGAAAGGAGCTGTAAATTGTGTTAGCTGGTCATCCTCAGTTCTACAGACTCTGCAGACCATGATTCCACATTTTTTTCTTTCACCTTCCCTCCCTAACTTTTTGGCATCTTTCCCAGCAGTACTGCTCCTCCATTCCAGTTCCCCTATGACAAGCAAGTTCCCTCCATCTCTACAGTCAAGCTCAGTCTCTCTAGACTGTGGGTCCTAAATCTCCCACACATCTGATCCCAGCACTTGTCCTACACTGGAGAGATCATGTGCAGCTGTAGAAGTGGGATTTGATTTTACTGAAGTGGGATATGGATTTACTGCACACTGGCAGCTCTGCAGTGGCTCTCCAAGTGGACATCATTTGGGAGACACCTGCAAGACTTTGCACCTCAGTCTGAAGTGGCTGCTTTCTTTCACTGGAGGGAAACACATGGAGAGATCCAGAAGATGAGATCCTTCCCTGAAATGCACCCTTGATGGCTTCTGCTATTTTTGACTGAGAGGATGTACAGGTAGATGAGTTGCAGCAAAATACTGTTAAATTTTGTGAGCTCCCTCAGCAATGTGCAATTGCTCCTCTGAACCTTCTCTGAAGCTGGGATAGATCTCATACTTAGCCTGGATATTTAAGGAATAGCTATAGTGGTGTTAATTCCCCTGTGCTCATTCCCTCAGTAGACTGATGCTGCTTCTTTCTCTTTCTGATCAATCCTGGCTCCCACCTACAGCCTGTCACTTTTAATAAAAAAAAAACTTAAAAGAAAAAAATAAAGAAAAAGAAAAAATTTAGCACAGAAAGCATCCAGCATGGAAAATTTCAGTCTACATTACTCTGGCAAAATCTTAATCTTATAATGTGCAATATTAGACAAATTTAATAATGGATGGTGCTACCCAGCCCACCAGTAACAGCAACCCTTACTCACAAGGCTTGGCTTTGGGAGAAATGCTGTTATTATTTATGTGTTACAGGGCCAGTTCTGTCCTGCCTGTTGGTGTTTTGAGACATTGACCTGTGAGCAGCCTCACTGAGTGCTGAAGGCTTGACTGGAAAACACCCAGAGGATGCTATCTTTGAGGGTTATACAGGAACCAAAACACAAGCAGCTTCTTTTGCCAGAGTTTTGGCCTAAATAGATAAACACAGAACAGCAGAAGAAGAGGAAAAATAAAACTGACGGCATAAGATTCATGAAATGTTTTGTATAATTTTATGTTTTTTAATAATTAAGCATCTCTATCATCTTATCAGGGATTAATATCACCTTACTTTCCCTGAATTCCATTTAGTTCTTGCATTATACATACTCCGCATGAGCGCTCTTCTCTCTCAATATTTCTGGCACAAATCTGAGCCTCTTTGGTAAGGACTCATAAGGTTATGAATGTCTGGACAGCCTGAGTAATGAAAGGCCGTTTGGGGCCGAACCATTGACCACAGCTTTAACTTGCCAGGAAGCATAAAACATAAAATGTAAATTAGGTACTAATAACCCATTTTTCTTCTAAATCCTTGGTACAGATGCGCAGCATGAAGTACAGATTATGTTTTGAGAGAGACTTTGGAATAATTTGCAGTTAAAATATTGTATGGGACCTTGTGTTGTGGCCTCAGAAGAGACTCAATTGTGAGTTGTTACTGCTGCCCTTGAACCCACTTCAGTCAATGGAAAGTTTCATTGGCACCTGGATTTGTTGCTTTGGGTAGCTGCCTAGCTACCAGCAAAACCCAGCACATAATACTGTCATCAGGGAAAGAGGAATGTGCAGTCCAGCAAGCAAGACATGCATGGAAAAATACATTTCTCCCAGCATGTTTTGCAATCTCCATGCTATTCCCTCCCCATCTTCCTTTCCACTGATCTCATCTGTGGAGATGAAGTCAGGAAGAAAACTTAGGAAGCAGTGCTTGCAGGGCAAGATCATTTCACTGCTTGTGCATGACCAACATCATCCTCAACACAGCTTTGACCCCCTGGATGGAGCCAACTCCATGTGAAAAAGCAGACATACAGCTCCACCATTCCTCAGCCAAGGGATGCGAAGGCAACTTGGGTTGGTTGGGCACGTTTGGTTCCCATGTGAATCTGCCATGAGAGCTGTGGTCTTGGAATCTGCCAGTAACAGTGTGCATGAAACTGCTGGGAAATGGAGCTACGTGTTATGCAAGCGACAGCACAATATTTCTGTTGTGCTGCTTTCAGAACTCCTACAGAGAGATGTTCTTCATGTGTGAGCTCCGGCCTCCAGCTGCATTGTGGAAGAAGGCTGGAGCCATCAGTCCCCCATCAGAAACCACTGCTCTTGTTCTGTTTGTTGCAGCCCAGCTATGAGGAAATGGCCAGCTTTTCTCTTTTACATCTCAGCCCACGACTGTCTAAAAATATAACCTGTGGAACTTGCTTCTTGAATTAATTATGCTTCAGGTAAAAATAAAATAAATGTACTTGGTCTTAATGAGATCTGCAACTGATTCTCCATCCGATGGCACACATATTTTCTAGGCAAAAGCTGGATTCTTGATACTTCTCAATAGGTCACTAGACCTGATATGGCTGAACCAAATCACTGCTCTACAGCTCAATAATTTCTACTATTCTTTGCACCTAGAAAATGAGACAATTCAATCAATACTTCTAAAAACCAAATAAATACCTGCTTTTGGCATGTGAAGAGAGAAATTCTGTGACTATGCCTCTGATTGCCTTGCTGGAATAGACAAATCTCCGAGAGAAGCAATGCTGGGAAAGCAAAGTTGTATCTCCTCATTCACTCTTCCTGTTATTAATTTGCAGCATTATTACTAATAAAGATTATTTTACTGTGCTAATGCCTAGTCATGGCATGGAACCAAGAACATATGGAGGAGAGCATGGTGCTAGGCATTGAATAAACACAGAAAAACAGGGCAGTCCTACCCCAGTGAGTGGAAAGGTTTAGAGAATACGAATAAATATTCATTGCTTTTGGACGCCTGTCAGAGACACCTTCCAAGTCTCCTCAGGTTCAACCGCTACTACTGATGTAGCAAAAGAGAATCATGACTTAAATGGGGAAAGGAGGAGACTCCTAAAACCACACATTCTGGCAAAACAGAAACAGACTAAACAAGCCTCTTGGAGAAATATGCATTTGAGAAACTATCCTGATTTAAAAGATCTGGCTTTTTATCCTCCCCCCATTGCAAGGACCTGTGGTACAGCAGCATGCTGGAGATACATCATGTGATAACTCAGGGACACTAACACTGTAGAAAAAGCAACAATAATGCAAGAATGAGAAAATAAACCTTGAGATTGCAAAGAAAAAAACAAGAAAAAGAATCCACAAGGTCTGGTCTAGTGCACGTTATCATTATTAATCACGACTTTGTGATCCTCAGAGGAGGGTTGATGTGTCTCTCCATAAATCAGATCTTAAGGTCCATACCTTACTAGCAAAGGCCAAGCACCAGAGATTGCTTTCATATAATGATCCAACAATGGCATTTAATTGAGCAGAATATAAACACCCAGGCTGGAATTTGTCCAGGACACTACATTTAACATCCTACTCTAAATAAGAAATGCCATATAGACTGCAGTGTCCAAGCAGAGCAGAGACAAGCTAAAGTAAAAGATCTCATCTGATAATCCCTCTCACAACAAACTACACAGACCAGAATTTACAG
Source organism: Climacteris rufus (assembly GCA_013398175.1). NCBI lineage: Eukaryota > Metazoa > Chordata > Aves > Passeriformes > Climacteridae > Climacteris > Climacteris rufus. The sequence goes on from VZRZ01002687.1 coordinate 529,812, forward strand.
TCCTGGGCAATATCAAGTGTTGAGTCAACTCTGGCTGCAACTGCCAAACATGGCAGAGCACTTGGAGAACGTTTGTTGTGGATGACAGCAAATGTCTTTTGCCTCAGTGTTCCAGGTAAGTCCCTCAGGAAAAAAACAAACAACTGTCTGCAAAAGGCCTCTCTCCCACCCTTTTCTGTTGGCCAGCTTCCCCTGAGTGGATCATTGTGCTCTCAAATGAACTCACGAATGTGACGGCAGCTCTGCCATTTTTTGGATGTCAGACTTTAAACAAAAAGGAAATTAGGGTGTTTGGAAGGTTGTCACCTTATCCTCTGCCAAAGACCAGGAGAATTTTCTTTCTTCATTTTTTAGGAGTGGCCAAACCACTTTTGAATCACACAGTCAACATGGTGAGCATGGCTGACTTGCCTTACTTTCCCCCGAATCAATTTACACTGTTCAATGACAACAGCTTGTGCAAGTACTGGCAGGAAGTCAGCAAAAATATGACAGAAGAAAGATGTAAAATTTCCAGCACAATTTAGAAAACTGGTTTTGGTTACTCTCATCAATTAAGACTGATTAGATCAGTAAGAATGGCCAGACCTGGCTCTAGTATGGAATAATGTGCTTGCTTCTCTCATAAATGGTATTTCCACTGAACAGACCCAGGACAACCCTCCCTTTGCCTTAGCTGTCTGTGTTGACCAGTCTGATTTCATCCATCCTGTCACCTGGTGCTACCCTTGGCACAGCCTTGTGGAAGGTATTGTAGTACATTATTCAGATAATTCCCCTCCACATCCGTCATTGTGAAGTTTTACAAATGTTGCAAGATACTCCAGGAATTCATACAAAGTCCCTTGATTTCAATAGGAACTGTTGTGCTGTGGAGTTCTCCAAATCAGATAGTTCATATAACTGAAATGGTCTGCTTCTCTTTTTTTCCCATAATTCAGCATTCTTGTGAGACAGCATTTTAATTTGTTATCCTATTAAGTTTTTTTATCAGATTTTCCTGTATTCCTCACTCCAGCCTTCACATAATTTTCTGATTAAGTAACTGAAAACACCTGAAACAGACCATGTCTTTCAGCATGTACTCAGAGGACCCCAATGGCTTTGAAAAGCTCAGTAAACAAGGCCAGGGCTTTAAAATTAATGTATATGTATCCACATTTAACCTGGAATATACCTGGGTTCCTAAAAA
>VZRZ01002687.1:531037-578357 GCA_013398175.1 Climacteris rufus
CACTGATTGACAAACTCTGACTTTGTTTTCTAAGCATTCTATAATAAACTATCATAGATCAATACCATGAAATGACAGTGCATGTACACTTTGAAATAACAAATGGACTGCTACACTATCTGAGCTGCAATGGGCAACAGCATGAAACATCATGGCACATTCATCTTCAGTTTGGGAAGCCTTTCAGAAGCATGACATGTTCCTGCTACTTCTTCACAAGCCTGTGCTGCCACTCTTTCCAGGCTGTTCCCATGCTCACTGCATTACACCATGTAGAGTCACACACCTGTAATTCATGGGCTGCTTGGCAAAGAACGTGGGCACACAGCTGCTGTTAACCCAACCAAGAGACCACAAGAACTTCCACCAGTACAAAACGTGAATGCCTGTTGTGGTTCTGGTTTTGTTCTTCTCAGTTTGGTCTTGCCTTTTGATGACATGTTTTCACAGTGGCATTAATGTTTTCCTATGCAGCCTCATGCTGCCTGAGAGATTAGTTTTTGCATTCACTTTTCCTTCCCTTGAATTAGAGCATCATCTTTTACCATGGCCACAGCTCTGTCGTTCTCAGACTCTTTAACCCCAATCTGTTTGGTTCCAGAGCTGAATATAACCCAGAGTCCACATTCCTTGTGCTGACAGATAACCTCCTCCAGGCCACAGATAACTACTTGCCCACAGCAGTTCTCTCAGATAGGTCAGCTATATTTATTACAGCTCATTGACCACATGGCCTTCCCTTTCTTCAGCAACAAAAGCTGCAGAGCAGTGCCAAGCACTGATCCTCTGACCCCAAAGACTTCCACACCATTCCCAGCTCTATTTCACATGCAGAGCTTTGACAGGACATCATATCTGGACAGCACTGGATACACTCCTACAGGCCAATCCAATGGATTCAGGGACATAAGTGGAGCTTATAAGCCTGAGGTGAGGAATAAAACTGATTTACTTAAACACAATGAAAAAGCCAGCATTTATGAGAAGCCAAACTGAAGGAGGCTGTTCTGTCACTCAGGCTCAGGGCTGGGTTGGATTTGCCAAGTGGTTTTCCCCTTATGACTGATGAGAAAACTGTGGGCTTGACATTTGAATATGGACCTCTCTGCAGTGATTCCTGCCTCTGCTGGCTTCCTGCACACCGTCTCCCCTTTCAGATGGCTGAGAGCAGCAGGATGCTTTTCAATGGATTTTTCCTCCCGGGTGCCCTGCTCGGCTGTGCCCTGCACAGGCTTCCCATGGCTGTCATTAGCTGGGAGCTGAGTTCCAGCTCGAGTGGAAAACACCACACCATAACAGCCTGAACAGCAGACATCTGCTGTCCCCGTGCCCCAGGCCATGTCGCGGCAGTCGCCGGGAGAGCTCGGTGTCAGCTCGGCGGTGCGGGCTGGAGAGCAGCCCCGCAGACACTCCTGGTGGAAGGGCTGTCTCCTCTGGAATGCGCTTCCCCGCTTCAGCTCCAACAGCCTGGATTTCATGACCACCCCAGGTCACCCTGTAGGGTCCATCTGCTGGTTCCCAGGCTCTGAAGGGGGAGAAGGAATCTGGGGAACTGTAAGGCTGCTGTAGAAAAGGCTTAGTTGTAATACGGCAGGAAGAGTTTGTGCCTTGAGACATTGACTCAGTGGGTAGAAATTGTAGTGATATTGAGTAAATCTGCCCAGAAAACAGAATGGGGAACTGTTACTGAGCTGAAGAAGCAAACACTTATTGACTTTCTGGGACAGAAAATAGAGGGTTTTTATAACCTGATAAGTAAAATTGTTCTGATTAAGGCTTAAAGTCTATAAATAAAAAAATAGAACTAGCAGGAAACACAGAACTTATGGTCATAAGAGAAGGGAGGAATGGGGAAGTCCATTACAGGATTGTTCCAAGAGCCCACTTAAAATATTCAATGCTGATCCCTCTGCCTTCTAGCTCCTTAAAAGAAATCACCTCTTACATCATGCCATTCAAAATGAATTATGCTTTCAATTTTACCTGTTTCCTGCTCTATTCATATGAAACTATTACACTGTATGCAGGAAAGAATCCAGCAAAAGCAACTCATCTTCCTGCATGCTAGGAATGGTTTACTTCATATGGCTTTAATGCTGAAAACAAAGGTCAGCAATTTACCCCAAACAAAGCACTGGAATTTAATCTTTCCTCTGCTTGTGAGCAGCATGCTTCCACAGCCTTCACAGCCTTCTTCAAATACATTCCTACTGGAAAGCAGGGTTTTAAAAAACCTTTTATAAAGCTGGTGGGTTTTTTTCCTGAGAGACTTGAAGCTGTGAATACTGTATTAGGGAGCTGCCAAGTTATCTGCAGAGGACTTCTACCACTTTACCTCTTCCAGAGATTCTTGTTTAATTAACGCATTCCACAAGCTGTAGGACTCCTCACAGCTTCTCTTGCTCTGACACACAACAGTGCTGAGGGATGAAGGCACGGACAGTTCACATCAAATCCTGCAGCCCCCTGACCAGCTCTGCCTTGCATGCAAACTGCACAGACTGGAAATACATCCCAGAGCAGTGCATGAAACCAGCAAACTGTGCTCTGGAATTGGGAAGGAAGGGGAAGACAGCTGGAAACGTGCATTATTTAAAATGCTGTAGGATGAGAAACAGATGCTGGCATGGCATTTGTGGAGTTGAAAGTCACCCAGCTCACGCTGCCAGCTGGCAAGCTAGACTGGTATCAAACCCACAGCTATGCAAAACCCACCACCACAACTGGCACCCAGGCTGGCAGAGCCGGCCAAGAGCGAGAGATCATGGCCACTGGAATATTCCCTCTCTTGCCATTGTACCTCCACCCTGGGAGGCACCAGAGCACAGAGAGGGAAGTCAGACGGCACCTGCCTGGGAGATACACACATTGCCCTTCCAAGGGCTACCTGTGCATTGCCTGTCACTAGGATTTAAATTTGCTTAAATGAAGGGTAAAAAAGGGAGAAAGAAAAGCAAAGGGGTGTGCTTGCTCTCTAATTCCAGTCTTGATGACCCACATCTCACAGGCAGAGACTCCAGCTGAACTCCCAGTGCTTTCCCTCTCGGAGGCAGTCAAAGGAAAGGCTTTCTGATCCCTTCCCAATGCATGCTGTAAGTGGGTGAGTTGGCAGCAAGATGAGATTCCCTTCCTTATTGCTGCCTACCAAAAAGGGAAACCCTGGAAAACTGCCAGATCTGAGGACTTGTTAGGGAAATACGAGTTTGTTGATGGGAGGCAAAAAAACAGATGAGGCAGAATTCCACATAATTCTGCCAGCTAAAGCATTGTTTTGACTTGCATCAGTAGAAGGAAGCTATCAGCTAATTTACACAAAGGATAAAGGCTTTTTGGGAGATGTGATTTAGCATCATCAGCCTCCAGTAATGAGTGAGACAGAAGGCTAAAATCATAGAATCATAGAATAGTTTGGGTTGGAAGGGACCTTTAAAGGTCATCTAGTCCAACCCCCTGCAATGAACAAGGAAAAATCACTGGGGTTTAGGAATAAACTATAATCTGTCCTTGGGGATGAAGAAGGACAAGTTTTCAATTGGTCTCATATGATATAAACAAAGAGAAAATAAAGAAATATCCTGCCTGTCCTATGAGCTACACTGAGCACTAATGGAGCTCTTTAAAGATTTCAAGCAATCTATAGGTGCTTTATCAGTAATTGGTTGTGGGTGATGGTTGCTCTCCACGTAGTTCAACAGTGCTATTGAGAACAAAATCCTATCCCTTTTTTTTGAACTGGGCTGGCAGGTCTCCATCCGAGCTCCTTCAGGATTTGGAACAGAGGCCAGTGAGTGCCAGAAAACTTGCAAAACCCACATGGCTACAGGGTGGATCCGTGTCTTCCCTGTCTGTGTGCTGGCCCTGTTGTAATCCCAGTCTGTACTGGTGCACAGAGCCCTTTGCAGAGCACAGTGGGAGTAACCACAACCTTGTGTGACCTCTGCGTTGGCAGCTCCTCTGCCGAGTTTGAAACTTTGCATTGCCTCCTTTCACTCCTTGAGATCTTACCTAAACAAGTTGATTTTTAACTCATAAGAAAGGCCCTGGCCCCCATGGAGACTTTGAAGTAGATTCTAAAAAAGACATCAGTCCGAGTCATAGGACTTGGGGCTGTCCATGGCAAAGAACAGGGAGAAAAGGCTGTAATTCTCCCTCGCAGCTCTGACCACTGATTCATAGTCACACTGCCATAGACAATACTGACATAGACAATATTTTTAGAAGCTGGTTGGGTTTTTTTTTCCATAGAAGATAATGAGGTTATGGCGCCCCATGGACACCCACGGTCTCCTGGGCAGGGATGAAAGCAGGCTTAGAAGGAAAGGGTTTCTACCTTGGAGGAAGGAAGCCTCCATGGAGCTAAGGACAGTCATGAGGTCCATTCCCAGCACTAGGGCTGCCTAACAGCTGCTCTTTTCATGCTTCCTCTTCTCCCACAAGCTGAACAAGCCTTGGGAATAGTCCCACTGATGATAGAAAGGAGATGTATCTTTATTCACCTACAGCTTTTCCCCTCAACTCACCCACTCTCCTCCATTCTCCAAACTCCTCAGGCACAGACCTGGGCACACAGAGGTCTCCAGGTGCCAAAACAGCTGTTGTTCCCTCCCCAAGGACAGGTTTGTTCCTTCCCATGTAGAGTAGCCTGTCACCAGTACCAAGGTCCTTCCCAAAGGTATCCCATCTAGTTACTCATGGTCAGGCTTAGCAGGTTCAGCTGAAGAGATCTGAAAAGGAAATCTGAAAAGGATCTTGCTTGAATTGGCAGGGCTGCCAGTTGGCTTTGGCTGTTGGAGAGCTGATCAGCATAAATATGTCATACTTTGCTACATTAAATCAAATATTCCTTTTTTCAGTAAGTTCCACACCATGTGTTTCTCTCTTTTGCGTTTTAGAGTCAGTACTGTACCTTTGCAGGGTGTCCCTACTCATTTCTTAGACCCCTCCTGAAGCTCATTGTGTTGAAGCCACAGTTCATGAAACAAACTATACCCACAGCAAAAGGTCAAATGCAATGAACGTGGTGCTCAAGTGCTGCATATTGTTTGTTTGGACTGATCAGAATAGCTCTGAAGTGACTTACACCAAATTCTTCCTGTGCTTAAAACCATGTTTCTCCATAAGCCATGTTTACAAATGCCAAAAATATTTTGAACCAGGAGTTATGAAAGCCTGAAAGCACTTACTTATAGAGAGCTGTTTCAACATTGCACATACTTGTATGTAGTTGAGCCAGGTCCTGTTGCTCATGAGAACAGCCTTTACCAATCTGTCAACACTGACCTAACTTGTCCAAGAGAGAGCTCAGAAAATCAATGTGACGTGAAGAGACCTTCAAAGTGCCACTGTACAAATATAAAGCTGGTGCAGGGCTGGAGGTTGGTGAAATCTGGCAGGTACAAAGAAGTTTGCAACCATCTGCAGAGATTATATTTGTGTGTGTCATTTAACACTATAGAGACTTCCCACCTTTTGAAATTAATCAATAATTCTTCTGGAAAGGTAAAACCCTTCATGTTTTTCTTAATATACTAAATTTAATTGTGACTTAAATGTCTTGGTCTATAACACATTTTTTAAGGATTGTAAGAGTTGTTGAACCCTTCTTGCACCGAGCTTTACCAATCCTAGGACAGAAAGGAGTTCTTCAACAAAATCAAATATCAGGCTACCATCCTGCCAAAACTTGGGAGCTTTTCTCATAGTTTGCATTATACCTTCCTGCTCCATAATTTTGTTTCTCTTCCCTTCATTGGACTTTCACTCATTCGTTCCATTAGTACAGCTAAGAGACAGCCGTTTAGGGTAGAAAGGATTTTATATAACTTGTCTTAGAATTCCCTGGGATTAGTTTAGCATGGTAAAAATGTGATTAATAAGTAAATAATGGTAGTGGCATAAGCAGGAGCTCTGTTCAGAAATGGCCTCATAGCTCCTGTTTTGATCCTACTGAGTGGGGGTTCTATTTTAATAGTGATATTTAGCAGAATTCATGGCCATGCCCTGATTTCTGATCTACAGAGCACAGAAAAATACTTCCCAGTATCACCTCCAAGTGTTTTCAAAGCAGCATAGAGTGATTACCTGAAAAATAAATGGAATCTCTTAATGACTTCAGGGATTCAGCCAAACCACTGAAAAATCATGCTTGTAACATTTCCCATGTGAATTCCTTTGTGTTCTTGAAATCAGAATTAAAAGCTAGGTGTGGGATTATCTTAAAAACACTCAACCTCTTTTTTCCTTGAAAGCCAGAAACCATGAGCACAAGGACAACAACAGGCCACATTTCCACTGAGGCACTTTACCTGATGCATGACTGCTCCTAGAAAAGCCTAAAACCAAGCCCAGCCACAATCCTGGAGGCCTCTGTAGTAACCAGCAGAAGCCAAGTCAAAATAACACTTCCTCTACCAACTACTCCAAATGAGTTCTTTTCCTCAAGGAGCATTAACTTGGGCTAATCCCATCCCTCTCTAAAAGCCTGAGTGCATCTGCAAAGGTCAGGATTTCAGGCTGTTCACTTCACAGCAGCCCTATAATGTAGGTCTGGTAGATCTTTTCTACCTCCCTGCAGTTCTCTCACTATAAGAGGGCTCCTGTACAATTTAATTAAAGCGAAACTTTCTGACTTCAGCAGAGCTGAGCAGAGCCAACCAAGCTTTGCACTGCCACCACCGTCCCACCACTACCAGGAGCAAACTTAGAAGTGAGTCCAACAGGGAGAAGAGCAAGCTTTTGCCATAAATGCAGCCCTACCTCTCATTCTCCATATCCAGCAAATGCTGAATTGGTTTTAAAATAATTTCCTTAACAACCAAGTACTACTATTTAACAGGACCCCTGAGCACTTCTATAGCATTTTACAAATCACTGCATAAGTATTAATTAGCCTTAATGACTCATATTACCTAACAAGATAATGAAAAACCCTGCAGCTCACAATATCTACTTCTATTTTCAGCCAGAGATGAAATGGATCTTGTAAAGGATACATTATCTTCTAATTTCTTTCCTGCACATCCCTGTAATAACTTTGGAAAGTAATTCAAAGTGTGCTGTGGTATTTTTTTCCTTCTCAATTTGCAAAGTCTAATAAAGTCTTTGGCACAAAACAGAAATACAGAGGTTTAGTGATAATATTAGTTCCTTAGGAGGCTTTCTATTGAAGGATGACTGGTGTGGGCTCACTTTCTGGTAGGGAGGTGTGGATCTGCTGCCCGTTCTTTATGGAGAATAGAAACGTCTTTCTTGGTTTCTTTCTGGGCTGCCCCTGCCAAGGTAATACTTAATGGATTAAGTCTTGTGAAATAAATTCTGTAAATAGAACGTGGACTGAGATCATTTCAACTCATTTCCCCTGCGTCCCCTTCCCGTCCTGGAAGCTGTCAAGCACAAGCAGCCTGCAAGCAGCCTGTTCTCCCAGTGTTAGTCTTGAGTCTCACTAGATGCATAAAACAGCTTGTTTTTCACATACTTTCTGTGATGGCATTAAAAAAAATTGCAAGAAAAAAAAAACCCAACCCTTCCCAATTCCACCCATAGCTATAAACTGGATACAGCTAATCTTGTAAGGGCACCAAACATTGCTCTGTTTGTCCACATTAGAGCACTAGAAACCTATGTTTATGATGGAATTACAGTTGAATCTGAAGGATTTTAAAGAAAGGAACTGAACCAACTGTGGGTTTGTAAACAAACAATATGGTTTTGACGTCAGACATATCATTTCATGTGCTGGAACAGTTTCTACCATGTGGCCAGTTCCTGCCCCTGAAGAGTATCTAATTTAATTTAGAGGTATTCATGATACGGGACTGCACGTCAAGTCCAAAAAACTACAGGGTAACTCTGCAGGCAAGTCTGTGCTGGAAAGATTGCATAAGCTGTACTTCGAAGGAGCAACAGAGACCTTTTGGCTCAAGGAAGACAGGGGAAAGTTGTGTCTACTGCAGAAGATGGGAAAAAGAAAGTGAGGGGAAGGGAAGTGTATGGAGTGGGCATTGTCAAGGGGAAGGACTTCCCTTCTTCTTTAGAAATGAATCAGTTCGAGGTATTTTTCTGCATTCATGTTATCCAAAAAAATCTGCATAACTATTTCCAGAGCAATAAATCCTACCCACAGCTTTCAGCAGTCCTTGGGTTCCTCTCTCTCTACTCTTTCTGTGCTGGCCCTGCAGACAGCCACCACAGAGGATAACTCCTCCTGGGAGATTTTAGGTACCACCCCAGCATCCATGGGATCATCCACAACAAGCCCTCGGGTCCTGGTGACCCAGGGGTGATGCAGAGCCCCTGCAGCAGGATCCCACTCCCTCCCCTGAGCACCTGGGCTGTGAACAAACACCCAGGTGAGGGGCTGGCACTTGGGTGATGCCAGAACAACAGCAAGATACCCCTTTGCTACTGCTGATAGTGACTGGAATATGTCTTATGTTGCAGGTATCTAAGGGCAGTTATGTGGGAAAACTTCTCTTCATACAGGGCATGATTCTGATTGCTGAAAAAAACCACACCTGGTATCAGCTGAATTTAAAGGGATGTCCTCTTTGGATAAAAAATTCTTTGTGAGTCTATGTGTTTATCATCTTGAGCTTTAAATTATATTAATTTGTCTGGAAGCTTATTTCAATTAACTGTATAACAGTGATACAGTATGTTGTCTTATTTATTTATGTTTATTTACTAGACAGCATTTTCTACTCTACTGATTCCAGTTCCCCAGGTTTTCAGAAAACCCAGTTCCTCCCGGAGGTGGTGTAGAGCTCCCTGCTGGGTACTCAGCTCTGGCTGTACACAGACACACCTCACCAGCATCTTCCCAACAGAGCTACCCCAATTCCTACACACTTGGAAAGAAAATAGGAGACAGTTCCCTTTGTGGTTATTTCATGCCATGGAATTCTGACTGCTTGCTGAAAAACTATTTCCAATAAAAATGTAAGGTTTTTTGCCAATTAAAGCTAATGCCTTTTACCAAAAAAATATTTCTCAAAAACTTAAGTCCTAGTTTTAGCCAAAAACATGAGACCAGCCTTAGGTGTAGGATTCAGACCAATACTATGAGACAATCACAGAAGTTATAACCAGCTGAGGTTGGTTGTTTACAGTGGAAGGCAAGCTGCAATTCCTTCCTTTGATCTACTTGTTGGCTTCAGGATTACATTTCCCAACCATGCTTTTTAATCACTGTAAACATCAGAGGTGAAGAATTTGGTGGAGAGAAAACTGGCTGCTTCTTTGTGTTCTTGATCAGACTGGGCTTTGATGCCTTCTCTTTCCCAGTTTCAGTGCCTGAGCTTTGAATGTGACACCACCACATGGTCTCAGGTTCTGGGATCTGCACATGTAGTGTGTTTCATTGCCTACATCTCATTCCTGGAGCAGACACAGCCCCAAGTGTGATGCCCTTCCCAGGGAAGTCACACACTTATCACATAATGAACGTTTGCAGGCCATGTTGTCACTGGATCTCTCAGGGACAGCCTCCCTCATGAGCAAGCTTGGAAACTCACACCTTGCTTTTCCAAGACCCCTCAACCTTTATCTGTGCAGTGCTGGAAAACCTCTGGAGTCAAGGACCCCAAGAATCACTGGTGGGAATTCATAACAGATATCCCAGCACTGTGCAGCAGCACGGGGACATCCAAGCCACCTTTGAATGAGACAACAGGGGTATAGCAGGAGGCTTTCTGCCACAGGATGGAGCTCAGTGCAGGCTGCAAAGCATTTCTAGGAAGCTCCATAAATACTCAAGCATCTGAATCCCATTGCAGAGCCTGCACCATCAATGTGCCTGCATGTAGATGAACTGCAAAGTGACTGGGAAAAAAAAATCAGGTAGGTGAAGGTCTTGATCATGTCTGAAAAAGTACGATACTCAAAACAAGTGAGGGGGCATTAAAAAGAGCCAGCTTTTATAAAAAGTGAACATGTGAACTCTGTGGCTTTAGTTTTGTTCCACTTACTCTGTTCACCAGCTCTACGAAGCTTTTCTCTCACAGATGTATATTTTTAACACCACTGAAAAGAACATGCCAGAACTGGAAGCTCAAGCTACTTTTACCCTGGATAAATGGGATGCAAATGTCATGTAAGAGGTTAAATGGCACAGGAAGGATTTTTTTCTCTTTTTAAATCAAGAATGGCCAAATTAGTATTAACAGGGCTGATGTTTCTGACTGTGAAATCTCCCTGAACATAAATATTTAACAAGAGAAATCCTTAGAATTCTCTTCTACCTTAGCATCATGCACAAGTAGAAACTGCTTTACCATACGAGTTAAAAGTTTTCTGCAATAATGCAACAAATCACTTTATGCAACAAACACAGACACATTTTGTGGCAGTTTCCCCACAGGCTTCAATCTATGGGGGGAAAAAAAAATCTTGATTTATTATATAGCATTTGGACAGCTGTGAATGAAATTTTGCCAAAGATCAGAATAATCAACTCTTTCACCCAGGCAGCTTTTTTTATGGACGAAAAAAGCACAGAATGGGCTTGAGCAAAATAAATAAAAATTCCATGCTTTTAACCAACAGAACCTCTTGTATCATTCAGAAACATTTACAGACATCCAGAATTTTTTATCATCAAAAAGATGCTCTGGCCTTTAAAATTACAACTTATCCTTATATTTTTGTTTAATGATGGCCTTGAAACAAGCAGGTATCTCTAACTTGTGGCATCTCTTCATGTCGAGTCAAATGTAAGAACTTTTAAAGCAGCTCCTTGCTATTTTTTCTCTTCCCTTGAAACATCTCTCTTTTGCTAAGCCATCATGTGTGAGTTTTAAAGATAGCAGAACCCCATCTAGCAGCAGCATCCATCACATGAGTCATAGTAACCAGTGCCTCAAACATCAGTTTTCATCGATTGACTGGGCCTCTGGTGCCAATATGGAAATCTTCCAACCTGGAAAGGGCTGGCTGTTTTAATACAATTAAATACAGCCAGGAAGAGAGCTGCAAATGGAAACATGCATTAGCCATTCATAGCATACAAGCCTCTCTCAGAGCCCAGTAAAGGTATTAGTGCAGCATCCCTCCTTCCCTTGCCTATTTAATTAGCACACAATGAAGGCCACTGAATTGCCCTGCAAAAGGTGTTGTGTACTTTGGGCAAAAAAGAAAGGAGAAAAGAAGTTGCTTTTAAGTACAATCCAAAAAAATAGCTCCTTGGCTAAATGGTATTTTTAATAAAGATGTTTCCAATGTTTGTTTATTTATCAAAAAGCAGTGTTTCTTGCGGGTGTTTTGATTTTTATTTCTGTGCACAAGAAGGAGAGGAAAAAAGGGCTTTACTAAGCAAGTCTTTCAGTAAGACACCAGATGATGGATAGTCAAACACAGAGTCTCCTGTAAACACAGAGGTAACCAAAAGGTATGAACTGACTCATAATTGTGTCAACACAGGTCGCAGACCCTTGGTTTATTTCAGCCTTCCTGTTTTTCACAGATTTCTTTTCACACTACACTATTTTTTTAAAGACACAGACTCTTTTCAGTACATCTTAGCGGGGTGCAAAAGCACACACGTTTTTACACCAAAATGTGGCCATCTACACACACATGTAGGCTGTATTGCCACAACTACAACAGCAGCATTTTCCATCCATTGCTTATGGCTGCATTAAACCAAGCTGTGCAGTCCATGACCACTCTAAATCAAAAAATCCATCCCACTTCTGCCTCCAGCCTTTCCCCAGTGGCTCTTGGGAAGCATCCAGAAAACAGGAGTACAACAAAACCTCAACAGCCTAGTGCTCCAGTCCATGCAACCCTCTAAGACTCGGTGTGATTATTTTTTAACCAAAGTGGCAAGACTCTGTCTGACCAAAAATACTGGGAGAAGGGCAGGCAGCACAGAGGTCTGTGATGAGCAGGACCTGCCTGTATTTGCCTTGATCTCTAAACAAATTGAATTAGGCTGAAGCCTTTCCCTTGTCTAAAGTTTAGAATCTTGGGTTGGCTTGGAAGGTTGGAAAGATCATCTAGTTCCAATCCCCCTGCCATGGGCAGAGACCTTCCATTAGAAGCCCCATCCAACCTGGCCTTAGAGGAAAAAGCCTTTCTGGGCTCTCTATTTCATTATTAGCACTGACTAGTAGGTTATGAATTTGTTAGGGGAGGGACTGATGTGCAGACACCCCAGGACATTGAATCCCCTGCAAGTCACAGCACAGTTCATTTGAAGGGCCAGGAAAGATGTTTCAGTACATTCCGTCACCAAATCACCTGTGGAGACACCTTGTTGTCTGAAATCCTGAGATCCTTTCAAAGGACTTGCAGAAAACCACAAATCAAGAAAGGTTAAAGCCAGGGAAACTGTTCTTCCTCAGCAGAGGCAGTAAAAGAAGAAGTTCAAGGCGAGATTGCAATGACCAGTGTTTGTTCCTGGATGTCCATGAGACACACAGAGCCCAGTGCAATAGATCTGCACATGAAAAGATCCCTCCTGAGCACCTCAGATCAACCACACACATGAAAATGACTTAATGCTATGGAACCACCCATCCAAGATGTGCCAGACCCTGTATGAGCAAGGAGAAGTTTAGACAACTGTTTGTCTGGGATGTTTCAGCTTCAGTGAGATTTACTGAAAATGGCAGAGCCAGCAAAGACAGATGACCTTACTCAGGCTGGGCAGTGCCTCATTCCTGGTGTAATCACATCCAGCTCAGTGGGAAAGCTACTCAACAAAAATCAGAGCCACAGAACCAGAATTTGGGCCTTATTTCCCATTGTGGAAAAATAATTTGCTAAAATTCCCAGTCAACAGGTTGTAGTGAGCAATGCCAAATCCACCCAGAGATCCCTCAAGGGCTCTTGCCTGGTTATATCACCAAATCATTCACCAAAAAATGCAAAAAAAGTTACATTAGGATGAAGCTGACACACAAAATTTGCCAGAAATAGCATTTCAGATACAGAAATCATTGGCAGACTTCAGTTTTTTAAGACTACTCATTTAAGGACAGTATACCTTTGTAAAGAGAGAGCATTTTATCTGGAGCCATTTTTCCCTACAGAAACCAAGACCAAAAGAACAATGGGGAGAATTCCCTTTGCCAATTACAGTATGTTAAGTCAGATTTTCTTCCAGTAGGTTCTGTACCTTCAAACGTTGGTCAAGCTTTGTATAATTGTTAGCTGGGGAAAAGCTATGCTCTTTTCTCCTGCTTCCTCTCTTTACCTCTCTTTACCCTTTAGCGTTACAACAGAATTTTACTGAAGGAGACCATGAAAAGAGTATCAAAACATTCCACATATTTTCTCTGCATAAACATGCTGTGAATTTCTAATGTAAATAGTGCCAGGGCACTACTGTCACTCAGAGCCCAGGAGTTTACCCAAGTTAGACAAATTATGCTGCCCCTTATCTCAGTTGTTACAGATTCTTGCCTTTCATTCATTCCTTGCCAGCAGCTGGATTTTGTGTGTAGGGGAGCAAAGAGCCTCCAATGCTGAAGGTAGCCTCTTGTGGCAAGACCAGTAACACTGGGCTTTCCAGTGGAGAATGCAGAAGGGGATAGCTGATAGCCTTGTTTGCCAAGGCAGCTATCTAAAGAATGCTGAATTTTGGCAGGTACGAGCAGGAGAAATGCAGTGCTATGAAAATGGACATTGCAAGCTCCCTTCCAAATCTGCAGTGTTTGGCCCACATCAATAAAACAAATTAACCAAAAAACACTTTTTTACATGTCCTGTAAAAAACCTCCACAAAGCAGAGTTGTGGTTGTGAGTAGAGGGAGGACAGTGCTGCTGAGCAAATCTGCCTGGCAGGGCCAGTGGCTGCTGCTTCAAACATCATATCCAGACCATAATTAATACTAACCTTCAACTACAGTCAGCAAGTCTCATTTCCTCCCTGATAAGGAGATACTTACTAGAAGGGAATGCAAGATGTGATGAGGGGATTCATTTCTGAATGTGTTTTTTAGTTTCTGGTAGGGACTGAGTGAAAGCGCCTGTCCCATGTGGCAGGTGTTGTCCAGCTGTGAAGCCCCTTTGCATCCTGGAGCCTGTGTATGGAAAACAAAGGGCCTGGAAGTTGCCAGCCCCAAGCCCTGCCTTGCAAGTGCATTATTCCAGGCTCTCCTGCCTGATCCACAGCCCCTTTTAGGAACAGAAAACGCTGAGTCTGCATGGCAGCACCACGGGAGGAATGTGCACTGCATGGCCATCTGTAAACTGAGTCCCTGAAACTATGAGTACCTTTAATCCCTTTCCAATAAGTCAGTTCAGCATGTTTTATTTAGGCAATGCTTTCAAAGAAAGGAAAAGCTCTTACCTATTGTTCTTCGGAGATCTTCACACTGGCTAATGTGAGGGAATTTCAAGATTTCTTTCCACTTTTTGCTTTTGCCTTTGCGTTTCCCGCCACCCCCTGCAGAGAGAGAAACACCAGGATTAGATTGCTTTGGGGGCATAGTCCCATCCACAGTTCACCTGCCCAGTCACAGTTCTTAAGGATACCATTAATAATTAAAGCTGAGACATTGTAGGCTGATGTACAGGTAGGTGCCTGCAAGTGTTCAAGGAAAGGTTGGATGGAGCCCTGAGCAACCTGGTCTAGTGAAAGGTGTCTCTGCCCATGGCAGGGAGGTTGGAACTAGATGATCTTTAAATTCTTTTCTAAGCCAAACCATTCTGTGATGCAGATCAAGTCTGAGCTTGTTTGGGCTTAAAACAGACTGAGGAGGTGGCATCTGTCAGAATACCAGCTTGCTAAAAGCTTGCTTGTGGCACACCAGGTCCAGTTCAGATGACAGTGCGGAACTGAGCACCTCCAGCATCACCTCTGCCCCAACCAGCAGCCACTTCACACCAGTCAAATAAACTTGTAAAATTACAGCTCACACCTTTTCAACATGGATATTCCCCTTCTGGTTTTGGGATAAGTCCTGATTCTATCCCAAAAGAAGTGCTGAAAACTCAGGATCAAAATTCAATTCCTGCCATCCCCTCCCACCCCTCACATTACATATCGTGCCAACATGGCATTGCTGCTGTTGTTACACGTTCTGGTCACTGCTGCTCCCACAGGAGAACTGTGGGACAAAATTAACAGCTTCATGAGGAAAAAATCTCTTATTGTTTTTTTTTTTTTTCTGTTCTCCTTGGAGAGGCTGTGCAGCCAATGGAGAAGGGGGATCCCCCTGGACATGAAAGCCCAGATGCAGACTGGGATTCTCCAGGTCACTGTATTTCCTGCAATTCAGTCCCTGCACACAAAATCTGATTCACTTGAGTCTGTTTTACATGCACTGGCATGTTGAATGACTAACTCAGAGCTGAGTTAATTTTGTAGAGGAGTTGGTAGAGTCACAATTGCAGACTGAGGGTGTGTTGGGTCCTACATGACATTGCAAGTTAAATTAGGAGAGCACTGACTCAAAAGGTAGCAGACCACCAGAGAGAAAACATGAGCCTTGGAAAAAAATGACAAGTATTGCTCTCCGTGGGGCGTTTCTGATCACACAGCATCACCTTTGGCACAAGAGTGCTTCTTTTGCATGTCACCTTTTATTCCTTTGCTTTCGGTAGCCAATGGTTTTGGCATCATAGAGTCTGCCTTGAATTATTTTAAACTTCTTATTGACAGGAACTGACAGTATTTCTACTGTGTGAAATGTAGACCAGAGATATCTGCACTGGCCATACAGGAACTAGCTTGTTTGGACTATCAGAAGTACAGCCCTGCTATCCTTTCCAGGAATTAGACTGCAGCAAAGCACAGAGAGCTGTGACTCCTCCACACCACACAGTATTATGCAACACAGATGTACCCTTTGGGTCTGTAATGAATTCTGCTTCAACCTCCCCTCTTCAATGCATCCCAGCCACTGTTGATAAGGCCATTTCCTTTCCCATCCCTCTGGCCAGAGCCTCAGAGAGCCTGTGTTGCTCACTTGGTCTCGCATGCTGAGGCTATAAGGTGCTGAGAAGCATTTTGTGGGCTGGGGTGAGCACTGTGATCATGTGTTCCTAACTCCTGGAGCACATCTATTCACAACTCCTGGCTCTGCTCTGGCTGCCAGTGGCCACAGGGGTTGGATTCAGCAACCCTAAGGGACCTCATTGGCTTTCACATCCCCAAAAGCCCACTCCTACAATCCTGCACAGAAACTCCTGCATGCCAGGCTGCCCCTCCACTTGTACCTCTTCTTCTCTTCCATGGGCACCTTTCTTAATGCTCCTGCCCTTAAGCCTCATCACACTGTACTTACACTTCTCTGCACCCTCCCTTTGTTTGCTCCTCTGGCGAATGGTCCTTCCACCAGGAATTCCTGCTTCCTTCTCTCTGCCAGTTATTCTCTTTGGCTATATTTTCTTCTCTGAACTTTTCTTCTGTTTGTGTTTTTCCATACACTCATTAATATTAGAATCACAGAATCACAGAATATGCTGCAAGGGGAACCTGCTTCAGTGCTCAGCCACCCTCTGGGTCAAAAAGCTTTTCCTGATATCCAACCTCCATGTACAAACATGTGCTCCTCATTTCTGGCTGCTGCCTCTGCCACTGCAGAAACCTGCTTTGCTTTCACCAAGGGTCACACAGAGGTGCTGTTCAGAGCAGGCAGGAGCTCTCTGCTCAAGGCGTTTGCAGCTGCTTGGGCAGCAGTGCCTTCTCAGTTTTCCCAAACTCTTCTGCACACACAAGGCAGTGGGAGTGAGCCAGATGAAAGTCTCCTTTAGGATGCATCTGCTCAACACTGGTACATCTTCACCCACTGAGGATCTACCCTCCAGGCCCAAGCACTAGAGATTCCAGAGGGCAGCTGCTTCCCCAGCCACCTTTACAGAAGTCCTCACAAAATGGTTGCATCTTTAGCAGCATCAAGCGGTGAAAATATTGCAAATAGCCCTTTGCTCGAAATCTCATAACTCTGATATTTGTGAAGAGCTGAAATTTTTCTGCTAAGCTGGGCCACAGCATTTTAAAAACCCGTTCAATGTGAAATATATATTGACATATTTACATTCGATGATGTATTTCTGACATTAAATTTCCATCAAAACTAGAGAAGGGCTCTGTGGTCCCCTGTTAGAACTGTGATCAATACAGCCAGCGTGTTCTCTTCTCTTTTGTGGCTATCCTCCAAAAATAAGCAGCCCTGCCTGATGAATCATTTGCTCTTAGCTGAGCGTGAAGTAGCGTTCCTGCTTTGCTTGTGACGTCTTTATGTTAAAGATTCTGATCAAGTGCTTTAATCGACCTGACCTTTCCGCTCTCAGCTTTTCTCGTGGAGCCAGCAGTGTTTGCTGGCTCCAAATGTTAATTCTGGGGGGGGTTGAAGGACATAATGCAGTGAGACAGCTGAGACAGAGCAAATTGTCTAGCAGAGCTAAAAGCTAAAAGGGGAGGTTTCTCCGAACAGGTCAGGCACGGTGCAGGTTGCAAAGGGAAGCTTTTCACACGTTGCCTTGATTGCTGCTTTTGCACCGTGTATTCCATGCAGGAGGATTTGCATTCTTCGAGGCAGCTTCTCAGGGCAAGACTTGACAGGCATGCCATCTTTTAGATGTGAGTTCCATCATATGGCGTTGGAGGGCCTGACTGCTTTAAAATTTTGGTTTGTTGATGACGAAAGGTGAGCTGCCAGCACCAGCATGAAACCTCAGCTCTGCTTCCTTGCATGCACTGAACAACTCAGTGTTTGCAAACTGAGGGCTGAAGCTAATTCTCTGACATGTCAAACAGTCCTGCAGGAAACGAAAGCATTTGCTCTACATCGTACCTACTGAAAAATACATGGCATTTTTCACATCATCTTGTGATGCCGCATGGCAAATCTAGCTCTGATCTCTGCCTGCAAGGAGAGAGACAAAACCAGAGACACACATGTAAAACACTTGCTAGCAGGAGCTACCCTTAGCCTACAGTGCCTGCTTTTTTTTCCCCCTTCATTGTCAGTATATACTTATTCTCCTAACACTGAGAGGAGACAGGAAAATACCTGCACGTTATTAAACCCGTGAGATATCAAGTGGCTTGTCCAAAACTACATGAGAAATCAGATAGAGGAAAGAGCTTAAGCTGAAGAAGCCAAGGCTTTGAGCCTGTTAATTCTGCTAAAGACAGCATCAAGCCATGCTCCTGCTCAGCTGATTGAAGATATTTCACAGCACAAAGTAAAACATTTTGTTGGGTGAATTAATTCCAGCACCATGCCTGTAGTATATTTCATCCATGCCTCATGCTACCATGCAAGGTGGTTTTTCAGCATGGCTAAGCTGGTTTCCTACTGGTGCTCTGTTCTTGCCCAAGTTGATAAGCCAGCAGCACACCCCTTGCTGCCAGGCCTGGCTAACCCAACACAGCCATTGCATTGCCTTCAAATATATTAACTGCAATCCAGTTGATCCACACATCACCAGAGGATGGCTACAGCTTCTGTCTTCCATCTCACAAGAGTAGCTGGGCTGCCACCCAAGGCCTTCCCAATCAGAGTACAGAGCTCTGTACCCTTGGAATGCAAGGCCTTGATTACAGAGTGAAAGTAGTGAAACAAACTCCAAAAATGTTAAAGTAAAAAAATCATGGTTAGTGGCCTATTTCCACTCAAAAGATGTTTACGTTTCTTCTCCTCTTCCTCTTGCCACCCTTTTTTAACTCTATCCCATCAAGGTGTTTGAAGCTCTGTGTTATATATAGAATATATTAGAGTATATTAGAGCAAGGTCTGTCCAGTAAAGGATTGACTGCAGGCAGCTTCAAAGGAAGATCTTGGAAAGCTGTTTCTGAAGTATTTGAAAAACAGGAACTTTGTTCCATTTCTGTTAATTAGATATGGCTAACAAAACATGAAAGCATATTGCTTCCAAACAATTTCTTTTTCTTTTTTAGAATCAATGCTATGTAGATTTAGGCTGTTCTTATGATCCTGGTAAACGCCCTGAACTGTTGAATGCCCTCATGTCTCATGTGGGTGTGAATACCAAAGATTAACTGTGTATTTGTGAAGGAAAAGAATACTAAGTTTAATCTTGTTTTCCTAGAGCACTACTCCTTAATGAGACAGCATGAACAAAACTTACCATCCCATCATTTTCCCCTAGGAATTTTTTATGTCTAATACATCCAGCCTCTGAGGCAAACAATTTCACCTTTATTAGACCTGTTTCACGTGGAAGTTCTCCCAGGTTCACTATTCTTCTTTCATATTAGTCCCACCTACGCTCAACTGTACTGGCAAATAAAACCCAGCTTGTTTTCAAAGAATGAAAGACACCGCTTGCTCTCTGCCCTTCATCCTGCCCTTCTCCTCTGTGAAAGCAGAAAAAAACCCCAGGAACCCTGTTTTATTCTTACAAGATTTAAGATGACACTCCTGACTAACCTGTGCTTACAAGACCATTAGGAACCTCTTTATGAATTCCCTTCTGTCAGCCCAAGGAAAATAGGAAGAGTATGAGGGCTGGATTTCCAAAAGCAGGTAGGTGCCCACCATCCACTGGCATGCAGTGCCTCTGCAAACTCTGCAGTGCCTCTGCAAAAAACTCGGCTTGATGATCCTTTTGGGTCCATAAGATCCAATAAAAAGTCCACAACAAGCCCTCAAAAGAGACTTACGTTACACAGCTCCTCTTATCGACGCTAATCTGTCTTTATCTCCCGCAGCTTTTTCGCAGAACACGGTTCTGAAGAGTCACAGACCATGATAAGGGTTTTGTGCCCACCTTCCCTGCTGTCACAGCACTTTTGTTCATAATGATGCTACAAATACCTGGCAACCGCTGTGTGAAACATCTCATTGCTTCTTGGAAATGAAGAGCAGATGTATTTCATGTTTAAGCCTCCAGAACCACAGAGATGGGAACTTCATAAGCAAAAGAGCAAGGTTCTGCCCAGCAGAGCCAGGCTGGCTTTGCAATCTGGTTACCAGAGGGCAAGAGGGCAAAATATTTTGTATACAACTGGCATCTAAAGTCCTATTAATGCTGGCTTACAGAAGCCACTGTTGATAAACACTCACTGCAGGAATATCTACCTGTGATTTAAAGAAGAGGTCAAGTAGTACTGTAAACACTGATGAGTGGCTGAAATGTGACTTTAGCAACACATTTTATATGTTAATAATAATGTTAACAATATGCTTTAATAGCATGCACTGCCCTGAAGGGACAGAGAAAGCTGAGGGATTAGTCTTTGAAGACTGATCCTCAAGGCTTAACTATCATATGTCAAGGCCATTTGTTACTACCCTAGGAATATAAAGGAGTCTTTGCACAAGCTACCTTTATGCCTAGTAGGAGCACACTGAAAGGATTTAACTAAACTGAAAAAACAGGCCTTTAATTTCTTCTGTTAGTCTCAAGTAGGTATCCCAATTTTGGCATTCTCCATACAACTCTGCCTATATCTTCTACTGGATAATTTCAATGCATCTTTGACATTATTTCAACCAGTTGTCTTTGGGTTTTGTAGGTCAATTCACATATATTGGGCTTACATTTCACTGCTACATTAACAGGGAGTTTAGTGACGAATTTCCCTGGATGCAGTTTAATTTCCTCCTGCATAAGCACCTATAGTTTGTCTATTCTGGTGTCTCTCTCTTTAATAACTTGTATTTAACTGCTTTGTGTTTATCTGCAGCTGATGAACAAGCAAAAAGAGATTGCTGGCTTTTATACCACAAACAAAAATAATCTAGAAGATACAAAGTATGCTGAAAATTTACAATCTATTAGAAAACAAACAGACCAAATCTTACAAAAATAAAGCCAGCTATAATCTAAAACAGTAAACTTTAGAAGAGCCCAAAATTTTAATTTCCTATACTTAACCTCAAAGCAAACTAGGCTACTGGCACAAATCCAGGCAGTTTTGTTGGATTTAGAATGCACTACCATGCACTGGGTGCTTCAACATGTCTGGAGGACTGTCTGGGGACCATTGAAAGATTTTCTCCATCAGTAGTGTAGATAACAGAAAAATAAAATTTGTAACACCTCAGTATCAATGATTACTATGGGAGACCAGCCTTTTGAACAGAGTTGTTGAGAATCAAGGTTATCACCCTGCTAAATGTTAAATCTCTCAGTGGACCCTTCCTCCAAACTGGAGCTGAGACCGTATTTCAAAGTTCTACAAAATTCTGATTTAAAGACTTTAAACATCACAGTGTGATAACATTTGAGTCATCTCAGTTCTCTAACGTCAAAACATTATCACAGAACACATCAAATAGAGTACCAAGATATTGTATCAGTGGAACAAGAAGGATATGCTAAACTGACATTCTTTACTTTGTTAAAATGATGTTTCTATATTGTCAATAAGAAGGTAGAAAAAGCAAATCATCATTTCTTTTAAGCAGACACCTTCCTGCAAACCCTTTAATTTTTGACAAAACTTCATTCTCCGAAAGGAAAATTCTTTTGTCAGAAATGTTCTCAACTGTCACATGCTTTGAAGTACACAAGAATCAAACAAGGAATGTGGTCTCCCCATAGCTGAAGGTTGGAGTAAATCCAAATTCCCATATTCCTTACTGATTCCCTTGAGTTAACTCACACAGCTGTGAATTACACTGACTGTAAGAGACCTGCTTCCCATTCTTCTAAAGTAAGAATGGAAACCCCTGCTCCAGAAATCCTGCTTGAATAGGGCTCGATAATATCTCTCCAGGAAGGAACTCCTCTTTAAGCAATGGCTTTTGAACTTATGACCTGCTCCATATATCCATTACCCTGTTCAGCAACATGCATGCAAGCTACCAACCAATGCCTCCAAACCCCAACCTGCAAGTGCAACTTGGGGTGGTCCTGTGCAGGCTCAGGAGTTGGGCTTGATGATCCTTTTGGGTCCTTTCTAACTCAGGATATTCTAGGAGTCTATGAACTCCTCACCCACATACAGTCCATGTATTGCCCGTGTAGACTGCCCAGGAGGATGTGTGGTGCTCCTGAATACAGTGGTGTTCCTCAGACAGCCCAGATGTTCTTAGGGCTGGCCCCTAAACCCAAAATACCTTGAAAGTATTAAGTACACTGAGATAAATTTCTAGAAACCTGAAAGTCTCTGCTGATTTTCTGATCCATAATATGCAGTTCTGATGTTTAGCAACACAACAGAAGAATGTGCAACACGAGACAGGCAGAAGGATTGCAAAGAAACCTGGCCCTGGTACAGGCAAATACATGGGGCTCAGCTCTCCTGAAAAATATGGTGTCAGTTGCAGAGGGAGAACATGCAAAAACCCAGCCCAGAGCAGGAAATGATGTGGGTTCTGTCTGTCCCTGTCAAAGAGCTGTGTGGGCTTTTTCTCCTGCAAATAGTTCTGCAGTATCTAAAAAAATAACTTAGCCTCCCTGTGCTTGACATTTGAGTCTTATAAGGAGTATTTCTGAACTGTGGGGAGGAGATCCAGCTGGAGGGGAGGTGAGAATTCAAGTGTTCCTATCAGCTGTCTGTAGCCAAGCTCTGAGAATTACGTTCTATTCTGGTTTTTTGCCCTCACCTAGATCAATTGCCAACAAGCCTAAAGAAAAGAATGTTAGTAAACATCACGAAAAATTAACGATTTGAGACAAGCTGTTCTATTAGGCCTGACTGATTTATTATTTCCATGAAATTGGTAGAATTGGTAAAACTTTGAGATGTTCTGATAAAAACCCAGAAATCAAAAAATTGTGAAAATTAGGCAGGGAACCTCTTTAATAGATGTGTCTGGGCTATACTGCCAGAATTATTTTAGGGGAACTTCCCTTCTGTGACACTTCAGGCCTTTTGCTTCCAGAGTCAGCCAGGAAGAAAAGTACAGCACCATAATATCTCAGACTGGGTCACTTTTTATTTGGGATCAGGATCAGATAAATCTTTCTTTACCACAGAAGCAGATAACTTACAATCTTCCTGGTTTTCCATGGTCAAATAACACACCAATTTCTCAGGCATATGCATAAAACATAAATTAAACCCTAGATATATGACAAGCCTTCAAACATGCCAGAGAGGCAATGTGGAGAGTGTATGAAGCCCCCCTGAAATGCCTGGTTACAACAAGCATTTGCCAGCTGCAGTGACTGGCTGGCAGAGGGGAAAAGGTGTGGGCACAGAGACTTTGATTTGGAGGAAAGAGATTCTATGTGAATACCAGGGAAAAACTGTCAGGGGGTGCACAGAACTGATGCAAAATGGCATGGCCAGCTTTAGATGAGACTTCCCCCTTACTCAGCTACACAGCCTGGCTTTGGCCCCATCATCTTCTCCAACAACAAGGTACCAACAACTGCTTTCTGTGGATCTTGCTGGCACACCCTGCTAGATCACCCCTGAAATGACAGAAAATATCCCCCTTAAAAATCACTGACAGCCCCAGACGTGATGGTAACAGCATTGTACGTGTCAGCTTTGGGGATCATTATTGTAAAAGGTTACAGAAGGGATTTGGGTTAATGGAGGTAATCTGTGATTATCTGATGCAACAGATTGCTCTGCCAGTGACTCATTCCTTCTGCCACAATATATTGTGGGTTGCAGCTGCAAATAGCGAGCAGGATGGAGCTGGCTCCCAACCTAAGACTGTCCCTGTTGTTCAGAGAAACCCCTCTAAGAGGGGGTGCCAAGCCTTTGCAGGTGTGTGACAGCCTGGCACAGCTCTCCTGAGGGGAGTGGGCTGTAGCAGTGTACTACAGTCACTCATTCATGGGTGTTACTATAGCTACCAGTTGAAGGGCTCAACACAAAAAGCAGAAATAAAAAAAAAGAAAAAGAAAAAGAAAAAGAAAAAAGAAAATTAGGCAGTAGAAGACAAAAAACAAGGAAACTTGTAAAGCAAAGGCAGAGGGTTCCTCTGATTAGCTAATGAAGTGCTTCAAAAGCAGCGACTGAAAAATGAGGCTTGAAGGTTGCATGGTGTAAGCGTCNGGGATGGATTAACTATTTCCTCATTGCTCACACAGTCCTGCACTTCCACTGGCTCTCACTGCAGCCCTGGGGCCAGAATTAATACAAGGTATTGATTTGAGCCATCAGCCCCCTGGGAGCAGTGTGGAAACAATGATCTTACCACCAGGGAGTCCAGGAGAGAGCAGAAGCTAAGTGCTGTCATAGCCTGGAAGATGAAGGAAAAAGAATAAACAGCACCATGCAGCAATCCCGCACCACCCACACCTCCCAGTGGAAAGCCTCTGCCTCTGGTCTGGATGTCCAAGGTAGCCCAAAGCACCAAAAGCAGCTGCAGCCAGGGATAGACACTTCTAACATGTACATAAATCTAAATAAATGTATGATTCCCACTCACATGCTTTCCTGACAGCCAGCTGTTCCCTTTGATCGCTGTTATCGTCACTCAGAGATTAATGTCACTGCCTGGGACAGCTTATTAGTAATTTTTATTACAAAGCATATATATTGGGCTGGTAGTGAGCAAAAGCTAAGCCTTTGAGTAAATAAAACACTAGGACAGCTCGCAGGGAATGACACAGAACAGATATCTGTGGGGTCCTTACCCTGGCTCTGAAAGCCAATAATGGCAGGAGGTCAAAGAGCACTGGCTTAATTGTCCAGCGAATTAATGGTGACGAACGTCTGTTTCCCCTCTTGTTAAAACTGACACCAGATATTTCAGAGAAAGCAGGAGGACACTTGGCTACAAAGGAATGTTTTGATGGCTGAAGCTGAGATTGTTGCCAGCCCCAGCCTGTCAGAGCAGTGCAGGTCAAATGGAGCCACTGTAGGAAACTGCTGCTGACTCCAGCACAAACCAGAACCTTCTGGGCCCAGTCGAGCAGACATGGATTATACTGCTCACTTTGGAAAGAAAGATTTTTTGCTTGTATTTAATAAAAAAGTCACATCTACACCTTTGAATATACAAGCATTAATAAAAAAAAAGCAAAATAAAACTTAGAGGAGTGTGAACGGCACCATAAAAATCAGCCTGCGCTTGTTTCCTCTCATTTTGAAGAAAGATCGACAGCAACAGGAAAAAAAGTAATACCAGAACACATTGCAAAGAGCAAAGAATTTCTTTACATTTTCTCTCTCCAGAAAATGTCCCTCTTTCATTGTCCTGTGCAACCCTGTTTCAACAATGCATCTCTTAGTGGAAAGTGTCATCATGGGAGGAGTAAAAAACTGGGAAACACAAGGGGACCACTTTCACCCAGTTAGTGACATTTTGTGTGCTGGCTAATACTTTTCTATTGAAATAACTCTTCCACAGTGAAGAATGAGGTCTACTTATTTATTTTCTTCCTGTTGCTCAATCTCATTTCAATTCAGATTTTCATGTGTAGCAGTAGGAACAAGGATGAAAGCTCCCCTTTGTTTTAAGGTGGTTATGTTAGTTTTGAGCTGTTGTGAAAGAGACTGTAGGGCACATCTTTCCCCTTCATCTGAGTATACATGAACCCCTCTGGTGTTTAATTTAAGCTTCATAAACAAGGAACAAGCACTTTCTGAATATTAAAAATACAGTATCAACCTACTATCAACCTGAGAACCACAATGGGACTTCTGATGTGGTAAGTCATTCCCCTCATTATGGGACATGCTGACAACTTTAATTAATAGTCGTAATATATAACACTGTTAACAAGGATGTATAACATTGAATTAGGTGACTAAAGTCTAAGTATTCTTTCAGCAGTGTTTTCTACAGAGGTCATGATGACCAGGGAACAGCCACACTGGTTTTCAAGTAAATCTATGTGCTCAGTCTCTGGCTGAGCTAATTATAATGGTGCCTTTAGCATCACTGTCCTTAAGTGTCTGCCAGCATGTCCCTAACAAACCACCAGGTTCATGCTTTTCTAGCCCAGACAGAAGAGCCTGATTATCAGGTCAGACTCAATTCATCTCCCAGGCCAGTGCACTTCCATCCCACATGAATCCAGCTTAGCTGAACTTCAATTATCAGCAGAGAAGTTAGTGACAAGGCATCATTGAACAGTGTATTTGTTTGCTTCTGGCTTCTGCCCCTAATCAATACCTAGGGGAGGAAGGCTGCTGGGTCTGTAGGGCTAAAAAGACTTAACACGGTCTTCAAGGGCTAAGGGAGGCATCTGGCTCAGCAGTTCCAGCATGAGGATGGCCTGACCTGCATGTGGGCACCAGACAAGCAACCGTCCCTGCAGGCCCCATGGCCCATGTCCTACCAGACAAGCAAAATTAATAGTGGGGCTTTTGCAGTAAAAGCCTGTAAGCCGCAGCTTTGAAAAGGGCAGTGGTCAGGACGCAGTCCATGCAACCTGTGACAGAGCTGGTGGTACAGGGCAGAGCACCACTGAAATGCCAGGGACACAACTGGGTATAAAGTCGGTGGCATGAAGTGTGATTCTGATAAATAAAGTCTATGTGCTGCATGTGTGGCCCTTGGAGTCACTCTAGAGCTGAACACATCTACAAGGAAGACACAATCTATGCTGCAAGAAACACTTTCTGTTCAGGTGTTTTATGAAATCCATATTTTGGCTTGTTATTATCACGCCTTTTCAGGTGTCAGGACAGAAAAAAGAAATTCAGCTATTGCTTTACATGATTTTCAAACTCACAAGAGCAAAACCCCAAGCAAGTACCCAGAAAATCCAAGCCTCCTTATCTCAGCCGACTCCCCTGGTGACGCAACACACTCTGCACTGTGCTGAGCAACACAGCAGCAAACACTGATCTTCATGTCTAAGCATCCAAGCCCAAGTGGCACATGTGCTATTTTAGCACCTCTGGGGACCGTTCTGGGAGATAATGTAATTAATATTATCTTGGTGACGGCTATTTACCACATCCCACTGGGAAACTGCAATCTGTGCTCGTGGAACTTGAACCCAATTAATACCCACTTCCTACCAGTTTCAGGTGTCTCCTAATTTAAAGATACATTTACAGACAAAACAGGTCAGTAACTCTTCCCAGTGAGTCAAACAGTATCTTAATCACTCGTGTTTAATAGGAAACAAATGACTGAGCACTGATAAAGTTCACCATTATGCTTTTGAGGAAAAGAAAAGTGACTATAGAACAATCTGATAAAGGGAGAATTTGCTTCCTGTGCAACTCGATATTTATAAACCTTCTCAGTCAGGGGGCAAAAAAGGAAATAATTTCAGCTGGCTGAAGCTGACATTCCAAAATACATTTTAAAATGACAACACAAACAGGACCCCAGCTGAAAACAGTGCTTATGGGAAAAATATGCAGAAATAGGAGGCAGGAAGGCCGTAACTCTGTCAGCTCCTTGGCATGGGCTCACGAGGTGTCTGTGGATATTCCTGCACCTCACATGGCACAGACCCACCCTCAGCCTCTCCAACAGCAACTAGGGACATGGGGTGTTGGGATAGCAGGTGGAAGCAGGATTTTCTGGTTCTGTTTTCCACCTTCAATGGAATGACTTGATTTAACCACCTCTGTCTCCAGCAAAAAAAAAGGCATGAGGACATGGCATTTTTTTTTCAATCTAAAGGCTAGACTTTCAGTCTTACCAAGATTTTCAGTTATTTTCCATGCTTTTCTATATTTAACCCTCTTGAAATGCAGGCAGTGATTTCCCCGAAGCCTGACTAGTGTCTCAAGAGCAGAACTTTAAACCACAACAGCCTCAAGTCCAGCACCTACAACTCCCGCTGATTCCGTCAGGAACCACACATGCCAGCAAGCCCTTCAACAAGCCCCTTGAAAGAGGGAGAGATAAGCACCCTAACTGAGGAGTCCACTCTGCACAAAATTATAAGTGCAGAGTATTTCTGGAGTAAGTGCTGTTTTCCAAGGCTTCCTGGCATGGAAGTTTTTCATGGGAGAATAACATGGGAGATGTGGAAGAGTGCTTATAGTGATAGCAAAAATAAAAATAAATTATTTGTATGTTGTGCCTAAAAAGGCAGTGTTCTCAATTGTTAAAAAAAGAAATGTTTATCTCCCAGAATTAGAGAAAAAAAGATGGGGGGAAAAACCCCAGTAGGAGGTGCACCTATTTTGTTTCACATTTTCCATGTTAGTTGACGACAAAGCCATTCGTGCTTTGCTGCCTTGGCTTCAGATATCAAGTAAAATATTTCTGAGTTGCTTTTAAAGTATATTAATATAAATAATAAAACCAACACAACCCGTGGCTTTTCAGCAGTGCCTTCTACTTAAAGACATAAAAGCATTTTGCAAACAAAAATAGCGGAGGCTTTTCCAGCTTAAAGATGAATTTTGTCCTCACATAAATTAGCATGACATTTACAGTCCTGTTGAGACACTCCACATGTGCAACTGGGAAAAGAAATTATCACAGGCAGTTTAAATGCCCAGGTTTAATTAGAAAAAAAGAACCAAAATAAAACCAGACCCATTCTTCTTGAACAGTTTTCCAGTTGATACTGTCAGATGATGTAAGAACACTAGGGCTGCTAGATGTTAGAGGGAAAAGCATTCTTAAATTTGCTTTAATCAGCTCAGCTCTGGAGAGAGAACACACACAGGTGTGGATGCCCTTCACCACCTCCATAAAGCTGGTCATTTGTTCAGGGGGTTGCACATCACCTTCCTACTGCTGGGAGAACAAGCACCTGGAGAGAGCAAGATCTGCAAGAAAAGCCTGACATTCACCCTTTACCAGACACACGAGAATCCAAAGGCACCGAAGTTTAATTACTCCCACTGCTCACAGGACAACTTGGCATTTGCTTTTCTGCAGTGCCTGGAGGCCAACAAATTCAGGACCTCTTTGTACAAGGCAACACATGAACACAGATCCCATCCCCGAAGAGTTTCCAGCTCAGTACAGCAGCCAAAAGCACTCCCTGTGACATCCTGAACTCATTGCTGTCACTGGGGATGTTGCCTTTGCCTTCAGCAAGGGTTAGCACTTCATCCCCTGTGGCTTCAGAGGGTCACAGTTTTCCCACTCATCAACACAATTGCTTTCTGAGGAAGGCCCATTTTTCAAAACGGGGTGGTATTACTGAAAAAACATTAAAAGTTGCCAGGAACAATCAAGGACTGTACATGCACCGTTGTCCAGAGCTGACTGCATTTCAAACAGATTCAATAAAAACATGAGGATGGAAAGAATACTGAAGAATTAAAACAAAGTCAGACCAGGTGCTTTTGCTCACTTTCACCCTGATATCTCTCGTCTTTCTGTCTTCTGCCCATCTCTAACATTTTCAGCATGAACTACTTTTTATTTTCCAGTTTTGTTCTCTTTCCACCTCTTGTTGACTACCAGCCTCTGATGACACCTTCTATCTCTGACCTTTTTTAAACTGAACTGCTACCCCTCTATATCCTTCCTACTTTTGAAAGCAAGCCTAGGAATAGGGGCTTGGAGCCTCTTGCTCTTCTCTTCCCTCGTTTCAGGGAAATGCCACTAGGAGTGGACTGCAACAGGCACAGCTCAGTCTCTGAAGAATAAAACACAAGGGATTTTCCATTTGAAATCACTGGCCAGGGGCCTATTCATCCTCTTCAAGAGCTGACACATTAAGACAACTGAATAGAAGGAATTTATGGCAATTTGCTCACACACACACAAAACCAACAACAACAACAAAAAAACAAACCCAGGAACAGGATTTTGGTCTTGTCCTGAAATCCAAGAGAGATACAACAGCAGATGTCTTTCATCTATATGACCTTTTCCACTAAGACAAAAGAGAGACAGGATATTAAATCACAGTTTAAGATTTTTATGACTCTTGGCAAGCATTTATTTATTATGGGTTTGTTTGTTTTGGGACTTTGTTTTTAGGCAAAGTGTTATTTTTTGTACTTTTCATGGAACTCCAACTGAAATACCATAAAAACGTCTGAGACAAATTTCTTTTGGCTGATTTGCACATTTTCAAAGTCACAGGCTGACTCCCCTTCCAACTCACATTGCTCAAACCAGTGTGTTTAAACCAGGACAACCATATGACACGAAGACAGCAATTGTTTTTTCACAAAGTCATGGGAAACCTTGATGATATGTGCCATCATCATGTGAGGGGGACAGCAAATCTTTTAACCAGCAGATCTAGATCAGGAATGCCCAGTGAAAATCCCTCAGTGACTACAGTGGAGAACACACGGTGACAGCAGGACACAGCACAAGGAATGTGGGAGAAAGCACAGATTAATTGCATTTGTCTTCTTAATTTGCTTACACCCTTGGCTGGAGAGAAGCTCTCCCTACCATGCTCAGCTTACCTTACAGATGACTAAGCAGATGGGAGGATAGGGATACTACCAGGAAAGACAATCCAGGGGAAAGGACATTAACCTCAGACCCGGGGAAGATTAGTTTTAAGTCCTTCTTCAAGCACAGATTTCCCATGTTATTTTAGGCAAAGAGTTAGGCTGTGTAAACACCTTGTGAAAGAGCTCTGTGATCACAGATGGACTTGGAGATGCCTGAAGCAGACAGGGGTCTGTTCACCCAGCCCCTCTGCCAGGGACTATTACCCTTGGAGAACAGCAGGTTTAATGGGCTGTGCTCCTCATTCACAACTCCCATTATCCCAGCGGGCTCTGATCCATGCCTGCAGGTACATCCCACCTAAAGCTATACAGCATCTCAACTCTGAGGCCTTCATCTCGCCCTCAGTCAGCTCCCAGCACAGACATGAACCAGGAGCATTTCCTAAGCCTCCCTTTGATATTGATGGCTGTAAACACATTAAAGACGGAGAAACCCTAAAGCCAGATAGAAATTTTCAGTGAAACATTTTTCCCTCAGAAAATACTGATCAGCCAAAAGCAAATGTTTCACAGATGTGTCACTTCTGATAACATTTTATTTTTAAATGAAGGAAATCTAAAAGGTCTTCAGTAAGATTAAAATAGTGTTTCAACTTCTGATTCCAAACTTTTTTTATTCCTTTTAAAATATTACATTATATCATAAGGAATAAAGTAGTTGTTACCATTTATTCCCAAATAAAACATATAGGTTGAGTTCAAACATTTTTTTCCTCAGATTTATCTTTCACAGCACATTAGGAATGTTTTTATTCCCTTTGTCTTAGAATAGAAATATGTTTTCTTGAAATTTGGGAAGAAAAACAAACAAACAAGCAAAACCCCAAAACAGGACAACAGCAAAACCTTTGGCCTTCAAAACCTCCCCAAGGCCCTCAGCTCTTGCAGTCGTGAGGGCAGGTAAGGACAGGCTGGAACTCTGCGTGTTCTTTCTGAGTGACTAAAACACGACAGGGGCCAAATGCAACCACATGATACTTCCAAAACGAGAACACATATGGCTGAGCATTTCTGAAAAGTCAAAATCTGCTCGCACCAAAATCAATGGGCATTTTACTCTTGACTTCTTGGAAGCAGGGTTAAGTCAACACCGGGTAAGATGGGAAAATCCCAATCAGAGATCAAGCACAGCGTTCCCCCTGAAGATTATTCATAAAGTGTGTGTAGACGTCACGAGAAAACAGAAGGTGCTACAGTGCTGTTATTTTTAAGCTGAGGGTGAGAAAATAGGCAGTGAAGCATAGAGCAGAACTTCGTACGTTGCTTTGTCACCAGTCTTGTTAAGGAGCTCGGGGAATTTATTTTAGGGAGAAAAAATTTGTAGTTATTTCTGTTTTTTCCATTCAGAATAGACTTAAATTTATGTGAACTTTTACATGTTTTTTTGAATATTTCTGAATTTTCTGAGGGTATTTCTTTCTGAATGCTGTTTTTCTATGACCCACTCGATTTTCAGAACCACTAAAGATGTCCAAGAATACTTCTCTAAACTACCTAAGAGTTATATTCTCCAGTACCCATCTTGTACAGAATTTAAATCAGCCTGCAAAGCTGCTGCAGAATTGTGTCTTCCTTCTTTTGCAAAGAGCAATCAATTCGGAGAAGCTGAGGCAGACACAGAAGTGGATCACAGGGAGCATCTGTGCACAAAGAGGGAGACCAGTTCTAATCATCAGCATTGCAGGACTGTAATCCTTGAACCCAGGCATGAGCAATTATCAGTGTGAGAGCATAATTTATTCCTTGTAGTCAGACACAAGATGAATATCCCATTGGGCACCAGTTAGATTGTTACACTCATTTTAGAAAGCTTAGCAATACCACTTATCATGTATGAAACAGCACAAATGGCAGGCAGCCTGAGCTCAGATGAGTTTAATAAAGGGCTTCACTAAGTTTGCACTGTGCTCTTATCATGCAGGGGGTCAAAAATCCTGGCATGTAAAAGGAAGTCTAGCAGCTTCTTGGACTTCTGTACTAAAACCTTCCTATGCTTGAAATCTCTCAACCAACATGCAGAACTTCATGCCCGCAAACCTTTAGAGTATGCTACTCAATTCACCACAAAAAAAGGAAACATAATAAAAGTACAGGATTTCAACACCAGGATCTTAGACACATATCTAATTTAACTGATGGCACACAGGAGTAGCCCTGTCTCAATTATTATTAATAACACTCACAACCCACCTGTCTGATAGTTAACAGGGGAAAAACCCAGAAATCTCTCCGTATCTCCCACTCAGAATCACAGCTCCATTTCAATAAATGCACTAACAATTTACAGTTTGTAAGCACCAGAGCCTGGTCCAACAGCTGGGACCTTCCCCTGCCATCCGCTCGGGGGGATGTTCCCCAAGCATCGTCCCTTCCTTCCCTGCTGCTGCTTTTCCCATCCCAGTGCTGACAAGCCTCAGCCACCCACTTTATGAAGCTGGACAAAAGCAGCCACTCAGTGTGGCTTGGCTGAGGTGTAAAATGTATCAGACAGGAATTTGGGCTTGCCCAGCCCAGCAGTCCCAAGCGCAACTGCGACACCCGCAATTAGGGCTTGTGGAGAACACACATCGTTACAGCTTCACCCCTGGGCATTCACCAAAAGAGAGATTTGCTTTTCTAATTGGCTCAATATTTTGAGAAGGTAAATGGTGAATAATAACAGCCCGGGCAGGAATATGAGATGGGATGAAAGCAATACAAACTCCTCGTTTACGCTCTCGGCTTCATGGCGTGAGCCACATGTTGATTGACTTCCAGCCCCAGGAGGAAACTGTCCTGCAGGAGACATCCATCCTCCCTCACAGCACCACGGGGAGCGCCCAGGGATGCCTCTCCTGGCTTGGGTCACCTCAGCTGGCTTTTGGCCTCGGCGAACTACACTATATTTCTGTGCAACTACAAACCTCATTTGCAGAGCGATAAGTTTCCCGCAGAGTTAGGAACTCACTTCCCTTGTTGCAGAGAAGAAATAAACAGTTCTTTGAGGGGAATGGCAGTATTTAATTTGCATGGGCTGGATACTATTCCAAAGCTGAAGCTAGGTAAAATGTTAATTTCTGCAAAGCACTTCCTCAACAAAAGCAGCTTTATAAATGAAATTTGATAATAACAGTAAATCTAACATTATTTTTCCAGCGATTCTGAAACCATATACTCGGTTGTCTCAAATTCAAGGAAAAAAAAAATCAAAACAGCAACATCCATCATGAGGTTAACTACAACTCGTCACACTTAACCTCTGATAATTTAACCATGAGGAGTACCTTTTGCTTATAAAAGCTGCAGCAAATGTAATGCAATCTATAAATATCACTGAGGCCACTGGTGGCTGAGCTGTGGAGTTTAACCTCTGGGTTGCTGATTTAAATCTGTTGGATTATGAGCACAGTGTGCTGCAGCCACTGACTGCTGCCCAGGTTCAGTGCTGACAGATGTCCCTTCCCAGAGCTGGAGAGGGGAATGAATGAATGAAAAGCCTCCACACCATTCATGGCTGCCAAACTGCACATTTTTAAACACAACCGAGACTCGCATCCTTCCACCACCTGCTGCTGCAGCAGCTCCAAATATCTCTCCTGCACTCGGTCTACCTTTTTATTTTTCTATGCATGCCGTTGTTTCAAGTCTTTTCGCTTTTTTGCAAAAGCCTAGAGCCTTCTCGCCTCAATGCCAGGGACATAATTCTCCTGTGTGCAGGGCGGAGCGTGACCTCAGTCTTCTGCTCTCCCCGAAAGAGCGAATCTTCCATTGACGTCAAGGGCTCAGCACACAGAGGGAGGGAGATAAGCATACTGGAGGCAGGATCTGCTTCGTGAATGAGAATTTTGCTGTAGGAATTTACAAGCCTCTCACAGCCTCCTCTCTTGATTAAAGCCGGCGGGATTATTTCACAAATTCAGCTGCTGCGTCCTGGCTATTGCAAATCTGTCTCCCACAGGGCTCTCTCCTGTTAACCCATCCTGACTGTTTGGGCAAGCCAAAACCCACCATTATCTGAAAAATGCAGGTCAGATGTAGAAAAGGTCGTGTCAGAGGGGAGTTGCTGACATCTCTCTGTATGGCATCACACACCTGTGAGCTCTGAGGAGCTCTTAGAAAACCTGCATCCTGCTTGTGGTGCAGATTTTAAACAATATGGACCTGTGGGTTCAGCTACGAGGGGTTATACGCACTCTTATGCATTCCTTCCTGAGGGAAAAGATGGGGATGTCCTGGGGCTCAGCAGAGTGCTGCAGAGGAGCTCTTTGTGAGTCAGTAGCCAGGGCAGGTGGGGCAGCATGGGCAGAGCAGGCACACGGGGAAGGCTCCCCAGGAGCAGTGCTACACCAGCTGAGAGCCCCTGCAGCCAGCCTGGGCACAGTGCCAGCCCAACGTGGCACTGCTGTTCACATGTCTGCAGCAAACCTGGACTGTGCAGGGCCAGGGATCTTT
Source organism: Climacteris rufus (assembly GCA_013398175.1). NCBI lineage: Eukaryota > Metazoa > Chordata > Aves > Passeriformes > Climacteridae > Climacteris > Climacteris rufus. The sequence goes on from VZRZ01002687.1 coordinate 565,650, forward strand.
GGATCATGCTCTGCTCCATGTGCCCGGGGTCAGCAAAGGGACAACAGCCTCATCTGCCACCAGCTCCTCCTCTGCAGTGGAGCTTCCCAGCCTCACTTGGCTCCTGGGTCCTCTGGGACACAAGAACTGGGAAGCAACTTTGAGTTGCTTGGTTTAGACACACTCCAGCACCTTCGGAAACACACCCAGAGAGGACAGCACTCAGCACAAACACCAGGCTTTTGAGCAAAGCTGCTTATTACAAATACCATTACAACAACACAAACCCACAGCACAATCTGATTACACCATGGTGTACATTTAACCAGGATTATCTGATGCTATGTTTGTGTGAAGCTTTCCCCTACTCTCACGCACAAGGCTGCTTCACCCTGGTTTTTATGCTGTTTTGCAGCCTATTGGTTGGTTATGCTTCACCTTTCTTTATTATGTGCCACCTCTGCAGGTGTTGCAGCTGTAAGCTGATAATGGCTGCACATAAACAGCAAGTTTTGGTGACAAGCAAGAGAAAACACAGGTTTGAAAAGGTACATGTGTAATAGCTAGATGCCAACTTTCTGTAGCAAAATCTGGAGTGAAAGGAATGCTGTTGGTATGTCAGCAATACAGCCAGTGGTTTTCACGGCTGGACTGTTATACCTGGTGGAACATTAGGAGCTTCTGTACCTGAGGTTTAAGTAGAACTCCTGAAGAAAGTGATGCCCCTCTGCGCAGATGGTGTAACACATTACAGAATTTAAGAAATATGAGTGATTGTACACTTAAAGCCTGAGTGAATCCTTAGTGTGACCTCTGAGGCTTTCTGCTGTTATACACCAGCACAGCTCACCTTCCCCATGCTGTCAAAGGCTGGGAGGACTGGGAAGAGGGGCTGGTTCATGGGCCCATAGGTGACTCATATTCCACAAAGCAAAAAATTAAAAAAAAAAACAACAAAATCCCCTTGTTTAAACAAAAGGTAAACAATGTAAATGAAATGTGAATGGACAGAAATGTATGAATTTCCTTACCAGCTCAGCCTACTTCAGGGTCAAAGCTCATTCATAAACGTTTTGGCATCGCAAAGGAAGGAACAAGATACTCACTTACAGCCAAGACCCTCCTCCTTTACTGTTTTCCTCCAGCCTTGACAGACCAGGGCAGGTATGTTAGAACAATATAGGAAATGATCAGGTTCGATATACAGAAGACAATGCTGATGTGGTTTGCAGATAACTCACACACACAGCTGCAAGTTACTGGTTAAGGTTTCCCAGCCTTGATCAAACATTCAGTCATTGTTTCTGCTCGATACTTCATACAGCAACCTTTGAAAATGCCTACTGAAGTGTTTAATATGAAGCTGGGGAAGAGACAAAGGATAGATCATATCCTAACGTACAAGATCTCATTTTCTTTTTCTTACTCTTCCTACGCAAAACCACAAACTTTATAAACCGTGATAGTATCAGTCTTAGTACCAAAGTCTTCCTGAAAAAAAATGTGACTCCCTGCCAAAAAGCTGCAGCAGTGAGTTCACCAGGTTGACTGCCCTTATGCCTTTTTTTTTCAAGCATTAAGTAATGTTCTATACCTTTCCAGCATATTGTAATATAATTAGAAGGCCCAAAACAACAAGACAAAAATATGCTAAAGCCTCAATATGATCTTACACAGCACTTTTTTTATTCTCTAGTTATCTGTTCTTTCAAAAAATAGGGCACATGTTAACTTCCAAAATATTCCAATTGATTAAATTAAGGCATTTCCTCCAGTTCTCCTTCTTTTTCCTCTCCCCTTAGGATTTCAAATAAATTGCTGGTTGTCTAAATGCCAGGGGAAATCAAGAATTAAAATACAGAGCCATCCAAAACATCCTCAAATCCGTAGTCTGACACTGTGGTTTCTGTCAGCGACCACACTTTCATCTTATTGGGATGCCCTTGAAAAAAACTCCTGCTGTCGGAAGCAAAACCTGTGCCCAATTCATGGAATACATGAATGCAGTATAAACCCTCACAGGCCAAGAAATTCCACAGACACCGCACAGATTAGCTGTGATAATATCTTTTCCCATAATATTGAATGGCGACAAAAATAAAAGACGAATGTTTTCAACATTTAAAAATCTGGGGCCAGCCCAGCCCCTGAAGCAGGGCAGTGTGTGTACCACTGCAGGGGGAGAAGCTGCCCAAAAGCTGGCTTGTCTCCTAGTGGAAAAATCTACCTCATGGACGGAGACCTCAGGAGGTCACAGAGCCTTCACAGCAGCGCAGCATCCTCACTTTGACACTTGCTTGTCTTGCACCTCAGCTGTCAGACCTGTGCTTCAGGCACACCTTGCTTGGCACAGCAGCCTTGGGATGCTTAGTTCCTTAGGAAGGGATCAACATAATGTAGATCCAGGGAGGGGAAGCTTTGAATACACATTGTAAGCACCTCCACATTTTTCTTCTGCTTTAAAAATCTCTCAGCCATAGGTGAGATCCTGTTTCCTGAGAACATGACAGATGCAGACAGTGACAGCTGGAGGGACAGGGTGTCAAATGGGTTCTTAATTAATTTAGAGAAATCCTTTATATAATTAATTAAGAATAGCTTGATTGGTTACACTTTTTGTATTCTGTATTCCAACAGCAGCTCTTGGCAGGGTTTCCCCCAGCTTCTCTCCTGACATGTTGACCAGCACCATGAAATGTACCTGCTGTGGAGTGAAGTCCACGTTTGAACAGCCACTACACAGAAAACAAAGCTGCAAAGGACAGAGCTGCCCCCCAGTCCTGGTCAGGAACTAGCAGGTGTTGATCATGAAAATCCTCTCTGTGAATCACATGAATTTCTCAGGCCTCCAAAAGCCAGATGCTGAAATTCAGATTCATTCCCTCCTGTTGCCATAATTCAAAGCCCTGTGCAACCAAGAAATAACTGCCTCAGGACATAGGAGTTAGAGCACTTCAAGATGGAACCATGTACAGAATCAAATATACTTGTATTGGGTACTTCCAAGGATTCTCTCAACTCACCTTGACCAGGACATCCTGAGAAGCATGGCCCTTCAAATGCCACCAAGAAGGTGGGTCACAGCAATACCCTTCCCTAGTCACATCAGTATGCTTCCCATGGTTTCTTTATGTGAAACCCTGTAGAGCAACATAACTGCTCTCCTGTTGCTTTCCTGTTCATCAATTATTAGCCAGCATCTTGTGTCCTGTGGAGGGCTCTTTGTATCCTGTAGGCAGGATGTTGGTCAGTGAAGTGAGAAAGCTTCCAGGCTGTCATAATCTGTCCTTGGCTGACATTCTCCTGGATGTCCTGATGCAAACCCAAGGAGGGCTATTTCAAGAACTTTTGTGGTCTTACTTGTTGTTGAATATGGAGATGACACTATGCATCACATCCATCTCTGGTGCCACTCCTGCCTCAGCCAAGTGATGGTCAGAGTGGATTCATCCCCAGCCTGTCCTCTGAGATGTGGGCACCACACACAGACAAGAGAGAAGCTGAAAACTCTGTGGGGCTCTAGTCACACATTATGTTAAGCAGTGGTGTACCATCCCCTCCAGGAAGCTCTCAGTACTTTTCCACACTCTGTTGATCTCCATACCACACTCACTGCAGCCAGATACAAGGGAGACTTCCCACAGCAAGCTCAAAGAGCCCAGTGAAGAATTTAAGACAGTTTTGCCCTGCAGCCCAGATAAAACAGGAGGGAGAAGAAGTGACTGGCGCAGGCACTGCTGGACAGCAGCAAATTCAGACAGACATGTGATGGGCCCCAGCCACAAAAGACTGGGAAGGAGAGCTGTGTTTCTAGCCCCAGGTGTGAGCTCCTTCCCCAGAAAACAGATATCACACTCCTCAGTGGTTTTTTGGCAGACTGTGCTCAGGCCTGCTGTCAAGAACAACGAGGTGCCTGGTCAGAAGCTGGCTCCAGGCCTTTTCCTGGCCAGGCATGCCAAGATGCTCCTCTCAGACAGCTCCTCACCCATGGCACAGCACAGCGATGGCCCTGCCTCCACACGTGCCACAAACATATGTCACCCCACGGAAAGATCTGTCTTCAGATCCCCCAGGCAACAGGTGGTTTTCAAACATGGGACTCAAAAAAATAGCTCCTCAACAGCCATCTTGGACAAGCAATGTCACTTCTGCTGGTTTAGGTAGCCTAAGGAACAAAGCAGTGCTCCCACATGAAAAGTTCAAGTGTGACATGCTTCTTCCAGTGCTCCAGCTCCCTCCAGCTCTGTTTCCATCCCTGGGCCTGAGGGGAAAATGGGTGCTTTGCGCTATGTTGAGCCAGCTCAACCTCTGCTGATGGATTCAGCACTTCAAGGAGATGGTTTGGCTCCTCATTTCGCTGTGTGGCAGCAGGAGCAGGACCCAGACACAGGCTGGGTGCCTTCAATCCCTGCTGAGATTCCAGCATCACATTCCTGAACAAAAGGCACAAGCTTTGGGAGAGCCCTCACACCACAACAAACATGAAATCCCAGGAAAGGGCAACAAGTACTTCACACACCTCACTTGTGGAACAGTCACTGTGTGTGGTGACTCTGGCATTTTGGAGTTCAAACCTCAGCGACAAAGAGGAACGTGGGCTCCTACACAGCTGCCTACAGAGGCGCTTTGAAAATCTTGCCCAAAGCCTCAAAGTTTATTCTCAAGAGGACTGGATGAGTCAGAGCCATCCCTGCTGACACACAGCATCTTCACCAGTATAAAACCAGTATAGACTGGCAAACCACCATTTTGTCACTGAGCCTCCTGCTTTTGCTGCAGCGTAATTTGGAAAACCCAGGTGCCAACTTCATAAAGGCACTCATAAAAGTCTCATTTGGTGAACAAAGATGCTATTTTGAAAGAAACAGGAGACATCCTGAAGATGCTGCCTAAAGAACACCCTCAACAGGCTTTAAGAATAGGATCACCTATTGAAAGGGGTAGATGGTGCTTTGTGGTGCTCCTGGACTGCACTCTTGGCCCTGCCCTGGTCCCAACCAGGACCACCACTACCCTCCAGGAGCCCACTCATGAAGTAGAATGGTGGGAGGGAGGTTTTGCCATTAAACATCTAGTGAAGATTTACAAAGAATGCCTGAAATAAAGAGAAAATTCACACTCACCAACTAAAAAAGCACTAAAAAGCAATAAACTGTGATGTGGCAGTGGTAGGAATTAAGGGTGGCTGAAGAAGAAGAAAACATCTCAAAGGCAGGGAACAGTGCTAGGGGAAGGAGACATCCTCTACAAAGACAGTAGCAGGCAAATTAGAGAAAGAACACAGAGGCGGATGTTAGAAAAATATAATGTTCCTGTGGGTGTATCACTTATCAGCCATTCTTGCACATAAAACACATTTTTTCAACATTTCCAAAAGAAAAAGAATGACTGATCTGTAATTAACAGAAATAAAGGCCTGGCCCAGATCCTAGGATAGAATAACATTCTTGCAAAAGTGAATTTTGCTGAAATATTGGTATTAGACAGGGCAGGGCTGCTGCAGGAAGAGGGCAAATCCAGAATAATTGGAACAGTCTGCCCACTAAGAGACACCCAGCTGGGGACCCCATTTAATAAGCTATTTAAATCCTATTTAACAATCCATTTAACAACAATATGACCCCACTGAAGGGAAATCCTGGGGGGACAATTTTGCATATTTGATACAGGCACCTTTTGCACATTCTGCTGCCAAAGTTTCCCTCCACCTCCTCCTTCTGAGGCTCACTGAGGAAAGAAATCCCATGGCACAGCTGCATGGTTGAGAGTTTAAATGAGAATTGCCTTGACAATCTCTCTTGTCCTCCTCTCTCACTGGCACAAACACATACTCCATAGGCAGAGGATGTCCAACTTTACAGTTCCTCTGTCTCTCTCAGCAGCCTGCAGCCTCACAGGCCCCTTTGTTTTGATGGTCATCAGCTTATGTCAAGCCATGAATGTATCTTTCCTACCACCAATCCTACTCAAATCCACCCTAAGCACTTACAGCTCTAGACAACACCACTGTTGAAGCAGCACCCTGTCCACAGCATGTCTTTAACCAGTGTTTCAACTTCACTTCTGCAACATGGTCTTTTAACTCCTCCTCCTGTCTCAGTCTCCTGTTTTCCTCCCCAACCTGTGCCACCTGATGGAAAGCCACAGATGAGGGCAAAGCTACCATCCCCTTGAGTGGTTTGATTCTTCAAAGCAGCCAGAACAATAAAGGGCAGCAATTTATCAGGATAATATCAGCTGTCAAGAAAAGCAAATGCAAATAATTTCTCCACTGACTGTCAAATTTTCATGACTGCCACACAATTGTCTTGTTGATTCCCACAGCTGGATGCTGTAGCTTTCTCCTTGGCATATGTAATTGAAAGGGATGCTAGAACAACTTGAGTAAATTGAAATTGATTTCATCAACTGTGTATGTGTGTGTCAGTGACGTGTCTTTTTTTCCTCCCCTCCCATTGTCCACTAGCATGTTCTCCAGCCCAGCAGCTGTTGACATTTTGTTTAAAGGCACATTTTCCCACTGGGAAATGATGCTTCCATTAAACTCAAGTGCTCCATGAGAAGATACACAATTTGTCGACATTTTCACTAAAAATGGTAATTCAGACTTGACTGGTCTGGAATACTACAATTTGATAAGGTCAAAATGCATCATCTTAGCTTCATGATTTAGATGTCTACATTATTATAGAGTCATATAACTCGACACAAGCTGATACAAGTGGAAAGCTAAATATTTCAGTCTCAGTGAAATATTTCACTGAAATATAATATAATATAATATAATACTAATATATGAGAGAGAAGAAACCTTTTCTAAAAGGAAATTGCACATGGGAAATTTCACAGCTTTCTATACCTGTCCTAACTGGAATCTCATTTGTTTCAATACTGCCCATGGAGTAAGATTTCCACATTCCAGCCAGATGACAGCAGCCTGGAATCCCAAGTGTGGGATTACTAGACATGCATGTTTGCAGAATGGATTGATGAAGAAACTTCTTTCCTGTTAGCCTCACAAACAAACATAAATCTTCATTGCTTCAAGGCAGAAGAATAGACAGACTCTTAACAGTGGCTCTGGGCTTTGTTGTAGCCAACTTTCCTGGTGCCTGCTCTCATCCTTCTTTTGCCTCTTAATCCATCTCCTCCTCCATCCCTCCCTTTCCTGTCCTAGAAGCCAGTCTGTACTTGACTGTTGTGCTCTTTTTCAGGTCAGACGTGTGCTGGGGTCCTGTGACAGGGTTTGTGGTTGTGCTGTGCTTGCCTTACCCCACACAAGGAGAAGGGTGGGCAGCTTTGCACAGCCACACGCTTGGCTGGCTGTGTCTCAGGCTCAGGAGTGCCAGGCACTCACCTGTTTACCTTTCTACATCCCCTTTGCAAATTCTCTACATCTTCAGAGGACAATCTCTGACCCTCCAGAACATATTTACAGTTTCTCTAACAGCTTTGCAAAACTTAAAAGAATTTTCATTTAAAATGGAGTTATAGGCAGCTACCTCCTGCTCCATCAACCTTTAGTGCCTCTGTTTTCTTCACTGAGTTTTGTGAGTGCATGCACTGGTCTGGACTAAGCACCTCTGTAGCAATGGGGTTCTCAAATGGCAGTGTTAAGGATCTAACTACCTGGGGGGTCCTCCCAGAATCTGTCAGGTATGAAAATTTTCCTTACAACTGAAGTTTCACAGGTAATAGCTGTATTTAAAACAACAAGCAAACAAAACACCAATTGCTTTGGTGCATCTGTGCAAACAATTGAAGTATAACCTAGATCAAAAATTTTTAATTACAGTATTAAAAAAGGCATTATCAACTAAATACAGCAACTGGAGAAATTACTCATGAATATGCAAATTACCTGACAAAACCTTTCTGTAAATGCTTCAGTAATTTTCAGAGATAAACCTTGAACCAGCTGCCTCTTTTATTTGCAGTTTTATTTGTTGATAAATATCCAATGCCCTCTACCTTATTTTGAGGAAATATTTTTAATGCAGTCATCATTTAAAAGCACTTCTTGTAGATGAAATGCACTAAATGTACCTGAGGGTCTCTTCCTACATTAAAGGGCATTTTAAAGCCTCAAGTACAAGAATTTTTATTACCTTTTAACATTCAACATAGCAAATGAACAAAAGTCACTGTGGACCTCAACATCTGGCAGTGCATAATGTAGCAGAAGTCCAAAAACCAACCATCAAATGTTATGGCCATCTAGGACAAGACTTGCACCAAGTAAAGACCTCAGGGAATTTTAAGAAGCTGCACTGCTATTGCTCCACAGACTACAGTGAGAATTTCACTCTTTTGCTCAGCTGGAAGAGTGGGAGAAGTGGCAGACAGGGAATATCCACTGTTGAAGGTTTGTGTGAGCACTTTGCTAAGGCACTTCAGATTGCCCTGAAGGAGAGCATCAGGCTGCCCTCAGCAAGGAGGCCTGCTCTGAAGATGTGTGTACTGAAATCAAAGGGAACCTTTCATTGGCTTTGGAAGGAGACTGGTTCCTACCTGACCTGCTCTCCCGGAGAATCCCAGCACTGTGGCCAGGTGCCACCTGTCCTATCCTGCTACCTAAGAGGATGCAGTCAGCCTCACCAAGATCAGATGTGTGAGATGCCATCTCCACTTCTCACCCATGACTGCAATTATCTTCACTACCAACACAAGATTCGTTAGAGAAGGAATTACAAAGTGTTCCCAGCTCATATGTGCTCCAAGGATGGCTCTGCAATCACTTGCCTTGCCTGAAGAAGGCCTTGAGCAGAGCCCCACCTGCCCACAGCATGAAACCCAGTGCTGCTGAAGGAGAACCACTCCTGAGCTCTCAGCCTGAGCCACTTTCTGTTTAGCTGTGGCAGACTTGGTGGGAAAGTGAGAACAGCCAGAGGCTGACACATGGCAGCAGCCATAGAGGACAAGTGTGGACGGATCCCCATTCCCAACACACGTTTTTCAGGGCTGTGTGTTCCCACAGCACTGGCCGAGCTCCCTCTCCTCTTGTGCTGCCTGCCCCTGTGAAAATTAGCCCTTAGGGTGGGGAAGATTTAACCCATCTGCTATGAAGGCACAAGCAGATTGCTTAGCTCGCACCCACCACCAAAATACATTGGGTTTTATTCTGATCACTCTAAGCAGAGAAACTTCAACACATCATTTAGATCTCACTTGGGGAAAAGGGCCCTTACGCGAGTTAGTCTGCCTTAGCACAGAGACCTCCCTAGCATGGTCCCAGGGCCTCCTTGGAAGCCACTCAAGGCTCTTTTGTTTCCACACTTCCCCCCCTGCACCCGAACAGCCGTCACACACATAATTATCCCAGCCTGAGACCCAACATGTGCATTCACATCCAAGGGTCCTGAGGGCAGCCAAGGCCAGGCTGAAGGGCGTGTGAATCATTTAGGTGGGATGAGTGTGACACTGAACTGTGGACCTTTAGTGTCTCTAGGCTCTCCTACAGCCCAAGCCTTAATTTGAGAGGTGATGTCACACAATTAATTACTTTGTTACATTTAAAATCTTGTTTTATCAGCAAAGAGGCAGCACACCATATATAAAAATATATGTCTATATATTCATATGTATACAAAAGACCAAGTATTTATTGCTGGAATAATTGAAGTCTTAAGACCCTAATCTGTATTAGTCAAGATTTACTTTCTCAGTTTTTTTAATTACAGAAAAATAATGAATATTAGCATAGTCAGAACTGATATACATGCTCACTTAGCTTCTACTGTGTTTCCTGGTGCTATCCTCTTCCTTTCTCTCTGGGTCCCAAGGCCAAAGGTTTCATTCTGGCATTTGGGGGTGTTTCAGTGAATCCCCATCACCCAGAGCCCTCTCCCAGCAGGAATACACTGCTCATGTTGATGTTTTTTTCCTCCTCACACTCGGATCCCCTTGGGGTCATTTATACAGGTTTGCTGACACGCTTTTACACCTTTGCTCTTTCTTCACTGGCTGTAGATCCACGTTATATCTGCATTTGCTATTTATTATGGCTTTCATGTGTGCTAGACACCATTTCTTTGTTTCCCATAAAATCAGTTCTGCATGTCCCCAGGTTTGCCTTTCTTTAACTTACCACAGGGGACTTGTTTTCATGAGGTTAGCCTGCTGTGGAGCTGAGGTGCATAGGAAAGGATCCCAGGTAAATTATCCTGAAATCTGGAAACCTCTGTCTTCCTTAGGTGTATTTCTATAGGCAACTCTTGAGCACATCAGAAACTTCAAACGTTTGCTCAAGCTGCTCTTTTACAGCTTGACCACAGCCTCGCTCTTTACAAGAGGAAGTGAAGCTTTAGAAGGTGGCAATTAGCTCTGTAGCCCCCAGACACACGTGGATTTGTTAATTCTGTGGAAGCAATCCAGGATCTGGAAGTGCCTGTAGCCTACACTGGGGGGATGCAATTCCATCCCCTGTTTGGGGCCTAGGTAAAACAAGGACGGTAAGGAATGCTTTGGGATTTGAATGTCACACCTTGCCCTGCCATGGATTCCAGCCATTGGATGATGGTACATTAAAAGAAAATAATAAAAAACAGGAAAAAGATGATATTTACAATGCATCTGTTCCTGCTCTGTGTAAACAAAGCATGTCCATATACACATAAAGCACAGACATATGGGTGCCTGAACAGATCCTGTCCCTCTACCGTTATTTTTTTATTGCCTCAGGCTTCAAACTATTCGATCATAAACAGTTTATTCCTGTTTTGTCACAGCAGCAGGACAGCAAGACTCCAGCTTTGTTTAGGTCTTGGAGTGACAGCTATGATGAACACACTACATAAAATAAAAACTTCCATAATTTACTAACACAGCAGTTGTGTAAACACACGTATGAGATCAGGGGGAGACCTGGGCAGAGCCTGTGATACTCCTGTCACTGGAAACCAGGAATATCCTGACCATGGCTTGTTTCTCCAGAAAAGAACACGTGTGTGGTTGTCATGCTGCCCCATTAAGTTATTTGTTCGTGTTCCATCTCTGCAGCAGGATGTGCATTTCCCACCTCACAGAGTTGGAAAAAAACCCCAGTAACTTCTTTTCCTGCTCTGACTGCCAGGTGACTGTCAAATCAAGAGATTAACTTACATTTTCCTCAAAATCCAGCCAATCACATCTGGCTTTGCACACAGTTATCTGTAATTACTTTTCTTTTCCTATGCCAACATCATTTTGCCTGGCCTTAAGAGTCAGTTGTATTTTTTTAACGTAGAAAGCAAATGGTTTTTAACATTAAGTTCATCCTGCTTTTTAAAATAATTTTTAGCACTGAAGAGAGAAAACTTCCTTCATATCAGAACAATACCATAACAAAAAGGACTACAGTGCTGAGGCAACAATCCTGTGCAACAAATAAAGTATAGGAGTTGAATTTTTCCATTCAATTTTAATATTTAGCATCTTAAGGTAGCACTTGGTATACACATTTCAAGAGGTGTTTTAAACTGAACAGGACTTAAAGATCCGGCTGTAAGTGGCACCGGCATGAAGCAGAATATCCTGAGCATCCCCTGTCTCCCAGGGAAGAGGAATTACTTTTTAGCCCTCTTTCCAGTAAAGCCATCCCAGCCTGGCCCACACATGTGACCTTCCATCAGTGCAGTGAGTATGTGACAGCTGAAGTGCAGAGATATTGATGGGTAATTTCGTGAGTGCTTCTGCCAACAGATGCCTCTGTGATGTACTTGAGGGAGTGCTGAGCAATGCTGACCGTGGGTGACACCCCCTCCATCTGCTCGGATGAAAAAGCACTCAGGACCTGTCAGGATGTGTGTTCACTGACAGAGAGTGAAATGTCCTTTTCAGTTTGCTGGGAAGAAAAACAATAAAAGGCAAAAACCACACCTGAATCTGGGTGAGGTTCAGAGAATGGCTGTAAGACTGTGCAGTTAAAAGTCATCATTAGCACACAAGTTCTTGGCATCCACAAGCTCTGAATCCCTCTGGTTGGAGACAGTGTTGTCACTTACTCATGACTCACTTCCTAATAGGGAAAAATAAATATCACCGGAATCCCCAAATACCTATTTTCAGCCTTCTGATTAAACTGAGCACGTGAAAGAAGAAATGTCTCCTGAAACATAACAACAAAGGAATGTAATGCTCAAATATCTAATACAGATCAGTTCTTCAGAAAAAAAGGAAAGCTGAACATTAAACAGGCCCAGTTGGCCCTGCCCCAAGCAGTGGGGATTTGCTATGCTCCAGAACAGCATGAAGATCTATTTCTGCAATCAGAGGATTATTATTTTTACAGCTTTCCTAAAAAATCCTGAAAGACTCCTGGATGGAAAGGAGACTGTAAATGCTACTGACTTTACTGTGCTTGTGGGGATGGAGGGGGAACGCATCAACAGAGAGAGAAACTGGATGTCTGAACACACCAGTCTATAGAAGGTGTGTTCACCCCAGTGACTGCACCATGGTTTGAGCCAGCTAATGCTGATGTGGGAAATGGCAGGTCTGTCCCTAGACACACACCCCAGATTTGGGGGGACACAGGAGGAGAAGTGTTGGGAGGAGGTAGGATAAGTTTCTTTATAGGCTTGGCAGATGGAGATTATTCAAGCAAAATTTGGATTCTGATTCTGACCACTGGCTTTCAGAACTGACCTAAATGAAGACACCCAAGCCTTTAAATTCACCTATTGCTGGATGCAACATTGCCCTCAGGTCTTTTAAGAAAGGTACTACCACAAAGCAGGGAAATGGAAAACG
>VZRZ01002687.1:578404-606595 GCA_013398175.1 Climacteris rufus
AAAAAAAAAAAGGCAATACTAAAAAGTCTGCAGATGTTCTAAATTACTCATTACCGACACCCACAACCCTCCCCACTCAATCTGTGGGCACCATAATTTTCATCCTACTCCTCCCCTCGGGTTATGTAACGTTTGGTGTGTTTACTTTCGCTGAAGTCTGGTAGCAATAGAATTAACCCTGGCCCAGGCGACCTTTACGTAACATGGGGCTGGTGGTGGCCAAGCCACTGACACCCAGCAGCTAAACCACAGCAGAGCCCAGCAGAGCCCAGCAGAGCCACAGCAGAACCACAGCAGAGCCCAGCAGAGCCACGCTGTGCCCGTCCCTCGAGCCACCGCTGCACAGAGGCGGTGCCACCAAACAACGCCGCGCTCTCCTCCACCCTCACATTCTCATTTTCCAGTGCTAACGCACAGGAAAGCACAAACAAGCATTCAAAACTGTCAGTGCAGCCTCGCTGCAGAACCTTGAGTGTTTTACTCCCACTCATTTTTTTTTTTAAATAATGCTGAAGTGTCCCTACCAGCACCGCTTGGAAGGGCGAGTTCATGAAGCGCTACCAAACCCTCACCCAGTGCAGCAACAGAAACCAGGACAGTGGCTCAAAAAACAGGAGTTGGGAATTCTGTTTCCATTCTGGAGAAAGAATATGAGCCTGGATTTCCAGGCAGCTTTGTGCAAGGGAGCTCTGGCTACTGAGACCTGGGCAGAGACACAGGGACATGAAAAGCAGCGGTGTGCACTCAGTTCTTAAAATGTACAAACACATAAAGCACTTCTGTAGGCACAGCCCGAATCCCACTGGCAATGCTGGCCACAGAATAAACATGACAACTAGGACGTGACATTGCACACAAGCAAATATTTCTACTGTCATAAAGCAGTATCAGAGAGCAGCGTGCCCAGCTCAATCAGCACATACCACAAAGTACATACACACACCATGCACTCGCTGGGTATGGCACAGCTTGCACCTCAAACTGGGGCCATTCAGCTGAAATGAGGGTTTTGAAGGGCTGCAGGTAATGAGAGAGGGGTTTAAGGAGATAGATGCTAATTTGGGTCCCTGAATAGCTGTAAGTGTCAAGAAACCCCTTTGGATGCCAGCAGGGATCAGCTGGAGAACACAGGGATGGGAACACAGCCTCCTGTGAAGGATCAGGAGGGGTCCCCGGTTAAAGCACCCCTGGACCATTAATGGAGAGGTGCTGGGGGCTGGGAAGGTGAGCTGGCAGGAAGGGGACTCCTGCAAGCAAGGTGAGTCAACAGCTCAGGGCTTTAAAATGCCAAGCCCTCCATTACAGGAGTGGCAAGGAGGGAGGATTTATTGCAGCTGGCATTTCTAGAGGAAAATAATTTACCTTAGCCTTTTAATGTATGATAAATGCATACAGATTTTGCTGGGAAAAAAACACCCCAAAATGACGTGAAATATCACGGTATTATCTTTAGGAAAAGATTAGTTGAGTAAGCCTTTGCTGTTTTGCTCAGGCTGTAAGGTCTGGATGATGCATTAGGAAGCACACTTTTACAGTCATTTTCTCCTCAGGCATGACATATAAATGTATGTCTAGAATGTATGCCTATGGATGTCTACCATGCTCACATTATCAACACAATGTACCAAATTCTGGGGTTAGCTTATTTTTCCTTTTTTTTCTTTTTTTTCAGTGGTGATAATGTCAAGAAGTTGAAGCACTTGGATTCAGCATTACAAGAAGCATTAACCACACTCTCTTTGAGCCGGCTTCCTCCTGACAGTCCTCTGAAGTTAATACAAATATGAACCTCACAAACACTGAAATAGAGAATATGGAGAGGATCCTAAGCCCCAGACTGAGTTATGGAACCCCTCCAGGCTTAGGAATGTTTTGTATTCCTTCCAGTTACCCAGACCAGGTCTTCAGCTGCTGCAAATAAGCAGCAGTGGGGCTGCTGTGCCTGAGCTCCCGTTCCCCATCCTGGCCAAGGGAAAGGCACCGAGCTGGGCCCCGCTGCCGGCCAGCTCCAACCCACAGGCCCCCAGCTGCAGCCCCCCAGTGTCCCCTGACCACAGAGCATCCACAAGACTCTCTGCTGAGCAGGGAGAAGGGAACCATGGGCAGTGCTGCGGACCCAGCAGCAGAAAGGAGAATCAACTCCCCGTTTCTTTGCCTGTGCCAGCCTCATCCCTGAGGTGGGCAAGCTCCCACCACCTCTCCATCAGTCACATCCAGTTGCTGAGCACCTCACAGGATTTAAATATCAACTTCCCAGGGAGGTCCCCTTAATCTTTGTTTATAAGGGGAGTAAACAGAAAGGTTAAGAGAAGTGCCTGCGATCTGAGTTTTCGGGAAGGCAGCAGTGAGTTGCTGAGACGAGAGCTGAAAATGCTCATGTTCTTCCCAAAAATAAACAGTCAGGAAAATCAGGCTGTCATCTGTCAAGTAACAAACCAGTGTCAAAACAAAAAAGTTCAGCCCAAGGTCCTCAAGCCCTTCTCCAGAGATCTGGTAGCGCTCAAAGCTTTCCCTAAACGTTGCATAGAATCCAAGGATTTCTCTGTAACATCCAGAGTTAGGTATGTGGTGGACCTTGTGTATCAAAGGTTCAATAGCACACAAGTCTCCAAATAGAAGGCATTAAATAGACACAGGGAAAGCATTAGATGAACAATTAAGATGTTTAACTTCAGATGTCAGACCAATTTAAAATTAAAACCATACCACCAGTACATTTTCCAAGTATGGCATATTAAAGTATACATCTATGCAGCATCAAAAAAGGCTTGAAGCCTATAAACATCAAGGCTACAACTGTGTTAATTCTTCCTCTCACTACAGAGATGAAAACAAAGACAAAAATCAAAGGGGAAAATACTGGCTTCCTCTATATTAGAAGTCTATGAAAATAATCCACAAATATGAAAGGATTTGGGGGAAAAAAAAAATCTGTAGAGAAACCTGACTTGCATTTGCAAAGTCCTAAGAAACAGTTCAAACAACAGATATTAAAAAAGCAAACTCTTTCAAAAGAGAGTTAGGCTTCTGACTCTAAAGGAGTTTTAATCCTAAGCATGCTTGGTTTCATTTCATTTAGAGCTTGTGCCAAGCCACAAAATTTGGGTCTGACCATTTCCTGAAGTTTAGAGCATTTTGAATCCAAAGATTTCGGTTTGGACTCAACACTAATGCCATTATTGTATGGGTCAAATATCTTATTATAATGATAGTAAACAGAAGGGAAAGCTCTCAGACCAGCCAGGGCTCCCTCTGCCAGCTAATCACCGAAAATGTTCACAACACTGGAATGAGGGATGATGCTGTGGACACCAAACTGGCCACAAACACTGCAGCACTTACACAACAGATCCGGGGAGTAGTCTCTGCACCCCAGGTTATGCAAATTCAAAAACTGAAGGAAAAAACGCCTATTAACTACCGTTATTGGGGTGTTACAAAGAACATCCAAGTTATTGTTGTATTCAAACCTGCTCCTGACCCTGTCACTTTTGTCCACCTTCTTTCAGAACTTTCCATTTGTAACCTATGCAGATAAAGACATCTTCCATTCATCCCCCACTGCCTTACCAATACTGAGTGGAAGGGAGCAAAGATCATGCACAATTGAATTGATTTTGAATTAAACTGCATATAAGCTCCTGGGTGAAAGGAATGACTGTCAAACGTGGAATGGCCCAGCTTCCTGCAAGGACATAAATGGGAGAAAAAGCTACGAGCAGGGATTGATGTAAAAAGCATAAGAGAGGCAGACAAAGCTGAAGAATGTATCACAGCAACAACCACATAGAGAAGTAAATACATTTTATTCCTCTGTAGAATAAAGCTTGCCTCTGAGGATCTTAAAGCACTTCTAAAACGCCTGATGATGCATTCACCCTGGTGAGAAACTGGGTTCACTGTCATTTATCAACAGCAACAGAGACCAAGGTGGCAAGATGCCTTGCTGCAGGCTCAGCAGGGCACTGATGGAGTTTGGGCATGAAACAGAACCAGCCTCTCCCCAGCCACTTCCCTACACCCCACTGTCACTGTCCCAGATGAGACCTGGCCATAAGAAAGGTAAACTGCAAAACTGTCACTTGCCTGAAGACTTCTCACCAATAAGCACAAACCATGACTTCTGCACCCTAATCACTTGTCACTAAATTTCATGTTTATGCATTAGCAGGAGTGCAATTTTTAAATCTTGCCTTAACTTGGGAAGTTCTCCCTGTAATAAGCTGATTCAGTAGAGGGTCTCTGCCCTCATGCAAGCAAAGAGCTTGACCTGGCAAGTACAAATGAGGACCAGGCTTTGTGTAAAAGAACAAGTTGTTATGGTTCATTTTAAAACCCTGAAGGAGGCACAGGATGTCTAAGGAAAACATACTGTAGGGCTGAATGAATGGGACATCAATTTCCTTGACAGAGATGTCCTGCCTGGCTGCTTTGCTCTTCTTGTATTTTTGATACACAGTTTGGTGCCTTCATTCTGTGATAGTGGGACCTCTGCCAGGTGTTGCTACAGACATTCATAGTGAATGGCTTCAAGTGTGAAATCAACCCAGTTTTCTCTCTTTACAGAGTAGGGAACTCTCTTTGTGATCCAAATAAACCTTGAAGAAGGCTTCAAGCCAACTTCGTCACTGTTTGTTCTTACGTAACTGGACTAGGAACACTCAGTACCCAGAGGTAACAACAATTCTCCTATATACCTAAAAAACTACATTTACTTTGAACTTATCAGCAGCAAAAGCCTGTCATCTTTGGACATCATCCACTAGAACTGCCCAAGACAACTTATCTGTTATTTCTGGGTGCCAACAACAATGAACTTGATATTGTCTGCATTTATCAGAACGGATTTGTTACCCAAGATGCAGATAATAAAAAACAATTCCTTGCCTCATAGGTCCAAATATTTTTCTGCTGAACTGAAGTGACTTTTTATATTATATTCACACATGAAATTCATGGCTTTAGGAATTCAAAGCAATTTATTCTTCAGGGCACAGATGAGCACAGCTGAAACCTGTCCACAGGGATCAGCTTCCACCTTTGCTTGTGGTTAGAGCAAACAATGCAGAACTCGCAGTCCCTCTTGTCTCCACACTGATGTTCTTTCAGAGGGCACCACAACCTAAATAGCTGTGTCACCCTTGGCACCAGAATCACAACCAGTTTGCAGCAGAAGCACCTGAAGATTTCCAGCTCAAGCACTCAGGGGCTGAGGTCCTCCAGGAGCAGATCCTGCCAGAGTCAGCCCCAGCCCAGACAGTGCTGAGGGACTCCCAGAGCCAAATCTTCTCCAGCGCCCACCACAGTCATCCTGACCACTATGGCCTTAGCCTAAATCCTGCCTGGCAGTCACTGCTAAAAACTATAGGAGAAAAAGACTCCCAGCCGTGTTGTGGAGTTATCACCGGAGAGTTCTCTCCTCAGGGAAGCAGAGGAGGCTCTGGCATTAGAGTTCCTCTGCACCCAGCCAGAGGGACGTGGGCAGGAATGGGCAGACTGGAGGCCCTGCAGTGAAGCAGCCTTGATTTCAGACAACAGAGAGCAGCTGTTTGTCACGTATTGAGATTGCTCTTAAATTGCTGGTTTGTTTCTTTTCCTTAGTGACCTACAAAGATCTGATGGGCATCTCTAAGCAGCTGCCACCCTGAGCCAGCCCAGGCACTGCAGGGAGACCCCCAAGCCCGGGCTGCTTCTGGGCCAGCTGCAAGCTGTGCAGGCAGGCTCTGCTGCTGGAGCTGTGAACAAATTTGTAACTGCTCCAGAGCAGGCACAGAGGAGGGACTGTAACACACACTCACCGCCGGGTTACGCACACACAGCCCAAACTGCTGGGTGACAGTCAAGCACAAGTCCCAGAATGTTTGACCTGCATAAAGGGCTTTAAGTTCAAAATGAAATTAAATAAAAACAGCATTTAACTGCACATACAGCTTGCTACCACCTCTGGTGGCCAAGCCAAAAGTATTAGGTAGAGTTAACTTTGGCTGACACCGCAGCATTTACTGTTTAATTTCCTGATACTTAAAAAATAATTTAAAAAAAAATCTGTATCTTGAATATATCTGTGTTGGTGGGAACAGCTTCTCATTTCTTTAACAACAGCTGTGTTTTTGAGTTCACATTTTACAGATTTTTCTCCTCCTAAACTCAACTCCATTCAGCAGCACCCACAGCATCTTGGCACAAGCCTCCCTCCCTTGGACAAATATGTCACCAGACATTTCTGGCAGCCTGTCCTCTTACAGATAACAAGCATGCCGAGCTAAGAATAGGATTAGCTGCTTCTCTAGCTACTTTGTCCAGGTGCCTGCAGAAGATCACTTGGTGTGGCTGTTCAGCTTCTCAGAGGGATAATGCAGGACTGGGCTGTATCTCCAGCAAATTATTAGGAAGCCTGTGGAAGCATGCGTGGGTGTTTGGGTCAAACACATCAAAAATCAGCGCTAAGCATCAGATTTCAGCTGTCCAACGATCCCTGGATAGCAATAAAAATCCCTTTCCTAAATATTTTTTTTATGGGACAGTCAAAGCATTACACCTTCCTCAGTCATCTGGCTCTAGCTTCAGTCACAAAAAAAATCCAGGTTACAGAGACCAATAGTACAGTCCAGGATGTGACTTTGGTTTAGGCACAATTGCCTACAAATCTTAAGTGCCTAGTGTAATACACAAACAGTCCAAATTATGTATGCAATTAAAAAGTAAAATAACTCAAGCAAAGACGTCTAACCTTCACTGGAGAGCCAGATGTAGTGCAGGTGTGCTCATAGCTTTGCCGAACAGCATTTATCATAAAACAGCTACAAGAGGTCCTAAAGCTTCCTGGCCTTTTGCAGCACTCTGCAAGACATCACTTTTTTTCCTTCTAAATTACCACTGTATCAAGTAAAAGATAATACACCCTGAAGAGACTCCTGTGGGGAAATAAGGAGAGAGGGGGTTTGTATGGGAGTGGAGTGTTACAGGTGGCACAAAGCAGAGGAGCTGGTTGTGTACATGTCAGACTGTACCGCGGGGCAAACGTGGGGTGATGGCACTAGCAGAGGAGTTTGTGGACCTCAAGACAAAAAAGTACGTAAGGCCAGCTGAGAAAGGCTGCAGCAAAGGGAGAGGAATCACAGTCAGGAACAAAGTGTTGGCATCCCCTGCACAAATTTTGAGTGGCTTCAGCCATGCGTGCAAGGGGACTAATCCACTGCAACTCTGTCACACAGGTGACGGCATGTCTCTGTGTGTGTGTGTGTGTGTGTGTATGAAGCACATGTGTCATACAAAGACAGGATGGAAATAGTTATTCAGTGATTAGCCGTTTTGATCCTTTTCTGTAACTTCACTTCCTCTGGCTGCTTCTACAGAGCTCTGCAGCCTCTCTGCCAACGCACAGTGGCGAAGCTGGAGAAAATAACTCCAGTTAAAATATCCATTTTGTCGAGTGGAGGCTTCCTCCCTCTGTGTGCGTGCGAGGACGTAGTTCCCCTCCCATTGTGTGCCGGGGACACCGATTGTCCCCCCGAGCAGCCGCCTGGCCGCTCTCTGATTAAGCTCAGCCACCTTATCAGCCTGCCAAGCACGCACAACTCCCATCTCATCACCAGCCTACGTCCTCCTCTTATCCCCGCTCCAGCATTTCCCTCATGTTTTTTCTTACGTGACTGCCTGCTGCACCCGAGGGCCATGGTTTTGGTGGGGACAGGAGCCCTCTGAGGAGGGAAAACAAAGGAAGAGCTCTGTGCAGCTGGCCCAGGTCCTGGGCAGATAAGGCTCCCTGAGCTGCACGGGGACCGACGCAGCCACGGTTGCTCCTGTGGTGCCACAATCTGCTCTGGCCAGCGAGGCTCCCCTGGCTGCTGCTGGGCTGCTCATGGACTCACGATAAAGATGTGGCAACAGCTGTTTCCACACACACAAAGGAACCAGGGGCTGTGATAAGAGGCTGGAACTCTCCACGCCAAGAGGGAGGCTTGGGCAGAAAAGCTTGAGGGGGCACCACTTCACATGGTCAAACACAAACAGTTAAATAAATCCTTTCAGCAGGTAGGAGGAAGGGATAGAAAAGTGACCTTTCCCATCAAGAATTACATATTTGTTTTGTTTCCCTACAAGCCGATTTTTCTGGCATCGTGACATACAAAACATTTTGAACTTTCTAAGGAAACTGTTATTAAAGCACTGAACATTACTGTGAGGGCGCGCTTGAAAAACAGAACAATTAGGCATTTCAAAGTTTATCTAACTTAGTCACTGGTACCTTTCAGATTTGTCACTGTGAAACACAAACAGTTTGGGGGGTGGGGAGGGCAGTTGAATGATTTCTGTATAGGATATCTCTGCCTATAGGAAGAAGAAACCCCTTGAAAATTTATCTTTGTCTATAAGCTACCCTCCACCTTCCTGCCACAGTCTACTAGTGCACATGCTGGAAAAGGAAGGTTTTCTGAGACAAAGGTGGGGATTTTTAAGCCTCAAGAGCCCTTAGGGCCTCACTGAGAGCGCCTCCATGGAACTGAGGGTCCAGCAGCCCAAGGTATGCACACAGAGCCACAAGGGTGGCAAAGTGAGAGCAGAAACTGAGTCTCCTGGGGAATTATGTGATGTTATGTTCTTTACTTTCACTATAATTCACCATTCCAGCTCAGCTGCTACCAAGCTCTCCAGAAAAATTTTGCAGAGCCACTGCCAGTGTTTAATGCTATCCAAAAATTCAGGCAGACAGAAGAGGAAATTCCATGCAACGTGCAGAAAGTCTGAATGAGGGGTTTCTGCTAGGCAACAGGAGAGATGGGGCTGAGCTTGGGCTAACACTTCCCTAACCACTTGCATGAACTTCTCAAAGGCGTTCAAAGAGGAGGCTTAAAGGTGTTCAGAGGAGGTTTTCTATTGATGTCAAGAGACTGCCTGAACAGAAAAGTAATTGTTAAAAAAGCACAGAGTTTGAAAGGGAATGTGTTTCACTAAGTGAGAAAACTATCTTCTTCTGAATTGCTCTACAGGAACAGTAATGGGGAATTCATTAGCTCGTTCCTACTGGGAAGGTTTTGAAGGGTAGGATTCTGTCATATTTCATGCAGCCTGTGAAAAAGAATCCATCCTGTCTTATTTGAAGCCAAATCTCCTTTCCCACCTTTGAAAACAAAATGCAGAAGGTCTATTTGAATTTTGCTCAAAGGTTTGAAGAACACAGGGTACCATGGTGAAGACCCTTCTATTCCTGGAACGTGAGGCATCTCTGACCAGAAATGTTGTGGAGGCCTAGAGATAAATGCCATGACTTCATTACATTGCTGCCGAGTTTCTCAAAACAATAACCTTGAGAGGAACTGTAGGTGAAGAAAGGACAGAGGATGTGATGGCATTTTGCTCAGAGAAGCAGGGGAGGAGAGAAGACATGACAGCCAGTGGCTGAGACCTGGTGTACAGCCAGGTCTGCAAGTGGGGCTATTTTAGTTTGAGAAAGAGAGAGGTGCAGGGGCAACAGCACCGTGTGAACTGCACTGCTCAGAGCTGCCAAGCCTCTTGCACAACCCTGTTTTTAGCAACTGAGGCAAGAAGTGAAAATGGGGACAGATAACAGCAAAAGAAGCTGGGACCTGGCTGTTCTCTTAGGGGTGAAAGTCATTAAACATAGGTTGAGGCTCCATGGCTGCTGGGAGGAAGAGGAGCTTTGATTCTGGGAGAAGGGATGGTTGCTGGAAGCAGAACATAACGTGGCTATAGAAATCCAGGGAAAGGATCCCATCTCCCAACAAGTTTAAACAAACACACAAACCAAAAAAAAACAACCCCCAGAAACCCAGGAAGCCATCGTACCATGTATGAACCACAAAGGGCTTCAGAGCCTAACACCCAGAGTGGGAACCCAAATAACCAGGATTTCCAAAGAACCCCATTGCTTTCATTCCCTTTCAACGCTGGAAGTCTTTTCCATACAGGAAAAGGATCTATTTATGTTTCATTAGTGCCAGTTTTGTATATACCAATAGACTGTGTGTATATAGGAGAGAGGGGAGTGTGCTATGCAGCTGTGAGCTTTCTTGGCTAATTACTTGTTTTCTCTTTCTGAGCAAAATAAATACAACAACAAAATTCAACAGGGCATACCAGCACGTCTATTAAGGCTGTACATTTTCCATCAGGCTCCACTGGTATTTGTCTTAGGCTGAGGAACCCAGGCTATGCAACCACTCATAAACAGGAGCTGCAATGACCTGCACAAACATATTTACCAAACCAAATAAAATAATACCCTGACTTGACATGGAGCAGTGTAAGACAGTGATGCCAAAATGCCAGTTAAACTGATGTTAAAGTGTTTAAGAAAGAATTGCCTCTTCAGCATCAGCAGCATCAAGACATTTTTCCTAAGCCTGGAAGCCTGTTACTTATATATACACTCCATCCCCCAAGTTGAGAGGTTTTATAGGACACCACAGACTGAGCTGAGTTACTTACTTTTTGAAAAAAAAAATAGTTTATTTCAGCATCAGTTTTGGTAATGAGAAGTGTTCCATGTTCTGAGAATGCTTTTGGAGTTTGTAACTCCTAAAATGCATTAAAACTGTGATTTTAAAACAAAAACATTGCAACACTTAATACCCTCAAGCTTAACAACACCCTGGGCAGGAGCTGAATTACAAAGTTTTACGAGATTAAACAAAAGAAAGTTTTCATAAATTATTTGCAAACACCAGCCTTCTAAATCACAGTCTGTAGCATGGTGTGCTTGCACTAAGTAATAACAGATATTTCAGGTCTCAGGCTGCCAACTGGCAAAACCTACTGCTGTTCATATACTTTGGAAACAGGTCCC
Source organism: Climacteris rufus (assembly GCA_013398175.1). Taxonomy (NCBI): domain Eukaryota; kingdom Metazoa; phylum Chordata; class Aves; order Passeriformes; family Climacteridae; genus Climacteris; species Climacteris rufus. The sequence goes on from VZRZ01002687.1 coordinate 589,212, forward strand.
AGTCTAGGCCTTAAGCAGACTGACTTGGGGATGACTGCCTCATGGTACAAAGATTTAAGATGAATTCTTTAAATTCTTGCAGGTTTTGCTTGTAAGTCACCTTTGAGAGTGGACTCTGAAGTCCCATGTGTTCTACTTTGAAGCAAGATGAACCATTCACATCTCCCCATGCCCAAGGGTTGGGGGAATAAAATCATATTCAGAGATGAAAATCAAATATCTTTAATAACCTGTCCATACTCTGGTCATTTTCCTTTGCAGGAAGGAATATTGTCCCTAAGTGTTTAGAGTAAGTTATAAATCAGAAAACAGAAATATTTTCCATATGCTTAATTTTACACTGCAATTATTTATTAACAAAGTCTACAGCTACATGTTGTTACACTTAGGGGAGTTCAAACACTATTCTTACTATTTTAAATATGTTATTCAGTTTGCTGCTAACTGCAGACATTTATTAGCTCCATATTTCACTGGCAGCAATTATTGCTGGGAGCCATTCCCTCTCATGCTCTGCAGCTCACAGGGAGGCACCTGTATGGATGCAAAGCTCAGCCAGCCCTGACACTGCTGAAGTGCCTGAAAACCTTTGCTCCACTTAAAAGAGCAGGTTGCAAATAAAATTTGCTATCACCACTGGTTTTTTTTGATGCATGCTGGTATTTGACACAGCCTCAGGGAAGCCAGTGTGGCAGAGACACACAAGTGGTACCAAGCTGGAGCTGATTTAGCCAGAGGGAGCCCCATGCACTGCTCTGAGCACTGGCACAATTCACCTGACACTACTGACCCTCCAACACAGGGAACACGGGGAGTCTTGAGTCTTATCACTTGGGAACAAAGGTCCCAGGATTTTCTCTTCTTTCTATTCCTTCCCCTGAGGCTGTGGGTTCCCACATAGCAGTTATTTCTTCAATGCTTTCCAGAGCAGCTCTGTTGTTTTTATTGTACATGACTTTGTTGATGCAAACCAAGATTTGAATCCCACTGCTGTCAGATGGGGTGGCCAGGACATTCTGTCTCAATTCATTTGTGAGTTCAATAGGCAGCTACAGTATAGGAGGAGCTCTTGCTTTGCACCCTATTTTACTGCACTTGCACTTTGGAAAATCTCAGGTCTTAATCTGCTTGGGTAAATTGTTTGTAGGAAAGCAGCAGCCCTATGACCAACACACAGTTTTCCTCCTACATGATGTTATCACAGCAACTATGGCAAAAAGCTGTGGAAGTATTTGCAAAAATTCAGACCAGGAGAAGTTTCTGCATGAGAGGACAACTTCCTCAAGAGGTGAGGTGAAATAACATGACTCAACCTCATGGGCTGCAAATGGCTGCTGCAGTGGGGAGCTGAGATTTGTGGGTTCAATGACCAACAGTCTCCAGGCACATCCTGCTGCTGCTTTCTCTTGCCCAGGAGCTCTGTGGGACCACAGGCAAGGGACAGCTCCTCCTCCTGCACTCTGCCCACCTGGGTCAATGGAGTTGGGAAGTTTTATGTTGCTCAGGGAAGAGGCTGCATCATCTTTCTCTGTGTTTGCCAACACTGAGCAGCACAAAAGGAGTCTGCATCTGCAGCACTACTATCACCAGAGGTAAACACTGAATACTGTTAAAAGTTCACAAGGAGGACAGGAAACACTAATGGTCACTTCTGTGAAATTACTGAGCTGTCGACATAGCCACTAGCAGCCAACTTTGTGAGGAAAGGTTAAGTGCCTACATAAGGCTTTCCATACCTACATGCTTTTAACTGTTGCTGAATTCAATATATGTGAGCTTACTGTAAGGTTATAAACTTTGCAGGAGGAATGCTATCAACTTTAAGGTATGTGCATATTCCCTTTCACATGAGCTGCCCAAAACTGAGAAAGCAAACCCAGATTTTCAAAAGCTTTCAGAAAATTTTCAAGAATTTAATTAAGCCATTGCTATAAAGAAAAGTTACAAATTTTGGTGGTCAAATACAGATATTTAAGAAAATGGTTTCAGTTCCTCAGAAAGAACATGATATGCAGTCTTCTCCAAAAAATATAATGAAGAAGCAGAAAGAATTCACCTGATTTAACTAATTTTAAGAAGAAAGACCAACCTGGACATAGTCCTGAGGTTTTCAATCAGCCAAAGTCTACAGTGACTTCAAAGGGAAAGTTCCCTGGGTGTCAGCTATACGAATGTTCCTTGATCTGCCTGGACATTAGTGTGGCATTAATCATGATTCCTCTAGAAGCTAATAAATGATGACATGGATTTTTTTTTTAAATTTGCTTACATGGCACAGCTAATTGAAGAAACAGGTTGAAAAATTAGTCCTAACAATAAATAGGGGGATCATTCCTGAATAATTAGGGTAAATTACTGTAGAATATACTGATCCATGTATTACAAATTACTACAAAACAAAATATACTGATTTATATACAGAAAATAAAAACCACATGCTGCTCCACAAGCAGAAAGGAATGTCATTGCATACTCTGTTTTCCATGTAACACAGACACCTGCATTAATATTCCTTTTATTAGATCCTTAAGTTCAGCTGCTTTACAGAACACAGGTCAGTTGCAGAAGAAATTTGGACCACGAAAGATTAAACAGTTGACTCAGATGCACAAAGTTAACTGGTGGTAGAGACCATTCTTCTGTTCTCCAACCTCATCTATCACCACTTAAAGGGCAGATAAAAAAAATCTTCTATGCCATTGCTGGGATACACAACTCTGAATGGTGCTTGGTGGCCTGCTCCGCTCCAGTTTCAGTCTCCTGAGCCCTTTCCTCTTTCCAGGTGCAGGATTTACTCACAGTCAGAAAAATTGCTCACTTTCTAACTGATCCCAGAGCCCTCTTAAACAGCTGTGAGTCCCTGATGTGTCTCCTAGGCCTGGAAGTTTTGTGTTCCCGGGGGCTGGATGAAGGGGCCATACCCTGAGCCCCCTTCCCAGGCTGGCAGTGCCTCAGCTGCCAGGGAAGGGGCTGAGCCCCGTGGCACTGCACAGCAGCTGGGATGCAGAGGGACAGGAATTCCCACCACCCAAAATCCAGCGTCCTCTCAGGGGGCTTTCCTCCAAAGGTACTATTCTGTCTTCATGCAAAACGTGTACAATAAGGCCACAGGCAGACACAGATAGCTCCAGACAGGAATTTATAAACGACAGCACCTTCCCCATCACAGGACACGTCCCATCACCTCTCACTCTGTTGTAAAGGCTGGTATGTGGGCTGCCCTGGCCAGAAAAGGAGCTGCTGGTCAAATAACATGCCTTCCTTTTGAAAAACAAGGTAGAGTCAGAGCACAAATTACCCTTAGGGCTCTGCCAGTTGTTACAGATTGACATGGAAACCTGAGCATTTGATTATGTTTTAAATATCCAGATACCAGTCTGGGCAACTGCAGTGATTCTTCCTATAGGCAGGTTACTGTAAGGAGATGAGTTACTGGATTCTTTAGTTTAAAAACAGAGGTTCAGGGCCTTGCAAGAATAATAAAAACAGTAAATCTCAAAGGTGAGGAGAAAATTTTAAAAACCCTACTGAATTCCCAGAGTTCAATAAATTGTATTTGTGATGTCTGTGCTCACCCCATTGATATAAAGTGATTACTAATACTCCTGCATAAGCAGTAAGCTGGGCCTTATTTGTCAAAAGTTAAAGGAACTGGCACCCAAATATGCTTTCTTGTGCTTTTTAGCTGAAAAGAAAAAAAAAAGAAAAAAAGACACTCATGGCCAGTGGGTTCAATAGAAAATAATGGTGATTTTTCCATGCCCCATTAAATAAAAAAATTAATACCATTGAGTTTGAATCAAGCCTTTGGATCCTGCCCAAATTTTGAGGCTTCCTTAAAAGAAATATACACGTCATATAAAAGATCTAGATAGGGGAATAAGACAGGTGCTGTTAGAAAGATCAACATAAAGCTGTGTCAGGCCAAAGAAAGCTCCTCTCTCATACTGAAAACAATGACTAAAAATTAGAAGACCTGAAGTTATGGAAGAGAAGGGGGAAGTGATTCCCCTTCCGTCAAATCAAATGTGAAGTACAGCATCAAACTAATCAGAACTGGGGGGAATTAGTGCCTCACACTAAGGAGAACTTTCTAGGCTGCAAAATCCTGAAATAAGTAGGTAGAAAAGTAGGGGCATGTCAGTTGTGGTTCCTTTTGTATTGCTATTACTGTCCAGAGCAGTGTATCAAGCAGGATTTGTGGTGTGGGTGATGGCTTGAGAGGGAAGAGATTAATATTTTATACAGTAAAAGTGTCATGAAGATGTTTCAAAGTATGGTCAGCGCATGCAAACAAAAATGCAACTGTGGACACTTTCAAAATCTATTCAAAAATCTATTTAAGAGCTAATTTTTTACCCACTGAATAGTGTCATGAGTGCAGTGGCATTATTCTCAGACTAAGACAAAGAGTATAAGATTCTAGTCGTAAAATTAATAGCTGTGTTTACAAGGTCTTTAAGATGCTGCCTATTTTTACTCAGTGAATCATTGCCCTTCTTTACAAAGTATATTTCATTAATCTTAGCAATGCACTCAAATCTCAGTGGAGTTGCTCTGCTTACATACCAAATCTGACGTCCTAAGTCTAAACTATTTGTCACAGTATTCAACTTTAATAAAATCTGTATTTATTGGAAGATACCATTTCCTCACATTCTCTTAAATCAAAACAACTGATTCCTGTCAAGCTATTTCTCTCCCTCTTCCCCCTCCCTAAAGGAACACAGTAAGATTTATAAAAAGCAAAATTCACTCCTGTGCAAAATTTTGCAATCCTAAAAATTAGCTTTACCCTCCAGCTGAACATCATCTACTAAGAGCAAATGAAACTTCATCTGCAATGAGATATTAGAGGAGTTAATACATCACTCATCTGTGGTTTTTTAAACACAGTCTTTGTGATTTGCAATCAGTCCAGATGAAAAGATAATGGTAATAGTGCAGATCTATGTTAGGGGAGCCTCTGCAAATCTCATCACATTTTTGATGGAACAACAAAACCTCCTTAAAAAACAGTCTTCCCGCAATTATCTGCTGGAATTAGGCATCAGGCCCTCTGACCACTTACACAAAATGTGACTTTCTTTACACAAGCAGGCAAGAGCCAGGGATGTGCAGCATTTACTTTCACTGATGAGCAACTGCTCAAATTGCCTCTGTCAACAAATTGTTCACCTTATGGGACTATCCATGTCTGAAATGTATTACCTGCTTCAGTGTTTATACCGTGGCATCTTCAGCTGGCACCTGCACTGGTAGATGCACCCAGGCAGCTCTGCAGCCTTCTGCATTCCCTTTTTCAAGATGTGATGCTGCAACCCGAGATCTGAGTGATAACCACGAGCATGGAGATGAACAAAGGGCAGAGATCAAAGCTTTACTGCCTGCCCTCTTAGGTATCTGGCCCCGGAAACATGCCAGACCTCTCACATTTGCCTCTACCCTGCATAGAATACACATTTTAACAGAGCTTAATATCTGGTATTTAATTCCGTTTTAAATTTCTTCTCAACTCATTGTATCTAAAAACTGAAATATATATTAAAAAATCACTAAGCATTTTTTAAAAGTTAGGCCAGGGACTCTGAACAAAAGCATGCTCTGTCCTCACCTTGTAAAATATTTCTGGGCTTCTAAACAAGCTTCATGCCTTTACACAGCTGGTAAACATTTGCTTAAAATATATATTCCAACAATCCTTTTGCAAAAGATGTGTAACATATAGAGTTGAGCTGCATTTGGAAGGGCAATTTACATAGCACATCCATAAGTTTTAAAAAGCTGCCTTCTGCTTACTACAATCTTTGCAGTTACCAGTTTGTTTCTATCAACCACCACACAAAGGTCTTAGAGAGGTCACTCAATAAATAATAAATTTCCCTATCTGCTTTCCCAACTATGCTCATGGAGCCAGAGTTTACTTCCTTCACTGGACTCCATGAATAATCCCAGTGTCTTGGCATTATTCGAGCACTAAGCTGCTAATAAGCAAGGATAAATTATTAGCAACCTGAAATGCTGGCAAGGTTAAACATTAACATGTGCAGTCAGATTACAGCACTACTTTTGGGCAATGCCCTGTGCAGTGCAGGCTGCCAACCCTGCACAGCTCCTACCTGTGCCACATCCACAGCCCATCGTGGCTTCTGGTATTTATGATACACAGACAAGAGAGATGTGTTCCCCAGGAGAGCTGGAGGCAAAGAGCATCCCAAAAAAGGCAGGGAAAACAATATGCTGAATCCATCAAAGATTGTTACTTCATAGACTTTTCACAGCCAAATAAACATTCTGCAGCTGGAGGTCTGCATGAGCCAGAATAACAAATGTTCCGAGACCTGCTAGAGATTTTGGATTAGGCTGTCTGATGAAGAGGTTGATCCTGTGCATGCATGCATGGACAGAGGCAAGTATTTGAGTGTACAGGTCCTGAAGAATAATTACCTGAAAGCACCTTTTTTTTTAAATTATTATTTTTTTGGTCCCCAGTATTGGCAGGGTTTGGGAGCAGGGTGGGACATTTGGGTTGGGTTTATCTTTCAGTGTGCTGTGGCCCCACTGGGAAGTACCACACTCCTCTGGGGCATTAGGAGTCACCATTGACCTTACAACAGGCTCAGAGGGGTAGAGATTTGATGGGTACATTCAACCAGTGCCCATTTTAGGAGTGTTCACCTGGGACCTTGTCCTTCAGCCCTTGGTGCAACCCTGCTTTCGTTGCCAAGCCTCAGTTGTCTCAGGAATGGCTCCTTCGAACACTGCCATCAGCTGGCAAATCCCTACATTTCTCACTCACGGGTTTTCCCTTTTCCTCTCCACCTCTGGAAGAAGTTGGCTGCACTCACAGCTGCCTGGGCAGGTGGATTTTGACACTTTTGAACAGTGATTTTTTTTTTGGCAGTGACCTTCCCCAACAATTCTTAAGAAACTGAACTGTTTCTGGAGAGGGGACCCTGCTGTGAGTCAGTAGCAGTTGACAAGATGGAAAATCAGGGACAAGAATTTGACAGTGGAGCAGGGCTGCTCACAGGGTGCCACAGAGATCTGTGACAGGACTAGGACTATTCAGAGTATTTATAAATGGTCTGGAAAAGAGATAAATAACAAGATGGCATCTGCTGCCAAGATGAGTTTCCTCAGGACAGTTGTAACAAAAACAGCCTGCAAAGAGTTGCAGGAGTATGTTGCAGTATTGAATCACTTAAGAGTCAGGAGGGGAAAAAAAAGCTGTATTCTGTGTCAGGCAGCACAATATTGCACATGAAGAAAACAACTCTTGCTATATCCACCAAACAATGGGCTCCAAATGAAACACTGCAGCTCAGGAGACAAATTTCTGAGGTCACCATCAGTAGGCCTAGTAATGAATACTTGTGGCAGTGAGGGAAAAAATGCAAACAAACATCAAGTTAAAATGGTGACAAGAACAGAGTACAAAGTGGTCAGATCACTGTGCCACTGCCCACAGTGCACACCCGTGCCAGGTAGTTTTGGTCACCCATTGCAAAAGGGATACAGAATTAGAAGATGCAAAGGGACACAGATGATAGACTTGGACCTTTCTGCCTAGGGGAATACTATTTATTAGGGGATATGATAAAAGGTTACAAAATCAGATGGTTTAATAGCAATTGCAGAAGCAATGAAATCAACATGTTAAAAAAAATAAAAACCAAATCAAGAAAAAAATAGAAATATTTGATTGATTTGTGGATAATTCCCTTTCTTCCCCCTCCAAGACACTTTCACATCTTCACAATGACTGCTTTCTGAGGTTGCCAAAACATAAGTCATACACTGACCGAGTCCCTCATGAAGGACACATGTGGGGAAGCTTGCATGCTTTTGTTACATGATGGAACTCCCTGCCACAGAAAGCTGCTCAGGCCAAAACTAGAAATGCGATCCAAAAAAAATGGATTAAATAAATTCACAAAGGACAGATCTCTCTATTAAGTTCCACGGGGCAAAGGCACCTTCTGCTCAGGAAGTCCCTCGAGTGGGAGGCTGAAACAGATCAGTTTGGGGAAAGATTGTTCTACCCATGCCTTTCCACAGCACCTGCTGCTAGTCAGTGTCAATCAATGACATGTGACAAGAAGCAGCTTTACTCCAAATGCTTTTCTGTTCTCTCACCAGCTCTCGAAACCAGAGTGCTACAGTTTTTTGGTTTTTTTTTTTTAATTCCTGAACCATTCCTGTCTCTCATCCAGCAAAGAGTGAAAGGAGATGCATGCACACTAAACACCCAAGGCTCCCAGGACAGGTGTATGGTAACCTTGAAAGAACTTACATCACATGTAAATCATCTGGATAGTTCTTCCTAAAACTCTGCTGCTGGTGAAATAAACAAAGCACAAACTTTCCCAGATGTGTGCTTCATGAGGAATTCTCCGTCAACAGATGATTTATAATTTGGCATCCTCAGAAAACACAAAACTGTGATTCAAAGATGGAATGTAGATGTGGAATTGCTAAGGAGGGAGATAGAAAGGGTTTATTCATAGATTAGTCCAAACTCTAGTCCATTTGTAAGCTTTTTCACAGCTTCTAAATGTTGCACTGGGCAACTCTCCTTCCTCTCATAGTAAGATTAAGGCTGAGTGTCCATATTCCCTTAATTTTCCATAACTGATAGCCAAGTAAAATTTCCTCTGCAAAACTTGCAGGGTGAGCAGTTGCATTTTTGCACTGTGCAACAAAAGAGCAGCATAGATTATTCCACTGATTTCTGCCAGAGAAAGGTTTGCCATGCAAGGAGAAAAATCACCCCTACAAAAAGCAACCCTATTAGTGCTTATCACTAGAATCTTTCCTTCTTCAGAGAGACCAAGAGCACTGGGAAAATAAAGATATGGATGGAAGAAGGCACATTGGCTGAAAGAAATTACCAATATAACCTTCACCCCCAGGAAGGAACAAAATCCAACCTAGGAGTGAAGAGGAAGGAAAGCAAGGGGAAGATGAAATCAGCAAAAAGGACAAGCATTAAACAATACCAGTATGAATGAACATATATCTCTATATCTACATCTTCCAGAGATATTTTGGCAACCTTGGCTAAATGATGATTTAACCTGGCATCCATTCTTTCCAAGTCATCTGCTTGTTAAAGGTGTCAGTTCCCTTGCACTGCCTACAGGAATATTTTGATGGAAGTGTCACAGAGGACTCACTGGTACTGTTCTCACTCGGCATCACTGACATCTTCCCTTTGTTTCTGAATCTCCTCTTCTTCCAGCTGCATTTCTCTCTTTTTTTACCTTTTTTCCCCACAAGATGAGATCCTCCATTCTGTAAATGCTGCCAAGTGAACACAACTGTGATGTTACAGACTAGATCCATTCTCCTGACACATAGACCCTTTCCTGGGACACACAAGATAGAACTGAGGGAGCACGCTGAGGCAGGCAGAGCCTAAAGCTTTCACTGTAAATAAAGACTTCCTATAGAGCCATGAAGGCTTCCCATAACACATGCATGGAGGGGAAAAAAAGAACAGTTTCAGTAATTTTAGATAGGAGCCTTGTCACACAGACTAAACACTGACCAAAGAGCAACCAAGGATAATAGCAGAGTGTAAATACATAAAGCCTTACATGTGGCCAGGAAACTGACATTTAATCCAAACTAATTAAGTATGTTTTAAACAGTACATCAAAGACTTCTCAAATTCAAAGGTGGTGTCAGAAACAGAAGACAGGGAAAATAAACTGGACAGATTAGAAAAGCGGGAAGAACAAAATATGGGGGATTTTGGTTTAGAGAAGTCTAGACTACTGCAACAGAGAGAGGAAACAAAATCATCCAAATTTATTCACTGGGAGAATGATGCTAGGAAAAAGGGATGGGTTCAGGAGCACTGGGAACTAGCAAACATCAGCCAAGAAGCCATCGTTCTGCACACCCACACGAGGTAAAGATTGGCTTGTTGAGCAGTGAAGCAAAAGAGGTATTGTATGAAAAATACGGTAACTTCTAGAACTTGCAACACAGCCCCAGCCTACCAGGAAAAGCCAGGCTCATAGTGAAATCATGCATTCAATGGGACCCAAGAGAATACTCAACCAAGGCAAAAAATAGCTGCTCCAGCTTATGAACAGCCTCGGCCTCCTCAGGACAACAGGGAGCTCCATGGGCAGCCTCACTGGGGGAAACTGCCCAGAAATGTCCTGATGAAACACCCTGGGTGCCACTGCCCCTTCCCCGGGGCCCCTCCCCACCCCAGCAGCTGTTTTGGCTGGTTTTGTGGTGGGGCAGGGTGAGGAGCAGGTCCATCTCTCTGCACCAGGAACCCACTGCCAGGAGGGAGCTCGTCCTGAGGACTGACTGCACAAAATCTGAGCTGGGCCATCCAAGCTGACAGGCTGGAAGAAGGAAAAAATAAAACCTGTTAAACTTGGCAAGACTGGAACTGGTGAGGAACAGAAAGTACCTGGAAAAATGAAAACTGTACAAAAGGGATTTCATGAGTAAAGGAGATGGGAGAAGAAGGGAAATTTAACCAGAAAAAAACCCCAAGATTTCTTGGGTTCATAAAAAATTCTAGAGAGATAGACCCATAAATCGAGTCATTTTTATACCAAAATGTTTCATACCTTAAAAAGTACATGGCAGACAAGGGACAAAATGATGTAGTAGGCCTTTCCCAATGGCTTCCAGTAGTTTCCCTTCAGTTCTGTCCATGGGGTTTTGCTGCCTGGAACAGCACTGCTGCAGTGAGAACTGGCTGATCCCTGAGCACAAATGAGCTGCATTTCCAACCAACAAGCAGTGCCCCTGTGCAGTCCATGGGACTACTCATGCATAGCAAATGCATCCCTAGGAGCTGGATATGATGGATACAGACATTTTTCAGCCATGGCTGTACCACACAAAGTTAGCTGTGAGTAACTATTTTCACCCTAGAGCACAGCCAACCCCCCTTCCTTCACTATTTGCATTATTTGCTCCCAGTCTGGAGTACCTGTGTGTAATTCTCCTCCTTTTAGCCTGCCCTTCTTCCCTGAATAACTGCTTCTGACAGCCTCTTAACTATATCTGAAAAGGCATTATATGAGCTAGAAGCAGCTGAGCCAGTTGAACAGCCTCATCCATCTTCCTCCTCACCTGTGTTTTGTTCCATCCTTTCATTTTTAACAGGCAACTCCATGCATTTTTTTTAATTAAGTGAAATACCCATCATCTTTGCAATATTTTCTTTAGAAGGTTTACTTTAATTTTGGTTTCCCTGCTTAATCTTTTTCACAAAGCTGTATGCATTTTTAAATCTTCCAAGGAAAATAATTACAAAGATAATCCAGCTGAGTGTAATCAAACTGCAGGGTTCTTTATTTTCCTGGCCTTTTAATTTAATTTCACATCCTGTGGTCTTAAAGAAATATTGGGATTATATCATCTTGTTATTGTTTAGATTACATGCCAGTAAAAATAAGGGGCAACCAATTCTCTTCTTACCCACTGCCACACAAAAAACTCCTCCAGCACACAGAATATTTTCAAAATAAAGATGCAGGGGAAGATCTCAGATGAGCATGAGTTACATCCCTAGGTCCCATTTTTCTGTCCAGAACCTGTCTTTGTTTGGTTGGATTTGACTAATACTACATAAGCATAGTAACTGCTTTGATAAAACAATCTGCTTTTAAACTTTTTCAGTGCAACAATAGGGATCCTGATGTGATTTTTGTGGTTTTCTTTGGATCAATACAAACCAGAAGTTATTCACGGAGTAACACTGGCATAAAACCACTATGGGAGAAGAATCAGTCAGCCAAATAACAAAAATATAACTTCTGTCCCTACCCATGCAGGAGGACCCTGCCCACATCCTAGCAGCCAGTTTTGAGGTTTGTGGGGACCAGAGCACATCTGTAATAAGTCTGACTTCACAACTGGGGTTTCAGACCCTTCACTGCAAGCATCAAAGTCTTCAGCACACAGCTCTTCATCCTCTGAGCTGGGAAAAGAGGCCATTAGCAGCTCTCAGCTAGCACAGCAGTGCCTGGAAAGGGAGCTCATCTTCCAAGAAGTCAGACAGGATGCCAGTGTGCAGTCTTTGTTGGGCATTTTTTTCCAGGAGTTACACATTGTACTGTCCACAGGTAAAAAGGAAAAATGAAGCAACATCAGCCACCCAACACCAGGGCCTAAAATCAGCAAAGTCAGAATTCCCCTTAAGATGTTTCTCCTTCATTGCCTTCAAAATGGGGCAGCACTTGCCCGTCCACCACCTCTGTGGGGACAAAGGCATGGACAGGCAGGGCCCATCTCAGGGTCAGACTGTGTCTGAGACTTTCATTCTGGGGCTGTTTATCACAAAGACACTTGTGTTAGTTTGCTCCAAGTGCTGCTCCTCTGGTAACACTCAGCAGAGCATCACTGAGAGCATCCCTGAAACCACCTCTTTCAGATGTTTTTGACTAAGTTGTCAGAATGTTCTTAATTAATACAAAAAAAAAAAAAAAAAGAGTCACAAAGTTATGCCAATGTCTTGTACAAGTACTGAAAATTCTTTTCTGAGTAGATAATTCAGCAACACTAAGTTAAAACCCTCTCAGAAAAAGAACATACTGATAACAGAGACAGGCAGTCTCTTCCCAGATTTATTATTTTGCACTTGAGGAAAGCAATCCCTTGAGATTAATGGAGCAGATGTAAGTAGTTCCACTCAAACCTTTATGGTTAACATTTGTACTAAAAGTTTTACTACATAATAGGTTCTCTGTGTTAACCTGAGATCACCATGGCTCACTACTAAGTATTTTTAAATGCCTACAAACACAACAAGACAGATAGCAATCAGACCATAACAGTTCCACACAACAACACACAGGAAGGGGCATAGTCCTTTCCCCAGTGAAAAAGCCTGGATGGAAGAACTCTTGGTTTTTCCAGCACTGCCACATCCCAAGACCTGCTGCCCATGTGACTGGGCACAGGGAGCACCCCAAACACTGTCCACCAAGGGCACAGCTACAGCAGCTCTACCTTGCTCTACATCAGCCCTGCTACCAAAAAAAAAAAAAAAAAAACAAAAAATCAACAACACAGGAAACAGATTTCTAACTAGTTCTACACAAACACATTTGCCCTTAGCCAGGTATGGCTACAGAACTAATTCCCATCTCTAAAAAGAGATTTTGAAGTCGTTCAGACTTACACATTCTTTTCACAAAGGCCTGGAAAATCCTGTTTTCTGAATTTCCTTGATTGAAATATAATGAGTCTTGATTCTTCTGGATACTTTTTTTTCTCCCCAGAAAGAAATGGTTCCAGGCATGAAAAAGAATCTAATTTTTTTTAACTACTGCTTAAAAGCACCCTGTTGCATCTGAAGCAATGGCTGATTCCATTCTTGAAATACCTTTTTTTAAGCTATTATAATGGTGAGCTTCTCTTGAACTCTAAAAAGAAAACTAAACTGAGACACCACATGGAAGCTTCCTCTGCTTACAAAGATAATGCTTTCCTTACAAAGCATTTTGGTTTTACATCAAGGGATGCAGGACAGGAGCTTAGATTCTGCATTCAATGCGCTGGTTAATGAAGTTGCAATAACCATATTCTCCAGGGAGTTTTGGCTGTCACTATAGCCACCTTCTTTCCTTCAAAATATGCTTTTCATTGTTCTACTGCCCTTTTTCCAACTGCTCTGCAGCCAAGTTCTTGGAAAGCAATCACGCTTCATGTTTAGGATTTATTGCCAGTCTTTTGCCAATAAGGACACACACAAATCTCTCCTGTGATCATCCTGCAAAAGCAAGCTAAAAATACAGCAATTTATGAACAGGCACATTTTGCATGTTATATGGCATCAGTCTGCACTCATCAAAAAAATCTGAGAGTATAAAAGGTCGCCCCTTTTGTCTAGGCCAATAGAAAGCTCTGCTTGGGTGCCATAAATAAGCTTATTTTAGAATTCCAGTCTACCTAAAAAGGGAAAAAAGCATTTGCATTGTGTTTCAGTGGTTGAAGTGTTGTTTTTTTCCATTTACATAGTAAACTTTGCACTTTAGAAACCCCAGGCTTGAGGAAAAACATAGTTTGTCTTCCAAATTGTCTGCTTTAAAACGAATGACTAAATTAGACATCACAGTTATCATTAAAACTTTACTGGTGAGAATTGTCTGTCTGTTTGTACAAATTTGTAAAGGATTTTGCAATTTCAGAGTCGAGTTGTATTTGTGTTTTGAAATGTCTTTCAAGTTGTCTGAGAAAGCTCATGCCCACAGAAGCAGCAGGAAACATCAGGGAAGGCTGATTTCATGGCTCATGAAGGGTATTCAGGTAATCACCATGCTTTGGTCATGCTTTTCTGACCATATTGTTTATTTTTTATACAAACATTGTAGTTTAATCATCAGTCTCTGAAAGACTTGTCTTCTGTCAGCTTACTGCTTTTGAAAAGAAGGGCAGATATGGGACTCTGTGGATATGATTTAAAGCTTCTCTGGATTAAGGCTGTTGAAGTTCCTCTGAAATGTGGGGAGGCTCAGTTCTGGGTCTCTCCTGGCTGCTTGTTTATGATGATGTCCCCTGTCAAACAACCACAAATGGGGAATATGAACTGGGACTCATTGTCCAGCCTGGACTGGCTGCTGGCAGTGTGGTGTGTCTCCAACACCCATGCCTGGATGTTCTGTGGCTCAGACACCACTGCTGAGACCCAGGAACAAGAAGGCTGAGGAAAAGAAAGGTCAATGAAACGGCTTTAAAATGACAGACAGCAAGGCAAGATGGGATATTGGGAAGAAACTCTTCCCTGTGAAGGTGCTGAGGCCCTGGCACAAGCTGCCCAGAGAAGCTGTGACTGCCCCATCCCTGGAAGTGTCCAAGGCCAGGTTGGACAGGGCTTGGAAAAACCTGGGCTAGTGGAAGGTGTCCCTGCCCATGGCAGGGGTGGGACTGGATGGGCTTTAACGTTCCTTCCAACCCAAACCATTCTGTGATTCTATAAAGATCCAGATCAATGTTTCAGCACCTCATAATGTGGGGCTCTTACTCAACCCAAAATAACTGCCATTGTTATTATTTTGATTTTCTTTTTATGACTCCCATCTTTCTTGTCTTCCTTTCTCTGCTTATTCTTTTCCCCAGGCAATACTAAATAGTTCCCAAATACCTATTTGGTTCCTATAATTGAACCAGATGTATTTTCTATTCAGTCTGAAAAGGGACTAGTGATTTGTGAAATGGGACTTTGCATTCAAGAAATGAGAAATTATAGTCGAGGAAACAGCATAAATATACTCCTAATAAATAATGAATTGACTTTCAAATGCAGTAAATCTTCATTTTTGTATGTTCAGACTGACAGACTTCTGAGTATAACAAGTAACTTATGTGTAATTTTGTGTCAAAACCTTCATATTCTGCAAAAATATTAAAATTTCCTGAAATTTATTCTCTGCTCAAAATTATTCACTGAAATGCATTTTTGTGTGTGTCAACTGCATTTACTCTTTTTGTTGCTCTAATAAGATTACTCATGTATCACATGGCATCAGTTAATTCTGGGTGTGCTTCTCATTGTGATCATCAGGATTCAAGTGCAAGTATTTGTGTAAGAGTTATAAAACCTGCCCCCTGGTATTTCAGCTAAAAAGCTCCCTTTACATCAGGGGTGAAGGAACTTAGACAAGGGACCACAGTGGAAAAAAAAAAAAAAGCTACCAAGGCCAGAGCAAAGGAGTTGCAAAATTTAAACCAATATTTGCTATAAAACATTTGTGGTGGCCACTCAGCCCTGCTTCTGAGTCCCTCAAACATCCTCACTGCTGGATTTCACAGTGCAGCCCTACCTAAAGCTCTCTTTGCTACTGGTGGTAGGTTTGTGTTCCCCTTGCAATTGTGACAGAACTTCTGTCTTTGCAAACATTTGCAGACTGGATCCCATCACTTTCCTTCTTCTGACATTAAGGACCACACTGCAGGCACCAAACAGCACATAATTGAGCTAATACAGCTTCTACTTCCGAGTTCACAAGTGGAAGCACACAGGCACGTACTTGGCTTAGGCTCCATGGTCACCCAGTTAAATCTATTGATGGAGTCTGCAGGACCTGGAACAAACTTATTTTTAGACACCATAATCCTCAATATATTAGCTTGCTTTTACTCTTGGTCTTCCATATGCTGTCTGTCTTCTTCATCTGCAGTGAAAACCACCTACATTGCTCCCTGCAAATTTTAAAACAACTTTACTCGCAGCAGCTTGCAACAATAACTAAAGTGTGGCAACCTCTCTAATACAGGAATAATACTTGTGGCTCTGATGTCAGGTACATCATTTGCCCTTTGTTCTTCATTTTAAAAGATTTCTCATCCCCTCCAAAAAGAAAAAAAAACCCTTTAGAAATAAATTAACACCAGGCCTCCAAAAAATGTTGAAGGTTCATACATTGTTTAAAGAACACTTGGAATGCAGTTTGGTGGAAATCTTGATAAATTTCTGCCATTTGGATTATAGCTAACAGCTTCTTTAATAAAACTCTAACACAATAAAACAACATTACTGTGACCATCTTCCTGAGAATGGTAGAAAAGGGCCATAAAACTGAGCGGCACATTTAAAATTGCTTGCAAAATATCAGCTCTCTGTAAACAACACACAATAACTTTAATTAATACCAGTCCTTTCAAGTATTCCTAAAGTCTACTGAAATCTAAACCAGCATTGTATGACTGGTAGCAAAAACGGCATCCTAAACAATATTAAAAATGACAATAGAAAATAAAAGATCTCCATCAGAAGTCAAAAAGTTATAATTCACCAATTTGCCGAAAGGGATATAACACCTTTGCCCTTATTATTTGTAGAGCGTTTTTGCGAGGATCTCAGGACTTTACTCTTTAGCTAAGCCTCAAAAGTTCAACAGCCTGTGAGTTATATAAACACTATTTTACAATGTGAATTATCTTCCCAGCAGAAGGATCACTTCGGGGGAGGACCATTTGAACGATCTCTTTTACGGAATGAACGCTGCTTCACTCGTACTTGCACAGCTTGAGAGGGGCCGGAGCCGCAGCCCACCCAAGCGCTGCGAGCCTCGCCCGCCGGCAGCTCCGCACTCGGGAGGCAGCGGGAGACAGGCTGCAGGTTGGACCGCACCTACAGCGCCCAGGCCGGCAAGTGTTTTCGGGGAAAGAAGTCTGAGCAAGGGCTTGGGAAAATGCCTTATTTTAAGCAGTAAGCAAGTAAATAAATACAAACATAGAAACGGGATGGAGCAGACAGAAGGCGA
This sequence comes from Climacteris rufus, assembly GCA_013398175.1. Lineage (NCBI taxonomy): Eukaryota > Metazoa > Chordata > Aves > Passeriformes > Climacteridae > Climacteris > Climacteris rufus. The sequence continues at coordinate 606,461 of VZRZ01002687.1, forward strand.
TCGCGTCTTGGCAGCGATGCCGCAACCGTAGGACGTGTTGCTTGTGCGTGGCGCTCCCGCTCCGGCCGGAGGGAGGGATGCTCCCGGGCGGACGGGGCTCCGCGGGGAGCCGGGGCGAGTCCCGAGCCCCCGGCT
>VZRZ01002687.1:624097-649019 GCA_013398175.1 Climacteris rufus
GGGCCCGGCCGCGCTTCCGGCGCCCCGGCGCCATGGACGCCAACCTGCGGTTCTGGAGGGCGGAGGGACAGGTCGGGATGGGGATGAGGGGCCGGGGGGACAGGCTGGGGATGGGGACGCGGGTCGTGGCTGGGAAAGGTCCACAGTAACGCTTCGACGTGTCTCCCTCAGTCTTTCTTCCAGAGGTTTCTCCTCTGGGCGGACGCCTTGGATCCCCTGCTGCTCCTCAAGTCTTCCGTGAGTACCGTGCGGGGAAGGTCGAGATGAGCGAGCGACCTCAGGGACCCTGGCTTTGCCGAGCTGTGAAATGGGGTCACTGCAAGGCTGCTGAGGGAATTAAATATATAAGAAATGTAGCAGAAATTGTAACGTGCCAGTGCCTAAAGGTGCTACAGGAGAGCTGGGGAAGGACTTTGGACAAGGGCACAGAGTGATAGGACGCGAGGGAATGGCTTTAAACTGCCAGAGGGCAGATTGAGTGGGATATTGGGAATAAATTCTTCCCTGTGAGGGAGTTGAGGCCCTGGCACAGGTTGCCCAGAGAAGCTGTGGCTGCCCCATCTCTGGAAGTGTCCAAGGCCAGGCTGGATAGGGCTTGGAGCAGCCTGGGACAGTGGAAGGTGTCCCTGCCCATGGCAGGGATGGGACTGAATGGGCTTTAAGGTCCCTTCCAACCTGAACCATTCTGTGATTCTATAAGAAACAGAAATACACACTGCATTTCTATATCTAATTACATGAACCAAGGGGCATTTCTAGGCACAGCTGTCTCAACAGTCCTGCTCAGACCGTGGCTGCTGTGCCAGCAGTTGAATTATCCCAATAATCTAAAAGTTTCTATGAACGTGAATTGGTTGTGTGTCTAGGTGTGTTCTTGCTTTCACTGCTCAAGAGAGGATCAGGTGCATTATTAGCTTCTAGGTTTGTAGAGTGTTTTATAACTGATATGCTGTGCTTCAGAATGTTGAAATGAGTTACTTTTTTATTGTTTTGTTGTTTTGTTTTTTTTATCAAATATAGAGTGAAATAAAAGAAACCAGGTTATTAATACAAATCAATGAGAAGACCCTAAATGAGCCCATACAGAATAATCAGGTATTTTGGACTGCAGTTAAAGTCTTAGCATAAGTGTTTAGGATTTTAGCCATATTTCAATAGTTGGTTTATGTTTTCAAATGCCTTCTGGTTTAACTTTTTAAAATTAACCTTCTGTTCTGCCATAGTGTGTGCTTTGATGCTGTTACACAGCACATGGGATGTGAGTACCTTGTATTCAACAGGGAGTATATGGAGAGAAATTTTAGGGAAAGATAATTAAAGGGATGTATAGATATGTAAACATATACACTTTGTATAAGGGGAAGTTATTAGAAAAAGAGATACAATAAATTTAGAAAGAAGATTTTACCCAGTCTCTTTTGAAATTGGATTACTAACTTAATTTTCCAATTCTTGTAGACAAAACAAGCCTTCTTGCTAAGCCTGGTAAGTCTGCAAAATATTTAGAATTTCTTTTTCCTTATTCAAGTATGGCAAAGGTTCTAATTTTCTTTCTTTTTCTTTTAAGTCCAGTGTACATCCTGATACAGACAAGATAATTCCTGTTTTGTTTAGACCTCCGGGTAGGTTCCCTCAAGTGAAATTCTGTGTGGGTGACTGAGGCACCAAGGGGAACAGCTCATAGTGAATAGCTGCTGTGATTCTACAGTGATACTCTTCTCCATACAGAAAAGCAAGAAGACTCTTACTTCTGTTAGTTGTATTGTCTTATCTATTGAAGATTTATTTATTCCTGTTATCCTCTTGAGGATTTTTTTTGCAAGAATAATCTATTCATCTAGATGGAAATAGTCTAACCAGTCTCTGTTTCTTGTTGCTGCAGAATGAGTTCCCAAACCCCTCCTCCTCTAAGTGTCCACTGTAAGCTATCTTTTGATGGATTGTGGCTGCTGGATGAATTTACTTTGTGGTGACAGAAAAAGTGTGCTTGGGGTGTTGCTTAGGGAGCCAAGACAGCACAGGTTGTTAATCAGATGTAACCATACCAAGGCTATTTACTCTTTATCTCCTGTAACCACTGACAAGTGTGGCAGCCTTTGTGGACACCTCTCTCTTTCGGAATAGAGGGTTGAACTTATGTTACTTGGTTTCCAAGTAGCCCTGGTGAGTGAAGGTCACCAGGGCTCCTTTTGGCTGGAAGCTGTGAGCAGCTATTGTGGTTTCTTGAGAGAGGAGTGAGAGACAAAGCTTAGGGTTGAAGTTTATGGTAATATTGGGGTTTGTGGGCAGTGTTTTACTTAAAGATGAAACTAGAGGGGGGAAGTTGGAATTTTCTGCTCAACACCATCCATCTACACAAACAGATGTTATTTTTACTGAAATAAAGTTTTCTTTGTTTTTAGCTTTCATGCCCATAACTCTTCCATTGGTGAGTAATTGTGACAGATGCCAGTGTGCATCCAGCAGGGCTTACATTTTCCATAGCCAGGGGTTGGAGAGAGGGAATAGAAGGTTTTGGGCTGCTTCATTGTATTTTCTGCACAAGCTGTTGAAAAGACATCTGTGCTGAGTAACTTGAAAACTGAGCCCTTAAAGAATCTCCCTGGAAGTCCAAAGCTGCCCAAAGCTACCCTTCTGCAGCAATATTCCAAGAAATTGTTCACATGTGAAGGTCAGCTTTGCAATGCAAGGTGGAATCACTCAGCCTGGAGAGCAAGGCCTGGGTTTGGTCTGTTTACCCTCAAAATCTGGAACTGCAGTGGGAAGGAGTTGGAGCCTTGTGTTCTGTGTTTCAGACCCAGAATATCATTTTGTTCTTACGTAGATGATGCATTTGCAAGTAGGAGATGGTGTTGTCAGTAAAATACCAAAGATATAAAACTAAACTCTTGTTACTGTGCTCAAAAATGGCACCATTTTGTTTAATAAAATTTGTATCTGTAATTACTGCATGTTTATTCATTTAGATGTCTTTGGGTTTGGCCTATGACCATAGATCCTTAGAGATGTCATTCCACACAGGCATCACAGCATGAACTTACATGGCACTGATAGAAAGTATAATGCAAGTCTTGATGGCTTTTAAATTCATTAAGATTAGTAATACAACTAACAGAAATACTTCTTTTTGATATTTACAGCTTAATGCTATCTCATAGATGTGGTGAGAGTGCTGGCATTAATATTAAAGATAGTTGATCCACTAATATTAAATGAATTACTGACCCTTCTCTGAGGCTTTGGGGATTCTCTGCCTTTCTCTTATTTGATATTTTGTATTTTTACCTTGATTAACTGTGTTTTTTGAAAGTGTTCCACACCTTGAAGTTGGGAGCTCAGGGTTTCAGAAAGGTTGTGGTTTATTAAGCTGAAATGCTTACTCACTGTCTGAATTTGAGAAGGAGCTGGGAATTAACTCCTAAAATTTTTGATCTTAGATCAGTTAGATCTAGTATTGACATGCCCAGCAAAACCAATCTGACCCTTCCTCATTAATTTCTTTAATTAGACTTTTATTACCTTAGTTATTTTATTTGCATCTATTTAAGCTTCACAGGCACAAATGCATTTTTATTTTGGGTAAGAAGCATCTTGCTGCAATATTCTTACAGTGTTTTACCCACTGTGTCTCTGTGTTTTATATATGTCTGTGTGCTTTCTATTGGATAGAAAAATGAGCATGTCACCTTGTAACAAGAGAATGTGTTAGCCTAGAACCAAGGCAGTTGGCTTTGGGCACTAACTGCAACCTTTGACACTGCTGCCACTGGTACCTCAGCAGTTCTGTTGGTGCTCCTGCACCAGAAACTCCTACACTCATCAAATCTCATTTTCTTGTGTGTTTTTCCTCTTAGGTCATTGTGTCATCTCTTCAGCGCCAGGCAAAGCATTCTTTTTTTTGGCAGGTAATTGCCTCTTTCCTTCTGCTTTTACAGGTCTTCTAGTCTCAATCCTGAATTCATGTTTTCTTCCCATCTTTTGTTTCTGCAGTTTGTGTTTCACACATACACAGCATCATTCACCCTGGTAAATGGAAATGGTACCCCAAAGAGTGAAGTATGTGTTGATTTTTATTTTTTAAATAATCTTAATTATATAGTTCCATTTTGAACTTGATTTACAAGTGTTTTACAGTGTACTCATACAGTGTGTTTCTTCTGTCCTTAGGAATACTCACTTCAACAAAAGCAGATGTTGCTAGGCCTGGGAGCCATTTCCTATTCAGCATGTGTTGGGGTATGTATTTACTCCATGATTGCTTTCCTAATAAGCTCTCCTGAGAAGGAGTAGGCACTGAGGTAACCACAGTGCCAGACATTCTTCAGGATTGTGCTCTGCTGCTCTACTCCAATGTCTTGCCACAGAACTGTTCAGAATAAGAATATTTTCTGATCATCTGTCAGCCATTATCTTGCTTGGCTTCTTCAGATGCTTCCTCTTATGTAATTTTCTTTTCTATTTTGCAAGCTTAGGAAACAGGTAGTGAGAGGAATTGGCCAAGGTTTACAAATTCAGAGTAAGCCACGGGGTTGCTGTAGTTGATTTTTGATGTGTTGCTGTGGAAGAGATTTGTCTCACTCCAAACAAGGGGTGAAATCTGCAGGCATCAGTAATGGACAGTGTTCACTGAAATCCCAGGAACAGCATAGCCATAAAAATACTGCACTGGCTGCAGGTAAATTAGCCTTCCAGGAGGGATAGGTAGCTAGTGCTGTGCTCTGTGCTGGAGTAGGAATTTGTGGTTTCAGGAGTTTGCTACGTCAGAGTGAGCTCAGGTATCCTCACGACACTCATCACAACTGTAGATGCCTCTGTAATGCCTCTCCTCACTCCCCACACAAAGCAATGATTTTCGTAAGATTTCTGGCAGAAAAATGTGATTGTTTCTGCTTCTGTTAGAGGGATTTTCACCTCTGCCCACTGGGCAAAACAGTTGGGCAGCAGTGCTCAGGGCTTTCAGAGGTCTGGGGAGGCAGCCATGCCCGTGGGTCACTGTGGGAGTGCTTCCCTTTGTCCTCCAAGGGAGACTCTGAGGGCCAGCTGGTGTCCTGGACATTTATTCCTAAATGTAACTTCCTGCAAGTCTATTATGAGAATGTAGAATTACTGCAGAGAATCAGGAAAAATGCAGAAGTAAACCAGATTTCCTGCTTGGGGGAGAGAGTAGTATGTGACACAATGCAGTTGGAGGAATGTCCAAGAAATATTAGTCAGAAGTAATTGTTTACTTTCTTACTGTCAGCAGTATTCACACTGTTGCTGTCCTCAACATAATAATGTTGAATGTTTTTTTAATCATAATGCTTTTTATTCTTATCTAAAAGAATGTTTACAAGCACCTTCATTAACTAGAGAATGTGTATATTTTGTTGGAATGTTAAACCAATGTTTATTTTCATAGACGGTAACTATGTACTAAGTGACAGATTTATTTTCCTGACCTGTTATACTGAAATGCTGCACATTTTTTAATAGAAGGTGCCTGTTTCCTCTCCATGCCTTAGGCTCTCCCTCTGGCCTTTGCGAATCGTTATGCATTCAAGAGTTCATTAATGCAACTCATTATCAGAAAACTTCTACCTGCTCCTCTGCTGGGTGAGTAGAGAGGAACTGTGCATGATGCAGCTGCTCTGAGGGCCATTTGCCCATTCTGCAGCAGAATATTATCAATCTTGCAAGGAACTGGAACTCAGTTCATTACTGAAACAGCACTACTGCCATGGTGAAATTGCACCAGGACAAAATGAACTATTTAATGTCATTATGTTTCTATTGCCATTAAAGACATTTTGGGCCTTTCTTAGGGTAAAATTGATAAAACATCATCTCCTCTGTTTCAAGTTCTGTGAGATGTCTACTCAGATCTTTCTGAGGATCTGCGTTAGAGGTTTCTGACTTGTTTCATTTGGAGCAGGTGTTAAATGTGCCTCCATTTTCTTAAATGTAGAGAGAAGCCTGAGGGTAATTGATTAATATTAGTCCAGCATTTGCAAAGTGCCCTCTGTTACACTGATGTCTTTATTGAACAGCCCAATCAAAAACTAATAAAAAGAGAAATCTATTATTTCAAGCAAGGTCAGTTTGCCAGTCTATGCCCTTCCTTTCAGTGCGGGGATGGAGCCTTTATTGAAAGCCTCTTCCCTTCAGGTTCTTGTCTTCTGTGCTGACCAGTACAAAACCTAACCACAACAGAAATCCATCCACTTTCTCTTAAGAACAGAGTACTCATGGTTTGAGCTGGATGGCAATGATTTTAAAGCTGACAAAGCACCGTTTAGGATTGAAACCTTACAATCTTGCTCAAGCATCTGAAACAAAGATTCAGATCCCAAGTAGAGTTTTATGGGGCAGTCTCTTCTTAAGCTGCCATGTTATTCAGTTGTGAACTGTTGGGCTGGAAGTGTAAAATGCACATAATTATGAATGCAACTCTTGAGACAGTCCTTTTGGATCAACTAAAGCAAAATCCCCTTTAACTCTGCAGGTTTGACAAGTGCATTTACTGTGGCCATGGTGAGAAGCCCAGAATTTGATCATGGAATAGAAGTGATGGACAGGAATGGAAAGGTTGTAGGAGTGTCTAAGAAGGCTGGTGAGAAGGTAGGTGAGGGGGTGGAGACCTCTCTTGACTTGCCTTTCATTCCCTGCTAAGAGCAGCATGTGATGCTGAGAGTTGGGAGAGGTGGATATATGGAAGTGAGGAATCCCATGTCAGGTGCTGAATCTTTGGACAGGCTTGGGTTAGGTCTCTGGAACCAGGTTCCACAACCTTTGTGTCTTCAGGGGTGGGCTGCCTCCCAGACCAATATACTGAGTGCCAGAGGTGAGCCACAGAGACACTGGCACAGGCATTTCTGCTTTCCCTGGCCACCTCCAGGAGGACACAAGGCTCTTGGATCTTCTGATGGGACAGCTATCAGTGACCCTCCTTTTCTATACTGCTTTCCAGAGAGGAGGAAACAACTGGATGAGCATAAGGATCTGTGGACAGCTGGAGAACTTCAGATTTAACACAGGCTAGTTAGGATGTCCAGAAGGTATAAACAATTGTATTACGTTCAGCACAACTTTAAAAAAGCAAGTCTCAGCAAAATTATTACCATGGCAGGAAAATTCATCAGTAATTTCCCCTCCCTTTTAAGATATTTCTTAGTCATAAGCAGAGTATTTGCCACTTAGTTTCCATTTAAGGAAGAATTCCTCTAATAGATGTTTTTATCCCTCATTAACCTGTTGCTTGAAACTCCAGGGTATTAGACAAAAAAGCACTTGCAGAAGCAGGCAGTGTTTGAAGCTGCACAGTGCACTGCTTTGACAACACTTGTTTTGCTCTCTCCCTGAAGGCTGTTATGGAAACAGCATTGTCCAGAGCAGTCTTGTTTGGGACAACGTTCTTCCTGCCAGAAGTGCTCATGTACTTTGTGCAAAGGTGAGAGGCCCTGCAGAGGGCTGGGGGTGCCTGCTCAGGGCTGTTCTGGTTTTCAGTCTGCCTGTTACCATTTGCCAGTTCTTTCCTGGGATTGCAGTATTGCTTCCTCGGTAGAAGTGATGGTGTGGGAAGCTGCTGTTCAGCTACTGAGATTCTTTTAGATCACGAAGTGGATCTGGTTGTGTCTGAATCCATGCTTTGAGGGTTTGCAGGAGTGAGGTTTTTCTCTCTGCTCCCATGCAGGAAACATGTTTGTGCTCTCCTGAAAGGCTGTTTCCAGCATCTACATTCCCTAACTTGATTTGAGTCCCAATGTCTGTGCCAAGGTTGTTCACAGCACTTAGCTTTTGTATTTTTGAAGAGGTAACGTGGCACTTGACTTTGCAACAAAGCTGTATCTCAACTACCAAACAGTTTTCCATGTATTGTAAAATGTATTCTTGTTTTTGCAATATTTTAAACCTCTGTATCACAAGAAGAATACATTGTATGCTTTATGAGAGGATTCTTAGCCTGCCCTGAGATTTTGGAAGGGATCACCTCTGTCAGGTAATTTGGCATTGCCTGTACTGATTCCCTATCCCCTTTTTTAGCTTAAGGGACTCCTGTTACCAGAAGACAAATGCAGATGTAAGATAAAATTCTAAATATATATATCAAGTAATAAATTTTTGCACATGGTAAAGTAGGACTGCCCACAGGAACTAAATGTGGAAGGAAAGAGGGTAATGCAAGAAAAATCTTAATCAAAGAACTGAGACACTTTAAAGCACTAATGCACCTTCTCTCATTTTGTCACTTTGATCTTGCTGCTTATTTTCTTAGTCTTGACAGTCTGGGCTTGGAAAATGCTGCAGGCAAATACAAAAGAAAGAGAAAGCACAGAAATTTAGGAGTAAGCACATAGGAAATAAAGTAAGGATCCATAAGCCTAGATTATTACTAATTTCAGTGTAATTTCAACCATTAAAATAATAACTAATGCTCTTTTTGTCACTGTCAGAATTTTTTTCAACATACTGACATACTTTTTCAATGTCTTGGACAGAGCAAGACTTGTCAAAAACCCTCGTGCTGTGGGTCCTGTGAGGATGTTTGTGATCATGTCAGTCCTATCAGGGATGCTGCCAGTCTCATTTAGTATGTTCGCACAGTATGGGGAGGTAAGTGCTTTCATAGGAATTGATTTAGGATTATTGTGATACTAAATTTGCCTTCCAGAACTATGGCTAGCAGTCTGAAGGCCACATATAAAAGAAATCAACAGGATTGATGTGCTACATCTAAAATGGGGCAGCAGAGAGGCTGCCTGTGAAGGCCCATGTACCAGGTAGAGCCAGGACTTTGCAGGTCTGGCTTGCATTGTGTGTTGTTTATATTTACACTTTCCAATGTAGATTTATCAGACTCTCACAACAGTCTGAGGCAAGCAAGGTCAGGAGAACTGTCTTGAAGATTTAAGCCAAGGCTCTTCCAGCACTGTGTTCAGTCCTGCAGGAAAAAGGAAGGATGTAGATGAGAATTTTTGCTTTCATGCAAAATCAACATGAGCTCACTGGAGAGGTAAACCAGCTCACATGTGACAGACATCTCTTCACCCTGCCTTGCTGAACTGGGCAGTGTAATCTGTTCCCTGGGAAGGAAGGCCTTCCTGGCAAGTTTTAAATGGAGGATGTTGCTCTTGAACCTTGGGCTTTGGAGAAGGCCAAATGAGAGAGGAGCCTTTCTCCATTTATTTCCTCTCCCTTATCAGCACTGTCTGGATATTCTTAGTAAATCACGACTGGGCTCTTGCAATTTTCAGTGGTTGCTTTTATTTGCCTAAACTTTCTGGCATTTTAAATTATTTTTTCTTACTTAATCTCTTATGGCAACAAAGCAAACAACATAAGTGAGGGGACTTTTGAGAAATTATGGACTGAGAGTATGGCTGGTTCGTTCCCTTTGGGCTTCCCAATGGCTCAGCCCATAGCAAAAGTTCTCCTGGGTGTCACACAAATATATTTATGGCTGGACTTGGTGATTGTAAGGATCTTTTCACACCTAAATGATTCTGTGATTCTATAGTGAATGGAGAGAATGTCATTATTCTTAAATAAAAAGTATTTCCTCCCTTATGTGTGGACATGTAGGAAATGTCAGAGAAGCAAAAAAAAAAAAAGCCCAAAGTAACAACAACAAAATCCCTTAAACCCTGAAATGAACAGAGAGTTCCAAGTCCCAAATACTGAATGCAGCACTTGAATTTGTGCAAAGTGCAGTGCAGTAACAAGGACTTAACAAAGACTTACCAGGCTGTGGTGGTGCTGATTCCCTCTTTCCTACCTTGCAGATAAAGCGAGCAGATCTTGAACCAGAAATTGGGTCATCTACAGAAGAAACAGAGTTATTCTACAACAGGGGAATTTAGGGATTGACTTTCACACATAAATGTGTGCTCTGATCAAAGTGAATTCTGAATGCACCACTGGCATTTGTGACTGAACTGGGAATCTGTGATGCCATTCATGCCACATTCGGTGTACGATGGTGTGACCTGTAAGGAGGCAGAACTTGGCAACCTGGCTTTGCCAGCCCCAGCCTGGAGGCAGAAAAACACACCTCATCTGATGCTGGAAATGGCATTTGTACCAGAAAGCACTGCAACACAGCCTCTGTCACAACCTGTGTTCTGTGCTTCCCTGGGTGATTCATTTCTTAATTAAACGACTGTTGAGTCCATGAGTTTGTCCTGCTTTTGACAGGCTGCTTTCCAGGAACACACCTGATGAAGGCTTTGACATCAGTCCTCCTGTGGGTGAAGGCCAGCTGGCTCTTCTCAGAACACCCATTTAGTGTGTTTCAATGATCTACCAATGCTCATTTAGAGGATGAGACGTGAGTGAGGCAGCCCTTGAAGTGGTATTAGACAAAGCAACCCTGATGGCAATAGAATATTGGTTAAATTTAGTTGTTTAAGACAGTGAGGTGTTATGTGTTGCTGATCTGTGAAATTATTCAGGGACCCAGAGCTGTCTGAGAGGAGCTGCAGAAAGAGTTTACAGGAGACCCTGTGGTTGTGACAACATCTTCAGTGATCTCTGAGCCATCTCTCCTATGACCCTCCCTATAGTCACATGAGGTGCTGCTAAGGTTGTGTGTGACAAGGATGGAAATGCACCAAAAAATGGAAGATTATTTATGTGAAAGTGATTATCACAAGCACAGCCTCCCAAGTCTGCTGTAATTCAGCTTCCTTAGAGCAGAATATGCTCTCCTAATTATGGAGGATTCGATTTCTTTTCACATTGAGAAGAAACCAATGGTTTCCCAATCCAATCCATCCTACAGGAAGAGAGCAGCATAGAGCAAAGTAGGGAAAAACTGCAAGCCTGGTCTCTTGCAGGAAGAGATTCCTGCTGTGCTTTTGGCACTGAACAAAAGCAGGAAGTTGGGGGTTGAGTTTAATTCCTTGTTTGAATTCTGCCTTTTTTGAGCCTTCCTCTAACAACTCACTGCAGGGAAAGGTCAGACAAGGGAAGAGGAGAGGGGAGCAGCAGCACATCCTAAGGACCTGGAACTGGGTGGAGCATGGTGAAAAGCTGTTCCAGGAGCACCATATGGATACTGTCTGTAAGCTGCCAGCCTAAGAGTGGCAGAGTTTGCACTACTCCACTGGAGGACTGTAGTGGATTTTTAAAGGTAAAGGATCACTTGCACCTACTGAGCTCCACAGGCTCAGCCTCTGTGGGTCCTGTTCTTCAGTACATGGTGAAGTCCTGTCAGGGTCAACCAGATAATTATATTGTGTCAGACCAAAGGGGCTGCTGAGCCAAATGTCATCTGCCTGTGGGAGGGGGTTGGGATAGATGATCTTTAGGGTCACTTCCAGCCCAAACCATTCCATGATTCTAGCACAGGGCCAGGTGGAACAGGCTTAAGCCTCAGCCTGCCTCTCCCAGTGAAGTGTTTGTCTCCTTCCAAACCTTTAATAGCAGAGGCACAGATAGCATCCTACAGTTAAATTATCTAAACCCCCTGCTTCTCTATTAATCCTTTTCCAGTCACATACCAAAGGAAAATGCAGATGGAGTCTGATTGCACTCTCAGTAAACATGAACTGGCACTACAATGAAGACCTGCACCTCTCCCCACTCCTTTTTTAAACACAATTTAAGAATAGCTAAAGTAAATGCTAGTTACGTGAACCACAGTGGGAACAAGGAAAAAAACCCCAAACCCAAGAGTAGAGCAAAGCCAACAAATAGAAGATAATATATTGGTGAACTTTGAATTGTCATGGTAACTAGACAAGCTATAAATTCTCTGGCACCACACTTGGATGTTTTAAGCAAATTGATGTCATTACAACTCCATGAGTAAGGCTTCTGGAATAGGTCTGGTAATAGTGTCTGTTATTACAGCTGCCCCTTCTCAAATTTTACCAGCTCCTTACTGAATACTTGAGTTGCAATTTGCCATATTAAACTCAGCTCCCTCAGGATTATTAAATACCCCTTTCCCCCCTTCTCATAGATGTTTCTATTGCCCTAACCAGAATTTTCCAGAAGAGGAGGGCAGGTGCCTGCCATTTAAATTGTCAGTCTGGATGACTCAGCTGCTTCCCAAATCAGGGCAAGGAAAATATGTTGCTAAAAAGGCCCTGGCATCTTCAGCCTTGAACCAGTCCCCGAGATTAGAACTGCCAGGACCAGATGCCTGGTAGTCCAGAGGTACAAGTGAGGGAACAAGACTGGGACAAACAGCAAAGCTGGGTTTGAGGGAAGTGGGAGGAGTCAGCAACCACAGGAAACCTTCCCCTTTGTAATGTGGAATAGATTAACAACATCCCAGCCCAAGGCAGGTCTGTCCCTGCCTCAGCTGGCCTTTGTGTTAAGTGACAGTGCATGAGTGGTGGAACCAGTTTAAGCTGTGGTGAATGACAACAGATGGAAGCTTTTGGCTTCAAGGAAAACAGAACTCTCAGTGCAGCACAAGACGCTGTGCCCCACCCACTCAGCTGCTCATCTTGAAATGTAGGAAAATCCAATGAGGCTTTCAGGCCCCTTTCATGTAGCTTGGAAAAAAAAAATTTAAAATCAGTCACTCCTCTGTGAGGAAATCCTGAGATCAAAGCCTTTCTCAGGTGGAGCTGTGTCCCTGCTTTACCCCCAGCCTATAACACAGCCATGCTGCTTTTCCCTTTTCCCCACAGGCCGAGGGGTGGAGGAGGGCAGGATGCAGGGAGAGAGTCCTGCACTGCAGCTCCTTCCCCAGCAGACAGCAAACACCCTGCCCCGTGCTGCACAGTTTGTCCTGTTGCCCAGTCCTGGGAGGCTCCTCCTGAGTCTCAATCGTTCAGCAGCTCCAAGGAATGACTGCACCTGCCCAGGGATCCCTGACTCAGGCTCCAGCCAGACACTGCCTAGGGAAGGGCGTAAGGCACTGGGAGGCAGCTGGGAACTCTCTACACTGAGTTTTATGGCTTGTTTTTTATCTAGAAATGGAGCCGTTTCAATTGACATCTCACACCACACAATTAACAAATCCTCAGTGGCCATTGCAGTAGCAGGCAGAGGCTAAAAGCAGAAGCAGCCAGACCTTGTAAGATGGATTCTGTCAGCTTGCCCGTGTCAAGTTTTTCCAGGTTACAAAGCATTACATTGCTCAGTCAAACCTTCCCACCCTCACACATTTGCCTGCAGGGGAAACAGGGTAGGGCAGTTTATACCAGGAACTAAAACCCCAGGGAGGAAAGCATTGAGGCAAATAACCCAGTTTACTCAGCAAAATCTCAGCTGGAGGGACTCAGTGTTCATCCTGCTCCCCTGTGCAAGCCTCTGCCCTGCTCACTCTCTCCCTTCCCATTTCTACAAATGTAGTGGAGACGTTATGGCACAGGAACCATTCACCATTTTGTATTTCTCCAAGAACAGAGAGGCAGTAAGGTGAAAATGTATGAATAAAAATTTCATTTTATGTGGTCTTTATTTCTAGGAGGAAGAAAGGACTGCAAAAACAGCAACTGCACCCAGGGTCTGCTTGTGTGCAGACCTCCTGGGGAAAGGGAAGTGGGAAATAAGTAGAAATCTTTTCCTGTCCTGACCTTGCAGATTTTTCTATTTTATTTTAAACCTTTTTGAGAAGAAACACTGTCAAAAGTCATTAGGAAAATGGAAGAACATTAGGACAATCTTTTGAAAGCATTGAAGCTGAGGGAGACCAATATATCTTGTACAGCACTGATGATAAAATCAGCAATGACAGAAGTGTTTGAACATGTAGCAGTACATTTCCAACCTCAACACCAAACTGTAGCTCAATCCCAGCATTGCAAGCTAAGAGCTAAGGCCCATGACTCTCTCGTCACAACTATGGAAGAACAAATTTACATAAATTAAAGGGTAGACTGTTCAGGAATTTTTTAATAGGCATAAGCATGCTATGAGTCCAGTTCCTTAAGTGCAAAATTGTATTTCATCTGTGTCACACAAATGCCAGAAGATCTGACACAACACTGAGATTTTCAACCTAAACGTTTCCAAAACAGAAATCAAAACAGGCATTCAAGGTTTAGTTTGCAGCTGAGTTTTTCTGCTTTGTGTGGTTTTCTCCAGATATGCCTTAAGGCAGTTTGTTAAGAAACAATGGGAATTTCTTCTCAGTTCACTATGGTGTTAAGACAGCTGGCTGAAGTGGATTCAGATTTTCCTTGGTGAAAGAATTCCATTTCACTGGACTTTAAAGTAGGCCCTTAATAGAATTTTCAGCATAGTTTTGCAGTTCTTCTATTCCAACAGTTTTATAGGTCCCAAAACAAAAGCAGCAATATTAGAGAACCATTAACAAAAAACATTAATGGGCAAATGGGGAAATAAAAGCTGTAGAGCACTTACAGGTAAACAAAGGCAGTTGCAATATTTTTCTCAGAAGTAAAAAAAAAATTACAAGCTACTGTGTTCAGAATTTAAACTTCAGACTAGGTGTTTAAAGTAGAATTTTACACCCCTGAAAATAGGGGATTGTTCTGAAGCACTTCCATTTCCTGACTGTAGTAACTACCCATTTTATACACAGATGCCACATTCCTTCATCACATTCTAAAATAGATTTTCTTAAGGTATGATACATAGCAAAAGGACAACTCTTTTTCCAACCAATATTGCTTGCACATAGTTATTGATGAGCTCTACCAGTTTCAGAATAGCAAACATCCAAGTATTTAACAATATAAATATTGGTTACTAAAGTCTTAATCATAAGTATAAAATCTCTATGTAAAACCACATGCTACAGCCTACAAAGGCCAGGAAAAGGTTATTTTTTTCATAACAAAGTGCTACTGCAGAATTGACCGATTTATTGTGGACATTTCTGAACAAATACAGACTGTTTGGCTCAGAGCATTTCCCTATAAAGACTCTAAATTCTTCTCAGAAGATTATAAAGCAGTTAGTTTCAGGATGCTCAGTGAAAAAAAAAATCTCGAGTTACGGCTGTGCAACCAAACAAGTAGGCAAATTTTAATTTTCTCTAAACTCTTTCCCAGTTTTCACTAATTACAAAAGTTTCCATCTAGATTTAGCTTACACAGAGCACCATCAGACAGTACCTGTGTTACAGCTCCAGTCATTTCAGCAGCTGATGGTTCCTGTGGCACCTGGCCATTTGAACATTCCTGCTCCATAAGGCTTGAACTTACCTGACTTTCTTGGATCAGGAATGAATGGCCAGGTCTCTCCTCAGCTGAGAACCCCAACAGCTCAAAGTCTGCAGCTGTAAAGCAGCACTTGTCCATGACCCCCCAGGAAGCCCCATTCTAAGCACAGTGAACCTGCACTTCTATCCCTCCCTCAGGGGCACGGGACGGAGTGAAAGGGGGCAAAACCTCTAAGGCAAGAGTCCAAAAGAGGTGCTCAACTCACACCTGAGCTTCAAAATACCCCTTCCTTTAGATACTAAGGCTACCACATCAGATTGTCCCAGACATCCTTTATTCACACCTAGACCCTTTCAAGTAGAAAGAGAGAACTTGTCCATTTATTTGGGATTTCCAGGTATCAGGCAATCCAGAGCAGGAGCAGCATCTGACAGGCTGACATTCCTGGAAGCCCAGAAGGAGCACTCAGACCAGATGTATGTTCAGGGTGCAGAGATCAGGACATCCCAACTGTGCTGCAGCCATATTCCAGACCCCAGGAAGACAAGTCAGAGCTGTCCAACCTCTGGAATGTGCAGGACAAACAGCCACTGCAATAATGTCTGGCACAGCCTGGACACACTGGCCTGTGCTGCTTGGATATACACTCACTTTTGTGGTGTGAAATACAGGAGCCATAGGTACACAGTTAGAGTTGGGGAAAGATAATGACACCAGGAATGTTCCCAAATATGTCTCCATATGTTCCCAGTCGAGCTCCAATATTCTGCATTATATCATGGTAACTATCACATTCACTCATACCTTTAATTTTTCATATAAAATGCCAGGTGTACCTAACTGGATGGCAGAGACAGCTTTTCTGAATTGGTTCATAACACTGCAGTGCATCAAAATCAGATTTTGAGCATTTGTTCAGCAGCTGCTAAATGGAAAAGGAAGTTTTCTGTGGCTGGTGGAAATCGTTTTTGTTTCAGGGCCTCGGCGTTAAGGGTTGGCTTTTCATTGCCATCAGAAACTTCAGTAAGAGAGGCTAAAGTAGCCAAAATTTCTTTTGTCTTCAGAGAAATGTCCTTAAGGAAGAAAAAAACAAGCAATCAAGAACATAGTATTATGTATTACAATGTTTTCACATACAATTCTAAAAAAACAATCAGTCAAGAACAAAATTAATTGCTCATTTAAAATAAAGATCCCATTATTTTAAGGCAAACTTGCAACAGTTCTTCAGCCTGCCCTTTTGCCATATTGGAGACAGGGAGGACAGCAACTCCACAGGCTCCCCTCCTGGCCCTGCTGAGCTCTGTGACTGTCATTCACTTGTGAAATGTTTAATAATCTATTAAATGGGGAGGAAGGGAAAAATGCCATCACCATAAAAGTCAGGTTTTATAGCTAAGAAGCCATATCTTAGCAGGACATTGTCAAGGTATTGACAATACTCTTGACAAAGCATTGAGCATGAATGTTCATGCCCTGTGGCATGAATAAAACTACGAAACAAGTCTTACAATCACTAAAATTTCTGAAGTTTCTTCAACAATGTAGTTACCCAAGAGAAAATATAAACTAAGTTATCCTTAAAAACCTGCATGATGAATAAAAATGCTCATTTGTAAAAGGGCAGAGGGTAGAAGAGACTGACTGGTTCTCAGGGACTTCTCCTCCTACTCCCTCCTTTCACCAAGATTTAGCAATGGAAGCTAACTGATTTAAAAATTAAATATTAACCTTAATGACTTGGCTGTCTGATTTATCTGGATCTTCTGCAGATTGAACAATTAGTTGTCCAATTTCTTTGTGAAGTTTTCCCATTGTCATTGCCTCTGTGTAAGAAAAAAAACAAACATCACACATAAAATCACACTTTTTGTGGTATCTAGGAATGCATATGAGTAACACATCAAATTGAGGGGTTTTTCCATGACTGCCATTTGAAATCTATTAGTAGGAGCAGTAACCTTGTATCAAGAGCCATGCTAGTACTTCTGAAGTGTCCTAAGCAGATAAGGAGCAGCAGGATGATAAGCAATATAGAAGCTTTTCTTTCAAAGAGTCCCCAGTCTTCAAGTATTGAGTGCAGTATTTTTCTAAAGACTCATGTGATATCTTTGCATCCAGCTGAAAGTCTTTCATTGAACTGACATGGAAGCTATGAAATCTCAGTTGTGCAGTTCCCAATTCTAGCTTCAACCAGTATTCCAGGGTGCAACAAATTTAAAAGACAAAAACTTAACGTAATGACTTTTCAGAACCTGGATGGAAGAAGGATCAAGACTGCCTGACCTACAGTGAAGTTGAGCAATTACTGTCAACTCTGGAATAAACTGCCTCTAAATCCAAAATATAAACAGCAACCAACCTTTTACTACAGGGGAAACAGTAATCTCACTGTCTGCCAAATTCACATACACATCATAGAGGTCTGGTCTGCTGTTCACTTCAGGGTCTGTAAATCCAGCGATGTAACCTAGAGCACAGAATTTAGCCGGATTAAGATCTTCATAAAAAAAACCAAAGCCAAGATACTGTGGACAATCACAGTCCTAAAGTCTGTTCTAGGAGTATTTGACACAATATTCATTGGACCCAGGAAGTTGTTCTCTTGGTATTATCAGTCATTCAAAAAATGTTCAGCAGATGCTTCATTTCCAAGGAGCTTAAAAATCAAATTCTAAAATTGCCTTCAACATGGATGAGCTGATACCACTAACTACATCAATATCATAAGGTTATCAATTTGAAATTTTAAACTCTTTCTACCTTCCTACTAAAATCTCTCACTTGCAAATGAAAAGGCCCCTGATCTTTCTCATTACACAAATCTCCACACTCTGGAGTCTCTTGACATGAAGTTGGTATTAGACTGGAACAGAGGAATGAACCCAGCAGATTTTTTATTTATAGCATGTCAGATGAGCAAACTTAGAGCAGTTTTTCCTCCATGGAAGATGCTTACTGAGCTGCAGAAATGTTGCTCATTTTCATTCTCAAAAGTTGCTGTAGAAATGTTGCTCAGCCTCTTAATGGCCACAGGATTTTGTGTCATGCTACCCTTTGCGCAAACCAGGGGCCTCTTCCTGGGTCATGCATTAGGCACTGCACACAGCAGTGTCACACAGACCAAACTCCTACACAGCCAGTAAAGTCTACCTGTGCTTAGGAGACAGAGATCAAAATAAAAGTCTGGAACTTTAGAGTAGGAACTGAAAAAAAAAACAGATTCAGTTACTAGTGATGTGTAGAAGTTGGAAAAAAATATAGCTTATCTAAAGTGAGCTACTTCTGTACAACAGGAAGACTTTCAATCCCTCCAATCAAAGCATCAAAAAAGTCTCAAGGCTGCTTTGCATCTGTGATTAGGGATAGACTGATGTGGATCCACCCAAAGCCACCAGAACAACTCATTACCTTCCCACAGACTTGTTTGGTTGATTTGCCTTTTCCAAAGAAAATGATGCTGTCTAGCTTTGATCAATAGCATCAACAGCAAAATAACAATTTTTTCCCTCCAAAGTGCACTGGTGTCAGACTGTGCAGCAACAGAAACTGAAATTAAAATTCCCTTGTATTTTTGATTAATAAATTATCACTACCTGTGCAGGCTTTTAAGGCTTCCAGTTCCTCCTCATTTAGATGCACATAGGAATGAAGAATTGACCAGTCTTGTCGATGCCACACTAAGGCAGGCAAAGTCCTAGGAGATCAGAGTGCAACTTGAGACCTGGTAGATTTTTACTTACACTAAAGTTTCACATTACAAAATGCATGCCATGAAAAAGAACAATTATGTGTGGGTCTCACTTGGGGTGCATATATATATTATAGAGATCTCTATTACCAGTGCAAGCAGATTTTATCACTCATTCCACCCTTAACCTTCTCTAAGGAAATAGAGCTAAAGCCTTAAGAGGGATTTAGCACAATTTCAATAAACAGGTTTAAGACAGATTTTTTTCCCCCTAAATACTGGGCTTTTCTCTCAATGAAGGTTTGAAATTTGTTGGATTTCTGGAGGTGGGTCTGATGGATGGACAGAAGGAAGGAAGAGACAAAGTACCTGGTAAACTCCTGGATAGCTTCTATTCTAGGATGGTACACTACAATTCTCTTCTTTAACATCAGTGCTGTATACAAGATAACTGTTTCCATTCCAAACTGAGACACTATATCTACAAAAGAGGGGAAATTATTTTAGAGAACATATACATGATGATGTTATAATGATTTTTGAAGAAGCTTCGTAATAACAGCACAGGTAATACTGTTAGCACTGTTCACTTGAAGCACACATGAAAACTGGGTTATATTTTACACTGTACAAAAGAAATCTAAATAGAGACTGTGGCAGTAATTAACCTTTGATGGAACCAGCAAGGTAAGCCTTCCGAGCATCAAAATCCTTGCTGAGGAAAGATCCATTTTCTTCACTTTGGCAGATGCCCTTTGTAAGGACTGCAATGTAACTCTCCATCATTTTAACTGGACTTCCATGTTTCAAGTAGATTCTGTGTGAAAAGAAGAGGGTCTGGTATTTTAACTGCAATCAGTACCAGTACATGTATGAAAAATAAAAAATTAAAAATCAGTATCACAAATAGCAATATTACTGACAAGAATTCCAATTTTAGACATCTGCTTGAGGTTTTAAATACTAAAGTGGAAGGCTTTCAACATGCACACAAACACATCTGTCTTTTCAAATATAAAATAACCCTGTATTCTTATTTCAGTTTTCTATTTTATGAATGAACCAACATTGACTAAGACATATTGTCCAGACAAATAATTCTTTACAGACTTGGAAGCTGTCTGCTTTATGAAAAAGCAACTACCACAGTAACTCCTGTTATGACATGCAGACTATGACTAGGTAGTTTTTAATTTTTTATTCAAGTGCCATTTGCCATTATTCTGTACTCTTTGTTAAATGATGAAAGAAAAATGTAAACATGTCCTTGATATTCATTAAAAAGCCAAAATGACACAAAAGAATCACACATCAGCAGAACTCATGCACTGTGAGCTGTCTTCCAGGAGGCAGAGACACCATAACCTATTTTACAGGTTAAGAGACTTCAGGAATAGCACTGAAGCTGTCAGCTACCCATTTTCCGTGTTAACTATAGCACAAAGCTGCACCACATTTCAAACTCAATTACCATCATGTTTAGAAGAACCCATTCTGGATTTGATAAGTCAGCAGTAATGCAATCCACAGCAAATCTAAATATTTCATGTATCACCAAAAGAGAACAATCTCAGTTTTTCTGTACCCTGCAGAACTGATAAGCCTGAGGGCATTCCCAAGTCTACATTATACGTAGTAAGTCCCAAGAACACAATAACCTCACCATTGCATGCAATTAGCTGCAAAACCTCAGGGAATACTCTTGGCATCAACAACCAGGACCAAACTAATATGAAAACTGAAGGAAAAGCAAAGAAAGAAGCAGAGAGAGATTATGAGAATGGGGACATGAAGGAAAGTGAAGAGGGCTCTCATTTCCCTAGAGGAAAAGCAGAAACGTCCCAGGGTGCTGTGCTTAACTCAGAGGAGCTGCAAGAAGCATCTACAGAGATGTTGTGGAGGGATACAAGTTGTTCCCCATAGACATGGTGACCTCGAAGTCCAGCACTGATCTCTTCCCAAACATTTACACTTCTTAAAAATATATTCTCAGAGAAAATGAGTGTGAAGGTGGGTAGTGACATGTGTCTGGAGAAGACACACATTAAAACCCAGTGGATATCTGGCATTCACCCAACACTTACTGTATGAACTCATGATAAGCTCAAACCAAGGATTTACATCATCTGATTATGTTTGTAGGACTGAATTTGCAGCAGATGGTTTGAACAAATGCAACACAATAAATGTGACCATTTGCTTTGCCAAGATGTAAGCACACACACAGCAGTACCTCATGCCAGCTTTTATACAGACCTACAGAGGATCCTGGTGAAGGCTGCGTATTTCTCTGGGTTGAAGTCTTTGGCCATCAGGACAATGGAGAAATGGGTCACCTGCACATGACACAGGCACAGAAACACAGAGCTCAGTTCATGACCCCACAGGAACAGTCTCGGTCACTTTACTGTCCAAGTTTCCTACGCGCAGGAATGGCCTGGATAATGGATTTCTGATGTGACTCAGCTCTAGTACAGACTATCTTTTGCTTAACCTATGCTACAAGAGTTGCCTTCCTCTAATCTCATGAAGTTATTAAAAAACAGAATGGCATTTTTTTTCCCCACAGCAGGTAGGAAACTTTCAAAATTTGTTGCCAAAGGAGGCTGTGGAGGCAGAGAGCATCAACATATTTAGGAAGACGCTGGAAAAAAATACCCAGACAGCAGGCCGAGGAACAAAACTACTTTCACTTCCTCAATCAAATGATTGTGGGCTGGGACAGTACAAGACTGGAAGTCTGCAGACAATGACCAGGCTCATGTGTCCTCCTTAAACAGCATCTCCCACTGCCTCAGTCAGAGGCAGCACTGTGACACTTAATTTTAATTTCTTTCATATGAGATGTAAGCTTGGAGCGAGGAAAGACAAGCAACATTCTGCTGTGGGCATGCAAAATTGCCAAATTATCTTTCTACTCAACAACATAGCATGAAACATGAAAATTGAACAGACTTAACAGACAGTTTAATGATTTTCATGACAGGGAAAAGATAGAAGATACAAGCATGTTTGCTGTCTTCCAGTAAGCAATGCAGTGGAAAAGAAAGTAACTACATTAACTCAACCTTTTGGAAAAGAAAGGCATCTCAAGTTCTATGTGAAAAAGATTTTGGAAACTATGAAACAAACTTTGTATACAGAAACAAATTGCTGAACTTGAAGCACAAATTAACTGTAAATAGCAGCATGAAATAGCATTTGCATGTTAAAGAATCTAAATTGCATAATGAGTATCTCAATCATTCTGCAATTCCGCCAATATATGTCTTAGTAAAAAATGAAACGTGGATGGGTTGGACAGCTGGGTAAGAGCTGCATCTGTGAGCACACAACACCTTGAATCCCTTCTCTTCCTCATGTTTCCCTCCTTGGGAAAACACCGCCTACCCTGCAGAGGAAGCTCTGCAGAAGCCGTCCCTGTCTTCTACAGAAAAACCCCACCAAGCCCTACCTTTTTCAAGGCTGGAGAATCTTGAACTTCTACCGTTGTGATGTAGAACCAAGACCTTTTGTACTGGCCAAACACAAACGTGTGAAGCAATTTGTTTTCATCTGTAAGGCAGCACTTTCGCAGCAACAGAGTCCTCAGCTCAGCTGTTACCGACGGATAACACCAAACCCACAAAGCATCTCCGTTGGTGTCTTTTTCTATGGTGGAAAGATGTTCACTGTGAGAATGCCAAACAGCAGCAAGGAAGTAAATTGATGGGTTAATCAGGTTTGTTTCCTGGAATCAGATTAAAATTCCACCTTACCCTGACCCTAGACATCCAGTTCTGCCATTACGGTTTAAGCCCCAGGGCAGCAATTCTGATACGAGTTTTATTTTTTAAATGTTAATAAATCTCCATTCTTGACCCGCTTCACGAGGTCAAAGAAGCACCAGAAGTTTGAATGTACTTTCAATATGAGCACGGTATTGAGGAACAAACACCCAGACCAGCTTATTTATGATTTTCCCTATTTCTGATTTCGCAACACAAGCCTCGTAAGCCGCGAATTTCAGACACTACGGCCAAGCTGAGCACGGCTTAGCGCTGCAACAGGCACAGCCGGCACCCCCGGGGCCCGCCGCCTCAGCCCGGCGGGCCCCGGTACCGCCCCGGGCCCCGGCACAGCCCCCGCCTCGGCCCCGCTCCCCCGGGCCCTCACCGATCAGCCCCACGGCCCGCAGCAGCTGCGCCTCCGGCTCTGCCATCTTCGCTCCGCCGCCTTCCGCCCGCCCGGCCCCGCTCCACCCTCACGGCCCCGCTCCGCCCGCCGGGGCCCGCCCGGCCCTTGCGGGCCCGCCCCTCCCGCCATTTACTGCCGCCCGCCGCGCTCCTGCGGCTGCCGGCCGCCCGCTCCCCGGAGGTAACCGGGGCAAAATGGGTTTGGGAGAAAGAACGGGAATTGTGGCTGTGTGCGCCACAGAATGCCAGGATGGTGCAGGTTGGAAGGGAGCACTGCAGCTCAGCCGGTGCCACCACCCTGCTGAAGCGGATCCCCAGAGCGCGGCACTGGGACAGTCCTTATGGCTTTTGGACATCTGCAGCGAGGGAGACTCCACACCCTCCCTGGCCAGTCTGTCCCAGTGCGTGGTCACTGCACAGCAGTTCTTGTGTGCAGGGGGAATTCTCCGTGTTCCACTTGCTGCCCGTTGCCGGGCACCACCACCGATGCCTGGTCCATCCTCTGACAGGATGAGATCCCTGCTCAGTCGTTTCTTCTCCAGGCTGAACAGGCCCAGCTCCCTCAGCCTTTCCCCAAAAGTGAGGTGCTCCTGTCATGATCTCTGTAGCCCTCTGTAAGTCACAGGGCACAGTTCGTGTGAAATGTTACACAAAAGGAGGTGGCCGGCTGGCAACCACCTCCTGAAGTCATAGCCAGGAGCTGCAGCCCTCAGCAATCCAACACAGACCTCCCTGTGCTTCTACAGAGCACGGATAAAGGCTGGCTGGTGCCCAAGAGGTGGCTGAGTGGGGTGAGGAACATCCATGGAAGCAAAAGGATGAAAAAGGAAAATTGTGGTTTTTCTTCCCTTTTTCTTTTTAAACTCTAGAATGAAGCCTCATGCAACAAAGTGGAAGGGAGTCAGTGCTACATGGACACACTGATGGTGCTAAAGCTTCCATACAGTGACTTTGTCTTCCTTATTCTTCCTTTTAACTCTTTTTCTGTTTAGCAGTGAACTTGATTACAAGCCAACATTAAATTTTTAAATGGGTTCTATAAAGGTTATGAACTTTTCTGGTGGCTCTGCAAGATGGTTAATGTGAATAGCATGAAAAAAAAATCCAATCAACAAGTATACAGAACAAAACTTATCAAAACAGATATTCAAAGCCAAGGACAAGCTGTATTTAGTAAAGATAAACAGGCTTCTTCTTCATCTACCTATGTATTTTTTAAAAAGCCCTACTAAGATATATTTAAGGAACCAGTGCAACCAGCTGGGTCTGCATAAGCCCACCGAACAGTCAGGTTGTCATTGGTGATTCAGCTGCAGAGGTGAGCATTCCTGCACAAAGGCTGAAAAGCACACCCGACTTGATGCACAGCCCTGGTGTTTGCTCATCCAAAATATCCCATTAGTCAAAAATTCACTTGCTCCTGTTATAGGATTTGTGGAGAATTCGCACACCTTTATACAAGTCTGTCAGGGTTTAGGAATGGAATTCCCCAATTCAGTGTTCCCACTGACACACCCCAGACAATGCACTGCTTGCTCACTTTCCCCCCATCTCCCCTGTGGTGGCATGGAGGAGAACTGGAGGCACTAACGAAAAGATCACGGGTTGGGACAAGAACAATTTACTAGAAGCATCAATAAGAAAACGAACCGTAAGAACGACACTAATAACGGTACAAAACAAGCGATCGACTCAGACGAGACCGCTCACAACGTGGGACCCGGTGCTTCCCGACCCGCTCCCCCCCGGCAAATCCCCCCTGCGTCCCCCGGGATCGTTTAAGCCTCACTCAGAGGGCTTTGTGGAGCTCGCCCCGCGATCCCGTCCCGGTCCCGATCCCCCCAAGACCCCACCTCACGATCCCTTCAGCGTCCGATCCCGATCCCCCCACGGTCCCCTCCTGATGCCGATCCCCTCCCGGTGCCGATCCCGATTCCTCCACTGTTCCCTCCTGATCCCGATGCCCCCAAGAGTCCCCCACGATCTCG
>VZRZ01002687.1:649720-685521 GCA_013398175.1 Climacteris rufus
GGGAGCCGCCGCGGCCGGGTCTGGCACGGCCTCATCCCGCGGCCCTGAGCCCGCCGGCGGGCAGGGGCGGCCGGGGCTGGGCGTGAGCGGGCCGGACCGCGCTGCCCAGCCGGGGTGATCTCAAACCCGGGCTGATCCCGGGCCCTTGTGTCCCGTGTGGGCTTCTTCTGTTGTGCCCCGTCCTTCACGTGACTGGTGAGAACGCAGATGGTAAAACTCCTTCACTGCTGCACAGGCTGGTACACTGGTTTGCCCCTGGAAGACAAACTAAGGAAGATAAATCAACGCTGTTGCTGACTGCCAGATAAAAGCTGGACTGGTTATATTTACCAGCTGGCTCATTTCGGGCCAAACATATGGCTTTGACACTCTATTTTTTATAGTATCCTATTTTAAGTCCTTAGCCAAGACCATTTAGACCCTTCATTGTCACAGGGCTGATCGCAAGATGGCATTTAAAGACATCCACAACTGACAGATGATGGATGGGTCTTGAAATGACAGCAGAAGAGGCTATGTGGTCTGGGGTCTGTGCGTAATTGAAGTATTTAGTATTTTAACAAGAAAATGTTAAAGTGTTGCACATCCTCAAGGTTTTTAGTCTAAAATTCACTGTAAAAACCTTTCCCACAAAGATAAAAAGATGAAAGATAAAATCGGCTTCAGTCAGCCTTCAAGGATGAAGGTGTGTTGCATCAGTCCTTTTACTGGAAAAGATGCATGTACTGTAGTATATAAACTGCAATTACACTTCAGAATTCTTGGGCAGAGTAAGTTGGACTTACTTGGTGCACAAGTCACGTTTCTGGAATATTGACCTGAAACTGCTGGAATCTGACATTTTATTGATGCTTTCCTGGTATTTAAATTCACATTGCTTGTACTGCTGCAAGTTTACTAAATTGTGTTGATCTGAAGGGTGGGAACTGAAGGGGGTGTTCTCCAGGCAGATGCTGGCAATCCTGAATTTCAGTGGACTGAACGGAAAACATGACCAGCAGTGTCAAGTCTTACAAACTGCAGGGGCTCAGTGTTACCCTGGCCAAACATAAAGGGTGGAAAGTCATACCTGTGTCTTGCAGGAAGCAGATTAATGTTAAACTGACATTTCAGATGGGAACATCCAGTGCAATTTCCAGAGTTCAGTGTGTGTGTTTTGTATGTAAGGTTCAAGTGAGCATTAGAAGCACTTAATGCTTCATGTTCTCAGTGACTTCAACATGCAGAGGTGATGTTTTGAAATGTGAAGAGCTTGAATGATTTGTAGTATATACAGATATGTAAGAAAGATGTTTTTTTCCTTATAAATATAGGTCAAGGTCAACCCTCAGCTACTGTTGATATTTGGCATTGCTTTGTAGTCAAGGATGTAGTGCAACTTCGGGGAGTGTTCTATTGTTGCAGATACTGAGCTTGCTCACTGTTAGAGATACAGTAAGGCACATCTTTGTCACCTCTTGTAAGGACATATGTTTTCTCAGATTTAAAATTGAGCTTAGTTCAGGATTTTGGGTTAGCAGTAGGTGAGTTGTTAGTGTGTATCACCTGATTCTTGGCCACTCAGACCTGCTGTTCTGGATACCTGTTAGCATTTTAAGTGGTATTAAAGAAAATAGTAGGAGGTCACTGATAGCTGTTTATGGGCTCAGCTTTACAATTTGTGTTGCAGATCTGAGTTTCCATAACTTAGAGTTCCTACTGCAAGGCATGGTGATGTGTGCTGTATTTGATTCTTCAGGTTCACTTTGTCCTTTTACTAAAGTGTCTCTTAAATTAGCCTTAATTATTTGACTTACTTGTAAGAACCTGCTTGGCCTGAGTTAATTAAAAGTTTCAAAACAATATGAATTAATTTTGTGCTTTGTCCAGTTGGTTATCAAGCGCTGAGAGTTGTGGTTGGAGTGCCCTGGCATTGTTGCAAGATTAAACTTGCCTTTCAAGTTTATTTTCATAAATGTAAAGCTGAGCAGTTTCAAAAGCAGCTCTGAGATAGAATAGCAGTGTAAATTATGGGATGGAGGATAGCTTTATTAAAGTTCCCTTGGTGAGTAAAAAAGTACTGCTGGATACTGTCACACCATAACCTTGATTATCTTCAACTGTATCACGGTGCTTTCTCTAGAAAGGAACTTGCTCATCTTCTGCCAGCTCATTATTTACATAATCTGAGCCCTGAATACATGCTGGTGAAGTCCTTAAATTGAAACCACACTGCTGCTTTCAACCTACATCTTTTGCCATGTTTAACTTCAGTTTTGAGATTCCAAAACTTGGGAGCTCTGTGTTGATGTGTGAGCACCTTGAGCAGGCCCTTACTCTAATAGTTTCTGCCATGATTTCTTTAGGAGTGCAAGGCTTTCCAAAGTACTTCATGGGAAGTACTGATTCTGCCCTCAGCCTTTAAGAATAGTTTCCCAGTAGCTGTACTTGACCTGCCCTTATCTTTTAAACCTGTTTGCTTCCCATTCTCTGTGTTTATTTCTCCTGCTCTTCTGCAGTCCAGAGTACATTTAGTGTAGGGTCTGTGTGTATGTGGGACGCTGCTTTGGTGTTTGCTCGTGGATGGTTTGCTGTGTTTTGTGTGAAGCAGAATGTGTGGGATATCAGAGGTGGGAGTTGCTGTGATGCTGAGAGCTCCTGTTAATAACAGCAGCTGCTTAAGGATGAATAAATGGGGCACTGGTTTCAGCAGCAAGGCTGATTTTAAAAGTGTCCAACCCTTAACAGAACTGCAGCAGTTTTTGATGTAACTTTTATAAAACAAAGTGCTAAACCACTCGGGAGTTAAAAAAGAAAACAACATGAGCAACTTTCCTGAGTGAAGTTTTCCTTCCTCCCTCACCTGAGAGCAGGACTTTCAGTCAGATTTGTGGTGTGTTTTGCATCCTGTTAAATGCCATTGGTAGGTGCCGTACCCATGAGCCTGCTGGTGTGTATTCCTTGTCCTTGATGAAACCAGCTTTAAAACTGGATGTGTCTGTTTTATTCATGTATGAAGTGCTCAGTTGTGCCTGGATGGATGGATGGAGAGACATCTCCGCTGTCCTGAAATTTCCATGTGAAAGGAGAGGTCCACATTTGTTTGCCAGTTACATCACTGAATGACTGGCACTGAGTTGCATCTGCCAACATTTTTGATATGGCCAGCTAAATCAAACCAAACTTTGGGTAAAGATGATTAAATTCTGAAAATTTCCTGTGTTAAGCATAAAACATGCATCTTCTGGTGTGCAAGTCTTTTGCTAACTGGGATTTTACTTACAGAATTTCTTGAGGTTGGCAAAAAGCAGCCTGCCCTTGATGTCCTCTATGATGTTATGAAAAGTAAGAAACACCGAACATGGCAGAAGATCCACGAGCCGATTATGCTGAAGTACCTGGAACTCTGCGTGGATCTCCGCAAGAGTCACCTGGCAAAAGAAGGACTGTACCAGTACAAGAATATTTGCCAGCAGGTATGGTTTTGATTTTTTATTATATTTATTTATAGCAGGCATGGTACCTGTCAGCTGATATTATCTAAAAGTAACTGAACTGATTTGTCTTTAGTTGGTATTAATCTGCCTGTTAAATGTTCTTGGGTTTGTAGCATTTACATTTTAAACATTTGCTGCCTGTTGTGGGTGGAAACATCTTCCCATTTTTTTGCCTCTGATGTAGGTTAACATCAAATCTTTGGAGGATGTTGTTCGAGCCTATTTAAAATTAGCTGAAGAAAAAACAGAAGCAGCTAAGGAAGAATCCCAGCAGATGGTACTGGACATAGAAGACTTGGATAACATTCAAACTCCAGAAAGGTGTGCAGCCTGTCTTTAAAATGTAGCAATTCACAGAAAGTATCCTTATTTTCATTCACAAAGCTCAGATATAACCGTGGTGGACTTGAAATGGAATACTAGTGGTGTTCCAGAGGTTTTAAAGGTAGGGAAAGAAATACGAATTTTGCACTGAATAAAATCTTTAGCCTGAGTAAAAAAAAAGTAAAGAAAGCAAGTAGTAAAGAATGGAAAATGTAAGTGTAGTGGGAGTGATTCTGGGAATTGGGTCACCACTTTCCAGTGCCTGCTCAGATCTGTATCTGTAGTGGTATTAGAGAGTTTATTACTGCTCATTACCGGTTGATGCAGAAATGCTGTTAATTGACCAATGTAATTCCTGTATGTGGTAGCCTCCGTTTCTTCTGACCACACTGTGCACGTACAAACAAGAGGAAATATTACTTTATTCTTACTCGGTTAACTGATGAGATAATAGAAAAATGGCCATGAAAAGTACGTTCAATAGTGTTAGAATTACTTGAATGGGTAATGAGAACATAGAAGGAAAGGAAAAAAGGATCATACCTGCTTTTGCAGACCTTGGTGGCAAGTAGTGCCAGGTTGGGGTGAAACAGCTCTCCAGCTGTGTGAGAAGTCACTGTGCTGTCAGAATGTTTTGTGGGAGAACTTCCTAATCAGCTTGAGGCAAAGTGATGTTAGCTCTGATTGTCTGTTTATGTTTTTCAGATGGGTCTCTTGGTTGAGGGAGTGCTCAGGTTAACTCTGATGGTACAGAGATGTCTGTGGTGGTATCTGTGGAAGAGGGGTAACAAGGCAGGGGTGAGGAAATATTTTACAACATTCCAGCTGAGTTTGGAAGACGCCAGGCATCTAATGTGGGGAAAAGGAAAGCTGTTCATACTGTGTCAGAAGGGATATTTGCACTTGAATTGGGAAGGGACTAAGACATTGCCCCGTGAAAGACTGATGACATGGAATGACATCAGGAGATAGGAAGCAGGAATGAAGTTAGTGGGAGTTGTTTTAATAAAAGTCTTTGCACAGAAACTAAAGAAATAAACTCTTTATCTTCTAATGATAGAAAATTGGAATAAATTATTGAAGTAGAGGACATTTGTGTAGGAACAGAGTTGCAGTAGTCAGATAATACTCATAAAGGCATGGAATAGAAGGCTGTGGATTTGCATGTTACTAGAGAGTAAAGCTCTGTTAGTAGCTGGTTGCAAACAAGAAAAGGTTACAGACCTGTCTTCAGTAGGGGGGCAGTGCCGTTCATCTTATTTCCGGTGCCTGAAGTTGTTCCAGAGGAATCCCACTTACAGTTAAATACTGAAGATTGACTGACCACTGTGTTCCTTGTTCTCCTTTCTATAACAGAGGACTAGAGAAATGGGTCTTTTCAATCACACTTCTTCTCTAAACAAGTACAGTTTCTTTAGGGGTTTTTAGGTCCTGTTTTCTGGACTGCTCATATTTTTTGCTGGATTCACCACTTGATCTGTTGGAGAAGGCACTGGTGATATGTTGTGTTCAATAGTGTGTGTAGTACTGGTACCCAAGGAAGCAAATTAGAACTGAAAGTGGTGTCATAGAAAAGAGTTACAAGAGTTGAGAGTTTATATTAGAAGCATAATTCAAAATGAATTTTAAAAATGAAGGCTCAGGGAAGATGGTTCTTTGTGAGTTTAACATGCTGAGTGGATTGTTAGCAGAAAGGGATCCTGTGGGACATAGCACTGAATTGGTCTCAGTGTCTTGGGAATGCTTTCCCCAGTCTTTTATTTCTGTGATGAGGGAATAAAGTTCCAAATGCAAGATTATCATATCTTACTTCTGACATATCTCAGCTTATTTTTCATGTCAGAATTTGTAAAGGATGTGAAATGTTAATGTGACTATTCCAGTTCCCAATGTGTGCGGATCATAACACGGCACTCGTGTGTCACATGTCAGCATGCAGTGAACTCTGGCAGCAGTGCTGGTGACTAAAAGGGAAGTCTCAGCAAGTATGAAAGTGTCTACATTGACAGTGATACTTGACTCTAACGGAGGTACAGTGCACAGCTCCCTGGTAGGAAAGGGAAAGTGAAAATCCTGGAGTTATTTTCCTTTGGCTTACTCTTGAAGGATACAAAAGTTCCTGGTGTCTCTTACCACTGGAGCTTGAACATGTCAGTTGTATATGCAGAGGCCAAAGTTGGACACTTAGAAGTTTGAAACAGTTATTTATGTATTTTAAAGGAAAGGAGAGCAGTCTGAGGGACCAGTTTGGAAATAATCAATAGACTGTTCAGATATGTCCAGTCTCATCTTAGAACTTGATAAGGAAAATTGTTGAGAATTGTAGGGAATAAACCACTTTTCTCTTTTCTTTTTCCTTACCCCTCGGCCCTGACTGTAGTGTTCTTTTGAGTGCTGTAAGTGGAGAAGACACTCAGGACCGTACTGACCGACTGCTTTTGACACCCTGGGTTAAATTTCTGTGGGAATCCTATAGACAGTGTTTGGATCTTCTCCGAAATAATTCTCGAGTAGAACGCCTGTACCATGACATTGCACAGCAAGGTAGGTCCTGAAGATGGAAACTTGAAGTGTAATGATGTGGTGTCCCCCCTTTCAAGGGAGAGGGAACATCCAAGATGGGGAGATGCTCGTGGTCGAAAGGAACAAGAATCAGAGGGTTCTCAAAAGCTTACAGAGTTTTATTAGTAAATGACATGCTTGGCATGGAAGTTGGTATGTTAGTCCATGACCTCCCAGTATAAGCACATGGCATGGGTTTCGGATAAAGGGCTAGAGTGACAGGGAAGAGAGGCATAGAAAGAAAGGGAGGGGAAAAAAGAGAGGGATCACCAGTCCTAGCTCCTGTGTTGATCCAGCTGATGGGGTGTCCAGGGTCCTGGGGTGCCCACACACCTGGGCTTCATGGGGAGACCTTTTTATAGATAAGTTTCTCCCTTTCCATGCAGATCAGTTCTCATGCTCAGAGTGTTCTTCTGGACCTTTCTGGAAATGGATTGAAGGGCTTCAAGGGTCTTGCGTGGTCTTGATCCCCCTCAACAGTCCATGCTCACTTCTTGACCTCTTTCCTGCACATGTGCTGTGCTGTGTTGTGCTTATCTTCAGGAACCAGAACAAGGACTGATATTTGAGAGGAACTGTGGGATCAATGACAGGTTTTTTTTTCTGTCATTTCCAGTCATTTGAAAGCTTCATTTGACTTTACCATATTTAGATGACTTGAGAATTTTTTTCACAAAGCCAAAACCTGAATTTATGCCATTCGCAGGATTTTGTTTGTTCTTCAAAATAAAAGCTGGAATCAGTGCATAAATTAGAACATTTTTTAAAGAGACTTAAAATATTCCCTTTGCTCTTTAAGCTTAATTATGTAGGAAAATCATCTTTTGAGGTCAAGACAGAAATGCTCTGCATTGTCACTCATTATGTGTGACAGATTGTATCGTGTTTGATACGTCTTTTGACTGCAAATGAAGATTCTTTAAATGTACTGATTTACATATTTGAATCCCATTTAGAACTACCATGAAGTCCCCATTAGTGAACGTTTTTAATTGACATTTTTCATGTGTGCAGCTTTCAAGTTCTGCCTGCAGTACACGCGGAAGGCCGAGTTCCGCAAGCTCTGCGATAACCTGCGAATGCACCTGGGGCAGATCCAGCGGCACCACAACCAAAGCACAGCCATCAACCTCAACAATCCTGACAGTCAGTCCATGCATTTGGAGACCAGGCTGGTGCAGCTGGACAGTGCTATCAGCATGGAGCTGTGGCAGGTATGCTGCAGGGCTCCCCCATGGCACCGTAGTCTGCAGCCTTTCCAGAATCTGTTCCGCACAGCTCATGTTCCATGGTGTATGCAACAAGGTGAAGAAAGGGTAGTAGCTAAAGGATAAAGTTTTAATGTCTAGAATGTGCAGATGGAATGCTTAGTCTGATGTTCCTGCACAGCGTTTCAAACCATGCTCTGCTGGTAGAACTTCTGTTACATTTTTTGTTCATTTTTTATTCTCCCCTTGGTTTCTAGCTTGAAAATCTGAAAGAAACAAGGTTTTAAAAATAGCAAATTCTAAGCAGATAATTAATGGAGTTGCAGCATGTCCAAATAATTTATTAAAGAACTATTTCATGTAGCTGACAAAACTGAAGATCACAGCATTCAGTAATATTAAATATTGTATAGTCTTATAACCTTTAATTCATTCATATTTTTCCTTTTTTGAGGTGTTGCCAAAAACTTTCTAACAGTAGTGTATTTTTTTGTTTTGGGTATTTTTAGGAAGCTTTCAAAGCAGTGGAAGATATTCATGGACTATTTGCACTGTCTAAGAAGCCACCTAAACCACAACTGATGGCAAATTACTATCACAAAGTTTCAACTGTCTTCTGGAAATCCGGAAATGCTCTTTTTCATGCATCCACCCTTCACCGCCTTTATCACTTATCAAGGGAAATGCGAAAGAATCTCACACAAGAGGAGATGCAGAGGTGGGGAAAGATACTTGCTGCAATCTTAGATTCTATTTTTAACCCCCTAGGTTCAAAAATAAACTAAGTTGTACCCCAAAAAGAAGCAGATGACATGTATGGCTATGAGCAGCTCTGCCTAAATTGGCCAGTACTAATTGCCTCAAAAGAGATCTAGAGCAAGAAGGATGTTTTACAAAGATACAGCGTAAGTATTCTGAACACAGGATCACCTTAGTTAAGCTTCGTTCTCTTACTGACTGAGAAGCTAAGCAGGTCAATAAATATCTGGGTTTTGGTTCCTTTTTCTCTTCTTAGTGTGGTATTTTCTTCACAAGATTTCACTGTTTCCTCTCGTGGTGCAGTTGGTGTCTCCTCTGTTATGTCTGGTGTTTTTACACAGTTTTGCATCGTGGATGCTCATTCCTCTCTTGAATTGGCACATATATGAACAGGAATTAGTGAGTGTTCTCCTGCAGTTCATCTCTTGTGCTTCTGCTTTGTTACCAGGATGTCCACTCGGGTCCTTCTGGCCACGCTGTCCATTCCCATAACTCCAGAGAGAACCGATATTGCTCGGCTCCTGGATATGGATGGAATCATCGTGGAGAAGCAGCGGCGCCTGGCCACCCTCTTGGGGCTTCAGGCCCCCCCTACACGGGCCAGTCTCATCAATGACATGGTAGGTACTGGGCTTCAGGTCAGCAGCTTTGTAGCACTGAGTCCTGTTCTCCTTCTGGAGTGCTCTGCTTGGCTGTGGGATGGCAGTTCTAAAGCTAAAACAGCTGTGTGGTTAATTGTGACTCATGGTACACTGTTAACACTGCAGATTCACAAGGACTGCGTGGAAATGCAAGTGACTTGTGGGCACTAGAGAGTCAGATTCAGTATTGTCTTTTATGTCATCCAAGCAACGAATGTCTTTTTGAAACACTGAGGAGTCTGAAATATGTTGTGAACTAAAACTTTAAGGCTTTTTTTCCAACTCTAAAGTGTATAATTAACTGAACCAAGTGTTTATTTTTCTGTTCTAAATGCATTTTGGGTAAGTTCAGGTCAGATGTCAAATGGTGGGCCATATGGATCTAAGTGATTATGAAAACTTCCCTGTGCTTCATTTGAAGGGAGGGTGGATTTATCTATGCTCAGACCTCCCCAGATGCTCATAAACAAATTAGACTTTAAGTCATGGATATTTTCAGAGAATGTGTAAATTTCTTGCAGTTGTTTGCACACACGTCTAAAATTTACATTCAAAGTTCATTCTTCAGTACCTCTCCAGTTTGCCTCAAAAGCACAATTCAGGGTGTCAGAACTTTAATAATGAGTAGAGATGTGTGGTTTTAGTTCGTGTGTGAGCCTACATTTGTGTAGTAGACCTTGTTTCTTAGAAATGGCTAAGCTGGGGAGGGCACTGTAGTCTGTTTACCTTCTTTATGCTTTTTGTCTACTCTTCCTTTTCTAAATATATTTAAGTGGTGTAGTGTAGAGTTGCTGCAGTTAAGAATGTCATAATGAAAACTACGTAGTCTCCTGTATTAAAAAGCACATGTGGTGCCTGTTTAACTTCTTGGATATGAAATTCTTGAGGCATAACCTTTGGTTAATACTGTATTTATTTTGAGATCTTCGGATTTTTTTGTTGACTGTAGGTCAGGTTCAACGTAGTGCAATATGTCGTCCCAGAAGTGAAAGAACTTTACAATTGGCTTGAAGTAGACTTTCACCCACTCAAGTTGAGTGCCCGTGTCACCAAGGTAAGTTTTTTGTAGCTCTGTGTGTGTAGTATTTGGTCTTGACTAATAATCTGTTATTTCAATATTGATTTGTGGTAAATATCAACCAGCTTTCTTTTTCTATTGCCAAATTTTTCAGTAGTAGACTTGCTTTGGTCAGGTTCCATTACCATGACATGTACCTGACATCTGGTAGAGTAAACCAGGTTATTGAAGTAGAATGAAAATTCACTCAGGTCTCTTGAGTGCTATTCAGAGGGCTCCACAAAGGTGCAGAATTTTGGAAATTATCAGAAGGGTGGAGATGATACTGAGTTAATTTTGTTTAAAGTTGCAAAATGAGAAGACTGTGCACACGTGGGCATATACAGGCAAGTGGGTTATGTGCAAAGATAAACCAATGACTGGTTTTACTATTAAAAGGCAGAGTACTGGGAGGTAGAATAAAGGGAGAGCTGTTGATTAGGTTAGTGTAAATTCTGCAGCTGATGAAGCACATCATGTTCTTTTTCTTTGATAGTGGGAACAAAGATACTTGAAGTGCTAAAAAGAACTTGAAGGTAAATTAGCGGTGTGGTAAATGTTGCCAGTACTGTCAGTCGCCTTCATACAAAAACTGGAGCTATTCATTGTAGCTTCAAGGGTTCTGAGCAAAAGATGCACTGCAGTAAAACAGTGCAGTATCTTAACAGAGGTGCTTTTGTTTCATGACTGTAAACCAAAAATGTTACTTTAATGGTGAAGTTTGTACAGGTCGATGCAGATAGAGTAACTTTTCAGACTTTTGGTAGGTTCTGAACTGGGTGAAGGACCAAGCTGAAAAGGAACCTGAACTGCAGTTGTATGTTCCTCACCTGCAAAACAATACCATCCTTCGCCTTCTGCAGCAGGTATGAGTAAAGAAAATGTATGTTTGTAAGCATATGTAAGTTAGAAATTGACTTGGAAGAAGATTAAGTTGGAAGTAATTTTTCTTTCCATCAAATAGGAGACTGTTATGATTTTGAAATAGTTTTTCCCAGTACTTTGTTTAGGTACAGCCATAGAAGCTATACTTGATAGTGGGGTACAGTGGTGTCATCTCTTGCCTAGATTTTCTTCATTATTTATCGAGTTTCTTAAAACTTGTCTTTGGAGTAAGGTCGGATGGGGGGATATTTTGCTTTGGTTTTTGGTTTCTTTATTTTTTATCTAAGTTTTTTTATGAAATGCACATTTCATTGACCTGCTTTCATTACCAGTGATGAGCAGTGTTATTTCTGGTGTGCTAAAGAAATAATTGAAGGCTAATTAGCAGCATAGCTGGATGTAGTTTATGCTGCCAGTCTCCTTCATACAAAGCAGCCATTCAAGAATTGTGTTTAATCTTAGGGTGTTTGAATACAGTACAGACATAAATCCTGCAAGAGTGTTTGCAATTGTATAATATGTATACATTCATTTGTTGACAATTCAGTGAGTTAACTCAAAGGCCTCTACAACAACTTTAATTTCTAATTTCTTTTTATTGAGAAAAAAGCCCTAATGTTTCTGTTCACATTCAGGTAGCCCAGATTTATCAAAGCATTGAGTTTGCTCGTCTGTGTACCCTGGTTCCTTTTGTTGATGCTTTCCAGCTGGAGCGTTGTATCGTTGATGCAGCCAGGCACTGTGACTTACAGGTGAGTGCTGGACAAAGACCTGTGTGAAGTCATGTCTGGGTTCATGTGTACTGCAAAGGATGAAAGTGAACTGGTTGGCAATGTGGAGGGAAGAGGCAAGAGTGATTTGTCTTCTCATTTCATTGAATCGTTAAAAGTTCTGCCTCTTCCAGTGATTTTTTTTGTTGTTACTGTTGGCTGATTTGGGTTTTTTTTTGTGTAAACCATAGAAATAAACCAAACTTTCTTTCACAGTGCTATTTTGGTCCTACTAATTTGTCATTTCTCATAGAATGATGTAGCAAAATTATTTTAAAAAGTTGTATCTGCTTACAGTTTCTGTTGACTCATGGTGGTCATAGACAAAGCAACAGAGAAATTGTTCAGTAAACAATACAATCCTTTTTCATCTCTTTGTTTCTTTTGGCAAAGGTTCGCCTTGATCACACGACCCGCACGCTGAGTTTTGGTTCAGATTTGAATTACTGTACTAGAGAAGATGCTCCACTGGGCCCTCAGCTGCAGAGCATGCCTTCTGAGCAGATCAGAAACCAATTGACTGCCATGTCCTCAGCTCTGGCTAAGGCTCTTGCAGTCATTAAACCTCCTCATTTAATGGTAAGTTGTTTAAAGTGTTATGAAAATGTTGACAAAGCTCATATTTTAATGAATGTGTTTTCTCAGGCTAGATGTACATTTTACTTTCTCTTTTTCTCAACCTAATGGTAGTCAGTTTTTTGTGCTTGTAAAGAAGTCATTCTTAGATGCACTCAGCTAGTTACTGTTTGGTCATAACTAAGGTCATGGCAAAATTTCCACGAGAGGCTTGAGTTTATGTTGCTAGTCTTGCATGTATTGGTTTTAGGATATAGCAAATAATAATTTTGCCATAGATGAGCCTACAGAACTAGGATTTGTTTAAAATCTTGCATGCATTTTTGAAAACCAAGAGCCTGCTTCTTTTATTCTTCCTGGAGAAACTGCTGTTGTGAAAAACCTGGAATGTAATTTTTTAGAACAAAAGATCCCACAGCTCAAGAACTGACCCGTCCTTGTCACTTCCTTTCCTCCTCCCTGGGGCTCTTGGCTTCAAGGTCAGACTCACATTTCAGGTTCTGCAGAGCCCTGTAGCAGCAAGGTGTAAATCAGTCTCAGATTTCCAGCTTGCTTTGCTTGTGGCAAGTTAAACCTTCACTTCTCTTAACTAGAGCAGTGGTAATTTTTTCATGTGTTTTAGGTTTATGAAAGATTTCATAGCAAGCATACCACATATTTTTTCCATATGGAAAACAAGATGTCCATGTGAGATTCTTTCTAGAGGTTGAAATATTCTTGAAATATAAACACAGAAACTAGAACTGCATCATGACACCTAATGCTCATTCCTTATGTTAGCTTGAACATGTATTAGTTGTTTTATAGTGTTTAAAGTAAAAATATTTCTATGTAGTGTTTCCCTTAAAAGGATTTGATTGGTGCTTGGTATTAGATTGTTATTTTGAAAGAAAAAACATGCTTTAAGTGTACATTCTTGGATAGAAATTACAACTAGTCTTATACTTGGCAAGTAAGTACAGTTAGGAGCTGAATACGACATTACACTTGTAGAATAGGAGAATGGTATCAAGGTTAATATCAATCTGTGTGGTTAGAGAAGCTACAGAACAAGTTGATATCCCTTTTTTCCTTCACTGTTCAGATCAAAACTTCTCACTTTTTTCAGGTGCTTAAAAGCTTTTAATTTCTGTTACATTTGTTATAATTCACAAAATCATTAAATGCACCTAAAGCTTTTTACTTTTGTGTTTCTGGCACCCCCATTTATCTTTAAGTGTGTGCAGATCTGCAACAAAGTATGGCTATCTCCGTGGTTTTTTTGTTGAATGCCCTAGAGGTGACAGATTACTAAAAATATCTCTGGGGGAGCTCACATTTCACAAGCAGCATGACTGGGGGAGTGTGGGGAGCTGATTGGGCTGCAGTGTTTTGCTGGACTCATGGAAATGGGCGGCTCCCTGAGCTGGCACAATTACATCTCCTCATGTGTACAGCAGGAATGCTCACAAAGAACTGTGGGGGTACTCTGGGGAATGGTGGGGGCTGAGAAGGCTGTTTAAAGAACAGTCTGTATTCCAGTATCTCTAAGCCTAGTGCCTTTTACTAGGTCATTAAAATGGTTTTAGACACCATGTTTAAATTGTTGGCTTACCATTTTTAATCATCTCACAGATAGTGCTTGTGTCAATTAGGACATTTTTCTCTTTCTCATTTTTCTCTAGTAGCCATCACTACTAGAGACAATCAAAGAAGATAGTCCGTAGCATTTTGGTTAGGGTGTGTTTGTTTACCCTGCCCTCTTGCCATATATCCATGATCATAATTTTTTTTAGTTTTTAAGTGTAATTATCAGAGGTATTCTTAAGTCATCTTCTCTCTAGGCAGTGCCCGAGCACTTGCAGATGGGAATGCCACTTTCTGTGTGGCCCTTTAATACTTGCAGTCACTGCCACACTGCAGTGTTCTTACCCAGTGTTTGTTTTAAATGTCTGAAGTCCAGAGCTGTGCTGGTATTTTAACCACCACTTCTGTGTAGTCTGGAAATGTTAAAACTATAAATTATTATAAACAAAGTGCCTTTGGGGGAGCTTTAACAAGACTTAAAAAACAAGAAACAGCTTTGGTGAAATACAGTACGTGTGGTGTTACACTTGCAAACACATGCAGAGACAGAAAAGACTGACCCCCACACCCATTGCAGTGAAGAGATTTCAATATCAGTAACATCTGGATGTGCAATATTTTTGGACAGAAAAATGTGAAACTGTCTTACCTAAGCCATATTGCAGAATATTGTTCTTTACTGACAGTTTTCTCCATGTGCACCTGGTTTATGGCTGATACTACCTTGGGTGCCCCTTGGATGAGTGACTGGGTTTGCCATCACAGTTGTATTTCCATTCAGTTGGCAGATTTGGAAAAGAGAATTAACTCTGTGTTTTCCTTGAGAAGCATTTGCTGTTCTTTCTGCCTTTTTAAAGAGGGGCTTTGTACATCATTGTCTTATTCTTCATTTAAATGCAGCAAGAGAAAGAAGAACAACATCAGCTGGCAGTCACCGCCTTCCTGAAAAATTCCAGGAAGGAGCATCAGCGTATCCTTGCCCGTCGGCAAACCATAGAGGAGAGGAAGGAGCGGCTGGAGAGCCTGAACATCCAGCGCGAGAAGGAGGAGCTGGAGCAGCGGGAAGCGGAGCTGCAGAAGGTGCGCAAGGCTGAGGAGGAGCGGCTGCGCCAGGAGGCCAAGGAGAGGGAGAAGGAGAGGATCCTGCAGGAGCATGAGCAGATCAAGAAGAAAACTGTTCGGGAGCGCCTGGAGCAGATTAAGAAGACTGAACTGGGAGCCAAAGCATTTAAAGATATTGATATTGAGGTAGACGATTTGTTGTTGCAGTGGGAAGTTACTTTGTTACATTGCTGGGCTGCCTGAATTTCGTGGGTTTGTACTGCAGCTGATTTTACAGTCTCTCTTAAAACGAGACATTGCAAGTAAACTTTAATTCTGGGTTTGGATGGGACCTTTTTTACCTGGGGGAATAAAGACCACCTTTTGTGGAGGTTTTTTCTCCTTTTTATATTGATAACTTTACTTGTATGTAGGATCTTGAAGAATTGGATCCTGACTTTATTATGGCTAAACAAGTGGAACAGCTGGAAAAAGAAAAGAAGGAACTTCAGGAACGCCTGAAGAATCAGGAGAAAAAGGTATGAAGTAGAAAGGGTACAAACCCATGTCCATACAATATTTTAGTGAATGTTAACTCCTATGTTGATACATACATGTGCATACACATGTAGTATTGGTGTTGGGAATGATTTTGCTTGAAACTAGAAAAAGGTAAATGTGTTATAAAGCAATTGAGTCTCTGTTTTTAGGCCTGTAAACCTGTTGCTTATAGTGGACAAAGGAGCAGGAAAGACAGAACATAGAATTAGTAGTCACCCGAGTAAATGTGATCTACCCAGAAAAGTCAGTACAGCTTCCTTTAAAGAAATGCAAGCCAGGGCTTCTTCTTGGAGTTCTCTGAAATTGTCAAAGCAAACATATGAGTGAGGGTGATGAGTGTAACTAAGCTGGATTTTCAAAAGAGCTTTTTACAAAGTTCTTCACCAATAAAAATCTTAGCAGTGTGACAAAAAATGGTCTTTGTATTATGTTCTGTTTAGATAGATTTAAAAACTTTATGTAAGGGGCAGCAGGGAAAAAAATGCCCCAATCTTTGGCTTTGCATATTGAACGATGGGCTCCAAACTTAACATTCTTAGCCAGCAATGAGAACTTGGTTCTTCTGCATTTTGAGCACTGTCTGCAGGTCTGGTCTCTTACTCTCTAAAAGAATGGAGCTGAACTGGAAGTTTGACAGGAGGCCAACAGGAATTATCCATGATGTGAATTGGCTTCTGTGTGATAAACGTCCTTGTAAAATAGCACCCCTCTGTCTGAAAGATTTCTAGAGAGAGGATGTGGTGCCAGTCTGTCAGAGTGTACCTGGTGTAAGAGCTGATGATGGAAGCAGTTGTTCTTGCACTGCCTGCAAGGGGTAGTGGAGTAAGAAACATCAAATGGAACCAGCAAGAGCCGTGTTTCAGAACTGTGTGTAGGTAAAAGATGGTTCTTCCTGCTGTGAGCCACAGACAGTGCAGGAGTTTTTTCCAAAGTACATTGTTACATATGAAAAGCTTTGAGTTCAGAAGGACAAGAGAGGAGATCCACTGATGCTTAAAATATAAAAATACTTCCAACACAGAAAATGCTGGGAGCTGAAAATAGATGATGCTAAGGAGTATTGAGTATGTGCCTGTCTCTATTCCTGCATCCTTGCCTAGGAGTCCACTTAGTTGCCCGTGGTAGAGGCAGGTTCTTGGTTAGGTTGACTTTTGATGGTCCGGTGTGATTGTTATGTTGTCCTAATATATCAGATCTATTGAAGAAGTCTCCAGAAACCAGGGGTTTGTGTTCATTATGGCATGCTAAGGGTGTGTTGTCTTTACTCAGATTGACTATTTTGAAAGAGCGAAGCGCTTGGAAGAAATTCCTTTAATAAAGACTGCCTATGAGGAACAAAGAGTGCATGATATGGAGCTGTGGGAGCAACAGGAAGAAGAAAGGGTAAGAATTTTTTGTTCAGTTGATAAAGTCCATTACTAATTAATGAAAAATAGTGGGTTTTGCACTGAGGTTTTTTTTCCTCAGCTCTAGCCAATAGAAGAAAGAAAGAATGAAGTGTTAGCTTTGTGATTTCATTGTGCCATGGACAGCAATATCTTCTTTGTTCTGAAGGGG
This sequence comes from Climacteris rufus, assembly GCA_013398175.1. Classification (NCBI taxonomy): domain Eukaryota; kingdom Metazoa; phylum Chordata; class Aves; order Passeriformes; family Climacteridae; genus Climacteris; species Climacteris rufus. Next base: position 666,704 of record VZRZ01002687.1, read on the forward strand.
GAAGAGAAAAGTTTTCTAATGGCTGAGGTAGATTGAATCCAAATGTATAGTGAAGTTATGCTTTGTGTATTTTCTCTTTCCAGATCACCACCCTGCAGCTGGAGCGTGAGAAAGCCCTTGAGCACAAGAGCAGACTCTCCAGGATGTTGGAGGACAGAGATTTATTTGAAGCCAGGCTCAAAGCATCAAGACGAACAGTTTATGAGGTACATGAGATATGGCACTGCTAACAAAGTGCACCCCTAAAGTGAGGAACCAAAACTGTGACCCAGGGATTCTTCCTGAAACTGGAGACAGTATCTAAAATGGCTCAGAACCGTCAAATTTATTTTCTGCTTTTTAAATTAAGTTTCTTGCACACATTTCTAGGTATTACCACTTGAAATTTTTGACAATTTCTGGAATAGCTTATATGGAAAATAAAAGAGGGGTAAACTGATGTTTTTAATACAGCTATTAGGAAGACAGCTGTATCTGCACAAGTACTTGGGCTTACTGTGGTGGTGGGATAATACTGACAATAATACTTAAGCTGAAAAATAGGTGGAAATACTTGTCTCTTTTTTATTATCTTTATGTTTGAATCTGGAAGTTACTTTGATAGTTCAAGTATTTGTTTGTTCAAGCTGTGTTTTGTGTTTGCAAAATTTAAAGCCAAATCAGACCACAAGGTCAGGGAAAGAACTGTGCCTTTGTTTCTTGCTCTATATTTTCAAATTGTACATTTCTTGAGTCTTTATTATTTGGCTATGCTGCATTTAAAGCTGGCTTTAGGAAAAAAAAAAGCAGAAGAGGTGTTATGTTAAAATAAATTAGTAATTGTATATGATTCTTTGCAATAATAGGGATAATTTTGGGTAATGTATTCTAGGTACATAATAATAAATTATTATTTAGGTAATTGCTTTTCTGAAAAAGATAAAAGAGTAATATTGTGCATGATGATTTGATTGTCTTCTAAATTGGCGTGTATTCTCTTACACTAATCAGTTGCAAAAAAAGTTGAAATGGCAAATGAGTTGTTTTTCAGTGGAGCAAAATTAATATATTGCAGCTGGTTTGTGTTTCTGTGTAGCTTTATTTAGCAATTTGTGTAACTGCCCAGCTCACAGACATTACAGCTGTGGTGTTCTGAGGTGCCTCGTTGGTGTTTCAGGATAAACTCAAGCAGTTCCAGGAGCGGTTGGCAGAGGAGAGGCGGAACCGTCTGGAGGAGCGCAAGAAGCAGCGCAAGGAGGAGAGACGAATCACTTACTACAGGGAAAAGGAGGAGGAGGAGCAAAGGCTGAGAGAAGAGCAGCTGCTTAAAGGTCTGATTGAGAATGTGACTATTTTACCCTTTGCATCTGTGAGTCACTCCATTTGTGTAGCACAGCTAATGTCTGGTATCCCTGTGTCACGATTTTGGAGGAAGTCTTTCCAACTTCCAGTCAGTGGTTGAGACTGTGTCCCACCTTCCTTGCTTACCTGTGCAGCATAGGCAGGAAGGCAAAGCTTTGTAGCACCCATACATGAGGGAAGGAGGAGATGAAACATTGAGTCTTTGATTTTAGCCTTTAGTTTGGCACTTGTTTGTGCACATCTTAAAGAGAAAAGAACGGAGACATTGGTGTCAGATCAAGAACTCTGGAATTGTAAGCAGCTCACACACATCTGTGAAGTACTTTGTCTGATTGCCCATTTCAGCACTTTAGAAGATGAGAGGTGTTTGGCATTCTGTAAGATGAATTTGTCCTATTTGTCAGTTGGAGGGTGAAGATTTTATGTATCAGAGCTCATAATTGTGCAGTATTTAAAAAACAAACAAAAACTGAAGTGGTCCTGAATATCAAATTTCTGACGCTGTTAACTGGTTTCTTTGTTTGGCCTTTTCTAAGGAAGGGATCCTCCACCATGCTTGAGGTAGTTACTGATGTTTTAGCTGCTACATTTGTGGTCTGTGCATTGAATTAGCATACAGGTACTGAAACTTTCTTGCTAGCTGTTCAAGAGGTGTCATTAATGGATGTATCAGGGTTCCCTTTCCTATTGCTTTTGAGTTAGGACACTTCCAGAAAACAGGTTCTGCGGCAAGCTAAACCCATCATGTGAAGTGCTTGTATTTCTTATTCTTTATTTTTTATAGAGTCAGAGGGGAGAGATTGTATTGTGTAGCCCTTCTGTGGATAGAGCAAAGTGATGGAATTTGTGTCTAATAAGTTCTGTTTGTGTTTGCCACGTGCAGAGCGTGAGGAGAAGGAGCGCATTGAACGGGAGAAGCGCGAGCAGGAGCAGCGCGAGTACCAGGAGAGAGTCAAGAAGCTGGAGGAGCTGGAGAAGAAAAAACGTCAGAGAGAAATGGAGATTGAGGAAAGGGAGCGGCGCCGAGAAGAAGAAAGGAGAGGTCTGGATGACCCATTTTCCAGAAAGGTGGGTGATACCTGCAGCGTTAATTCTTTTTCACTGCTCCTCCGTCTGTAGATTATTTGAAAGAAGGTGTAAGCATTGAAAAATTGCAGGTTTATTTATTTATTGTTAAGTTGTAGTTAACTTACTCTCACTTAGTTTCAGCTCACTATCAGGATCAGGAATCTCTAGTTTAGTAATAGACTAAACCAGAGAAACTACTGAGAACTCCAAGCTGTTTAAAAACTAAATGAATAAAGACTAAAATGAATATTGGACAAAATTTTCTTTAACACAAAAAGACAGAAAACTATATTGGAAGCAAGTGCAGTGACTTACGCCAAAGTCAGGAATTCAAGTAGATGTTGAAGGAAAATCCCCCCCAGATTAAACATAAATGCATGGTTTTATATTTTATAAGAAATATGCAATAACATAAAACCAAGAGTTGTGTGCAGCTTTCTGTTAACAAATGTAACTTGGAGAAATTGTTATCTCAATCCAGCCGGAAAAAAACCAAAAGTTACTTGGAAATTAATGTTTAATGATATAAAAGAATGTAACCAAGTACCATAAACTTTCTACTCGCCTACTTTTTCAGAATTTACCATTCAAGAGAACTAGTTTTAAATTTCATCCACCATCACCTTTCTCTTTGTTTAATACATACTTCATTGAGTAACACTATGAAGATAAGTTATCAGAGCTTGTAGATTGTTTTGATAGTCTGTCAAAGAATTAATCATGATAGGTATTTTTCACATAAGAGGTCTCCTATCTGTGGGCAGTTGATTATATGGAAAAGCTGGCTCAGGTTCTGAGAGAGATACCTGTACCACTCCAGAAATTCCATTTGCAGTTTTGGGATTCTCACTGTTGTTATTTGGGGTCATCTCAAAAGCATTTGAGGAGACAGAGTAGTGGAGATGCAGGATCTTGGTTAACCTGTGTATTTCACCATATTGACAAATAAAAAGCTTCTCAAAGAGGGGTTTAGAACTGGAATACCCTTCTTATAAAAGGGTTGTGTGATTATGTGAAATCAGGTATTTTAGATGGTTTACCTAATTAGTTTCTTGTGGTAAAATTAAGGAATAAAAAATAATTTAAATTATTTGTCTTTGTCGAGCAATCGAGAGAGACATTTTAATTAAAAAAAATGTATAGATTGATTGTTATTCTTCCCTGCAACCTGTGTGAATCACTAATACCTCACCTCTTCTGTGCCTTGAGGTATTGGGAACAAAATTGTCTTTGCCACAGAGAGCTTTCAGTGTATTCAGTTACAGTTCCTGATAAGATTAGAAAGCATGAAAACAAATAATTCCTTGAATTCATTCCTGTTGTCATGAAGCCCCAGGAAAAGTGAAACTGTTAGAACCTCTCTTTTCTGTCAACAGGTGGTAGCTATGGCTGACTGCAGCTATTGTTCATACACTTGCTCATAAACTTTTTAGTGTATTTGCATATAGCCTACTTTATTGGTAAAGTATGTGGCACAAAGGGAACCATATGATTTAAACTGCACCACAAACAGTGAAGTTAAGTCCATACTTCAGTTATTCAAACTCATAACAGTTCAGTGTTCTCCGCAGGGTGACAAGTTTTTAATGAAACAGCATGCTCTGAAAGCAAATTGCCTGTTGAAAATCTTCATGTTAAAGTATTCAGAGAGAATATTCCTAATTTCTTTTGACACACAGGAGTCTCGTTGGGGTGACAGGGAGTCTGAAAGCTCCTGGAGAAGAGGGGGTGAGCCGGAATCTGAATGGCGCCGAGCTCCAGTGGAGAGGTAAGCAGTGGGTTACTAAACTCCTCTTGTACTGGGCTCAGAGTAGGCTCCCATTTTGTTGCTACTGCTAAAGTTGCACTACCTGAGTAATATCTCATGCCTGTACATCTCTGAAAGTTACCTTCTATTAAAAAGTTGCTTTGTAAGGATCTTGGAATGAGAGAGAGGTTTTTATCTTGGAACCATATTCAGATAACATTCCTGTTTTATTTGCCTTAGATAAGTGAAGGCAAGCAGACACCTTCTGCTTGTGATAAACAACTTGCTTACTTAGATTCCTTTTTAAATCAAAAGTTTCTCTCCCCCTCAAACATTGGTGTCAGTTCTATAAATACAGAATGGGGAAGGATGACAAGCAAACGCAGGGCTCCTGGATGATGAAACTCTGTGAGACTTTGCATTTAGAAAACTCACAGTAACTATGCAAGTCCCAGAGTGAGTCACAGAGCAGAAAATACATGCCATAAGTTCTGAAGGACGGTATTGAACAGAGAAGGATGGGTTTCTGAAGGAAGAATATTCTGAAGGTACTTTGTAATTTAAAAAGAAATCCACACTTGTTTACCTCTGTTTTGAATATGTTCACTAATAATGAAAACAGTTATAGAAACAAGATTTTTAATATTTGTCCAATTTCCTGCTCCACATCAGGCTGAGCTGTAGCTAAAAATACTTCTGATGGTGCACATCTACTTGTTCTTGAAAGCCTGTGCTGATGGAGACAGCACTGCTGGTTCCAATTGGCAATATGTTTTATTGCTTAATTAGCTTTCTGAGTAGATACATTTTTATAAATGTCTAACCCTAATTTCCAGTGCAGCAATTTAAATCCATTACTGCTTACTCAGCTGCAGTGGAAGCAAATTAATTTACTTTTTCTCTCTAGTAATTTCTTACAATGTTTTGGAAGGGTGTGATCTCTAGATAAACAAAATAGCATTTGTCTTTCCTTAAAAGCTGTGTTGTCATTCCTGGTAGTAATCCACTTTCTGGTGATTGCAAAATGTGAAAAATTGGATGAAGCTCCTGGGTGATACTACTCACATACTGCATAAGTTGTGGCTGGCCCATCCCTGGAAGTGCTCAAGGCCAGGTTGGATGGGGCTTGGAGCAACCTGGTCCAGTGGAAGCTATCCACTTGGGTGGGATGAGATGAGCTTTTCAAGTCCCTTCCAACCCAAAGCATTCCGTGATTTTGTGAAGTGTTAAATGCACCTATTTGTATGCTTCAATGTAATTTTTTTTTCCACACAGAATGATACAGGTTGTCTTACTCTTTTCTCATTCAACTTTTCTAGAAATTGATTAGAGTAGTGGTAGTATGAAAGTAATAGTTTAAAATAGATTTAAATATCCTAACCCCTCCCCCAAAACAGTATCTGAATGAATGAAATACTTTTTCCTCTGATGAACATTGTAACCGTTCCTCCACATGTCTTTTATGGCAAAATAATCAGATTTTTCAAAGGGGGAGATTATCCAATTTGAGTCTAAATGGAAATTAACAATCTCCATGTCTTGGTTTTTACCTCCCAGATCAATGATAATTGCATTCTCCCTTGCTCTTCCAAACCCAGGAAGTGCACTGCTCGCATTTCCTCAAAATTCTTGAGACGCCAAGTTGTCACAAACTGTTGCCTCTTTGTTCTCACCTCTTCAAGTTCTACATCTGTTGTTTTGTAGCAAGTCATTGCTGTTCTTTTGTTTACATTTTAGTAGCATAGTGGATTTCTAAACCTGGGGTAGTTTTTTGTCGTGTTTTGGTTTAGGTTTTATTTTTTTAAATCCCTGAGACTCAACCCCAGTGGAGCTTCTCTTCTGCCAAGAAGGAGGTGCCAATACATTTCTGTGATGTTCTATTCCTTGTTTCTTTTTTATTTCTGAGGAAGGTTAATTTTCTAAAATAAGGAAATCAATCTGGTGACAAAACCAGGGTTTGTGGTCTAAACGTATGTGCAAAATCCTGTAGACAGTAGACTGAATGGTGTGTCCAGAGAAGTGACAATAGTGAAAAGCTCTAACTGTTGTTCAGCAGTGTCTGATCTTTTCAGTGTTACAAATCCAAACATATTTCAAAGAAGAACTGATGTCTCAATAGCCCAGGGAAATTTCTCACCAATTCTGTACTTCCCACATAGATCCTAGGAAGGAGAGTCCCTGCAAGCACTGACAGCCTGCCAGAGCCGGGTGCACCCTGCTTGCTGTCAGGCAGTAGCCATGAGTTCACTCCTGGGTTTACTATGTTCTTCTGACTAATTGTGGGTGCTTATCAGTGCAAGTATTGCCAATCAGTTGGGCTGGAATTGTGCCAGACCATATGAAAACAGGCATTGGACTATAGGGTTGGCATGTGCATGGTCGTGGGCTTTTTCAATACTGATTCTTTCAGACTTACCTCGAGTGTGTCAGGTGAGGCTTGGTGTAGAAGCCAACCCTCTTTTCTGTGGTGTTGCAGCAGATAACCAACAGGAGACTGTAGTTATCCCCTTCAGACTGCAGTTTTGAAGGAGATACTAAACTGCTCAGTCTTTACTGAAGCTGTACGGACAGCGACCTACCACTTTCCTGTAGCCATGAAGGGCATTAGAACTGTCTTTGGAACCACTGACCCAAGTGGATGCCCTCAGAAATGGCTTTGAGGGGTTTGATACTGTTCATGTAAAGCTTTCCTGGGTGTCAGCTTCTACTTTTTGCTCGTTCCCTGTGGTTATACAGAGACTGGCGCCGAGGAGACCCGAGGGATGAGGACAGACCTTTCCGGCGCGGGGACGATCTGCCGAGGCGAGGGGACGATCTGCCCCGGCGTGGGCCTGCAGAAGACAAGGAACGTCCTCCGGAATCAGCAGAGGACAGGCCACCGAGACGGGAAGGGGACGAGGACAGGCCTCCCAGGCGAGAAGGGGAAGAGGACAGGCCCCCCAGGCGTGGATTGGATGAGGACAGGCCGCCCCGACGTGCTTTGGATGATGACAGAGGGAGCTGGCGAGCTGCAGATGACGACAGGGGTCCCAGACGAGCTCTGGATGACGACAGGCCCCCCAGACGAGCTCTGGATGACGACAGACCCCCCAGACGTGCCCTGGATGATGACAGGCCCCCACGGCGCGGCTTGGACGATGACAGAGGCAGCTGGCGCGCGGCGGATGACGACAGAGGGCCCAGGCGCGGGCTGGATGACGAGCGGCCGCCGCGCCGGGCCCTGGATGACGACAGGCCCCCCAGACGAGCTCTGGATGATGACAGGCCCCCGCGGCGCGGCTTGGATGATGACAGAGGCAGCTGGCGCGCGGCGGATGACGACAGAGGGCCCAGGCGCGGGCTGGATGACGAGCGGCCGCCGCGCCGGGCCCTGGATGACGACAGGCCCAGCTGGCGCGCCGCCGAGGACGACAGGGGGCCCCGGCGGGGGCTGGATGACGACAGAGGGCCCCGGCGCGCCATGGATGACGACAGGGGGCCCTGGCGGAACGCGGACGATGACAGGCTCTCCAGGAGAGATGATGACAGGGGCCCGTGGCGTGGTGCTGATGACTCCAGGCCAGGTCCTTGGAGACCGTTTGGTAAACCAGGTAAAATACAGTAATATAATAATCTTCCCTCCAAAGTGTGTGTTAACCTGGTAGATAATGGATGTGACATAGTTGGTGCCAGAGAGGGGAGAATCTGCTCTAAAAACATCTGGATTAATTGGTTAATGTTGACACTCCTTTACTTTACATAATTGAACCTTTTCATTAAAACCTTTTCATTTGAATAAAAAAAAAATGCAGCAGTGTCCATTGCTTGCGTGGACGATACCTGGAGGTCCCCTAATGCTGGTCACCTCCCTGTGAGCAAAAACAAAATATAAAATTTGAATGCTCTGCTGGGAGAGAAACACTCGCTAGATTAGCACACCTTGGAGTCTTTTTCTACCCCTGTTATGTGTCTGAAATTAATCTCCTTCTAAGGAGGATTTTGGTACCTCATTCAAGTGGGTCTGGTTTTGAAAAGCCCTTTTTATGTGTACAGAGATAGTGTTTTTAACATTCCTTTTTCTGTTTTTAACCCTTCAAAGTCCTCCTTAGAGCAGAGTTTGGATTAGATGACCTTCTGAGGTTACTTAAAATCTTAAATTATCCTATTCTTGTTGATGGTGACTGGAACTGTTTCTGAGTCTTTTCAGAACTGTTGACGACATTTAAATGTTAGTTATGATTTTGATTTCCTTGTTCTTTTTATTTATGTATTCGCAGGCACCACATCAACTATTACAGAGACTAATTCTGTAATCCAAACCATTAGAAAATTTATTATAAATCTCAAAACTTGCACTCCAGTTTTTCCTACTGAAAGCCAAAGCAGGCTTCATAATAAAGAACTCCCGTTCATAAATAACTTAGCAGTATTGCTGGGTGCACTGTGTTAAGTAGATGGTAACAGCAGTCATATTTTAAAGTAGTGCTTTAAAAAGCAGTAAGTTGTTTAAAAATCTGCTTGGTTAAAATCTCAATTGTGAATTTCCACAAAGGAATCTGCTGTCTAAGCTACCTCCTTTAATTCTTCTTGCACTTGTTTTGCACTGAACCCTTGTGGTTTCTAACTGAGAACTGCAGGGTGCAGTCAGCTCTGCTGACCTGCTCCAGGCAGCCCTGATGTGAGGTGTGCAGTGCAGGCTTTACATGAAGCAGTTTGTACAATGTTTTCTCTGTGGCTCCCCCTCAAAGTGCACGCTCCCTGCAGACATCTTGAGCTGGATCCTCAGTGATCAAAACTTGACAAACCAGTTTCTGTGATGGAAGCAAAGGATTCTTTGTCTACAGAGAGAGCAGAGGTCAGTCACAAATTCCTTTGACTGTTTCTTTCTTACAGGGGGATGGAGAGAACGAGAGAAGGCTCGTGAGGACAGCTGGGGCCCTCCCCGAGACTCCAGACCTTCAGGAGAGCGGGAATGGGATCGAGACAAGGATCGGGATGAAAGTGAGAAGGAGCGAGACTTTGACAGAGAGAGAGATTTTGATCGAGACGATCGTTTCAGGCGTCCCAGGTCTGACATCTCTGTTTAAATACTTCTAGAATGTTTCTGCTAAAAATATGTGCCCTGCTGATAAAGAAATAATGTAGAATTGCTGAGTGAAAGGAACAAGGGTTGGTTTGTGTGAAACTAAGCACTTTAGGGCAGCAAATGGATAATGACATTTTGGGGCCTTTTGAGTTTATTATTTTTAGGATGATGTTATCTGTTTACAGAGGGAATTCCAAAATGCTTTAAATGCTTTTAAATTTTTCTTTTTAACCTATTATCAAGAGAATTCCATGTTAGGCTCCAGAAAAACAAAACCAATTTTGGAAGTATGCTAAATAGACACCCACTGAGTCCGAAAATATCTGTGTTGTGATTTCTTACTGCTCCTTTCCATAGCAAAGGTAAAAATGTTAACATTTAGCCTTATGTTTTGCATGGCCACAGGGATGATGGTGGTTGGAGGAGGGGGCCAGCTGAGGAAACTTCCAGCTGGAGAGATTCCAGTCGTCGTGAGGAATGGGACAGAGGTGGCCGTGACATGAGAGAGCGGCGTGGGGACGACAGGGAGCCGCCCCTGCGGAGGGGGCCGCCCCTCCGGCCCGAGCGGGAAGAGCGTATGTGCATTTCAGTGTCCCTACAGTCCTGCACCCCACACAGAGCCTGCCTGCTCCTCACAGTGCTGGCAGGGGCTCCAGTGGGAATACCTTCTATTTTCAGCCATTTAAAGTCCTTCTGCATAAGCGAAGTAATAAAAAGCACCTTTGCCATAATTGAGAATTCTTCAGTGCATCTTAACTATTTGTAGTTGTATTCTTTTCTGTCCCAGTAGCATTTCATACCCACAGGAGAAGGATAACATTTCAACTATTCACTTCTCATAGGATTGTGTTCTGGGAGAATAAAGTCCTTGTATTTAGATTATCCAGACAGACATCCCAGAAAGTAATTTCTGGCTCTTTCCTTAAAACCATTAAAATGTGAGGGAAATCTTTCCAAGTGAGGCCTTACGGGATTCACAGTATTAATGGTATTAATTTTCATTAATAACCTATTTTGATCACAGACATTAACCTGTATTAATTTTGGTTATTTATTAATCCTTTGCTGTGTTCTAAAAATACAGTAACAGGAAATATATTTAGCCTGGAGAGACCACCACATCTTCCAATGCTGGCATTGTCATGTTCAGAATTTCACTTTGTCTCTGCCCCAGGTGTGGGTGCTCCTGCACATGGGAGCAGGCTGGAAGATAACCTGGGATCCTATAAGGGACTGCTGCTGATGGAAAGGCAGAGTGTTCTCAGCGTGGAGATTTTTTTTTAATATAACAAGACTGTTGATAATGGATTTGTTTGGTATATGCCACAGCTTTGTTCACACACAGCTGAGGTAGAACTTTTAACATCATTTTTGGTGAAAATGAACATTTTTCATATAGTAAAGGGTGGTGAATGCTGTTACCAGTGAAGTCATGTAATTCAGTACCATTGTACCTGATTCCAGGAGGCTGAAGAGTAATTTCCTGTCTTGTAATAGCACTGAACACCTAAACATGTCCCACAAGTGTTTTCAAGTAAGGATTTTTCTGTTTTCAGGGTTCAGTCATTTCTAAGGAGACATCATGGTTTTAATTCTGCTAACAATACAAAATATATTTTCACATCATAAAACCATGTACATCAACAGACCATTCTTACTGCAGTTACTGTTTCAAAGATGACACTGGGCTTGCTCACCACACTCCCAGATCTGAGAAGGGGATTGAGCAGTTTCTGCCGTTACTTCCTTATAAAATTAAAAGGTGCTTTTGGCCCTTGTCATCACAATCCCCCTGCCAGGGTGGGGCTGTTTGTGTGAGCTCTTGCAGGCCGCTGCTGGAGCGTGACTGAACTGTTTCATTTCTTCCCGCAGCGAGCTCGTGGCGCCGCGCCGACGACCGCAGGGAGGAGCGCGGGGAAGAACGGGAACCTGTGCGGCGGGCAGCCCCTGCTCCTGCTGCCCCTCCAGCTTCTGCTCCCCCTGCAGCACCCAAGGAGCGGGAGAGGGATGGGGAGAAGGAGAAAGGCTCCTGGAAAACAGAGAAGGAACGTGAGCCCGTGCGCCGCACGAAAAACGAGACAGATGAAGAAGGCTGGACCACCGTACGACGTTAAGTGGGAATCACAGAGTTTAACCAATGTTTAGCTTTGATTTGATGGAATCCACAGATTATATTTGTGCTTATAAACATTCTGAATTTGGAATTCTTTAACCAATGTTTTGAGGTAACATGAAAGCATGAATTACTTACTCATATAGATTGATCATGCACAAAACGCACAGCAGAAGGTTGGAAATTGAATGCCAGTTGTTGAAATTTCAAATGATGCTTATTTCATGGGCCATTTGTTGCTAAAATAAAAAGAAGCAAGTCCAACAGCTGTCTTCAGTACGGCTTCTCTCTCGCACCAAAACAGGCTGCCCTTTTTATTTTTAGTCTTTCTTAGTTTGGAATGGGGTATTATTGTCACAGAACATGCATTTGAAAACATCTCTGTCCACACAGTGGAATTATTGAAAAAGGAGAGCTAAATGAATTTGCATAATTAGCCAAAAAAAATAGAAAAGTCCTCTTTGCCATAGGTATCTTGGAGGGCAGGCGGTTTCTGAGACATATTTTATCACTATCTAAATTCAGTAAGTTGTTTGAATTTGAATTGAATACAATAAACATTTTGAATTAGTTACACTGGGATATTTTCTGTAGGTTTACTTGAATCCATAATGCCTCTGAGGCCACTCTGCAGTCATTGTTCCAGTAATGTACACACTGCTGCAGAGTACAAAGCAAACTTGCAGCTTTCACAATTTCAGTGTTTTGGTAAGCATATGGCTATGTACTTTCTGTTGCCAATATCACAACTGCTTTTTCCATTACTGGATAATTCATGCCTTTCAAGGATTTATAAATATTGTCATATTTAAGATGTGTGGTTTTGGAAATTGTTCAATTCCTCCCCCCCCCAATTCTTTGTCTTCAGGGTCAATTCTTTCCCTTTCCAAAAAAGTGATTTGTATTAATGGCTGTGTTGACTTCAAACCTGGGGTGCAGTAACAGCGATGAATGGTGTGGTCACACTGAAGCCAACACAGAACTTGCTGCTGTGTGTTTCTTCAATGATAATAAACAACTTAAGGAATTACCTGCTGCAGTGTCTTGACTTTTTAGTAATTCCCGCAACATGTGTTCCTGCAGAACAACCCTCTTCTGATCTCAGACCTGTTCTGTACCAGCTGAAGAAGCTGAGAACAGCTGGGATAGTTTATCCCTGAGAAACCTGATGTGTGTGAATAGAAGTTGTAATGTTCCTCTTGTCCTTTTCCTGCCCTCTTTTGAGCAATCCAGAACCAGTGGGTTTCTTGGGAAATGCTCTCCAAGCCATCTTCTGAGGGCTTGATTTTTGTGTCTTTGGAGCCTGTCACATCATTGCTGGTTGAGTCACAGGACTCCTTCAGAGCAGTAGTATTTTCTAAGCATAAAAAAATACTTGTTCTTTATACAGTCCATAAAGAATGGAACTAGAGAACAGCAGCTATCCAGCCACAGTGCTTACTGGATCTGGAGAAGTGTGTGCTGCTGTTCTTCAGCCACCTCTTGCTGTCCTTGCACTCTGTGTCACAAGATCAGTCCTGTTAAAAGGCAGCCAAGTTCACTGCTGGCTGTAACATTTCTGTGTTAAAACCATGTTTCTCCAGTGTGGCCTTGAAGACTTCCAAGGCTGGGGACTGCACAGCTGTTCTGGGCAGCCTCTTCCAATGCTTGACTGGCTCCAGACTGGAAAATCAGAATTATAGAATATTTTGGGTTGAAGGGGACCTTAAAGGTCATCTAGTCCAACCCTCAACTCCAACAAGCAGGGTCATCTTCAGCTGGGTTACATTGCTCAAGAGCTTGAATGTTTCCAGGAATGGGGCAATTGCCATCCTCTCTCTGGGCAGCCTGTGCCTGTGTTTTCCACACTCAGTGTAAAAAAACTTCCATGTGTCTAATCTAAATCAATCATCTAACCTAAATCAACCATGCTTCAGTTTGAAGTCATTACCCCTTTGCCCTTTTGCAATATCTGCCAAAAAATTTGTCCTCATCCTTACAGGTCCCCTTCAAGTACTGAGGTTACAATGAAGTCTCTCTGGAGCATTCTTCTCTCCAGGCTGAACAACCCCAGTCTTTAGCCTTTCCTCTCAGGGGAGGTGATCCAGCTCTGGTAATTTTTGTGGCCCTCAAAAAAGCTTAAACCTCTCTCTTTTTGCCTTCAACCCTGCCTATGCACTAACTGGGAAGCTGGAGTTTTCCAAGTAACTTCCTGGTAGGAAAGGGCTGGCTGGTCAGAGGTGTCCCCAAAACCCTTCCTTTTTCCAGGCTGAACAAGCCCTGTTCCACAGCCTTTCCCCTCAGGTGTGTGCTCCAGCCCCTGAATGCCACCTTGGGCCTCTGCTGCACTCACTCAGATTTGGGCAGTCCTGCCTGTGTGGGGGAATGGAACCCAAACGGCACCCAGGAAAGATGAGGTGAGCTGGGGGGGGTGGAATGCTCTTCCCTTCCACAGGCTGCGGTCCAGTTCAACCAGCCGGGATCTGCTGGCTCATGCTCACCTTTCCCCCTGCCAGGACCCAGAGGCATTTGAGCCCCCAGGGGCTCCTTCCTTGTTGAATTCAGCAGGCTCGTGTCAGTCCCTCTGGCCAGCAGCCCTGGCCCAGCTGTGTGGGCTGGTCCTCCCCCTCCAGTGCCATCCTGGGGCTACCTCCAGGGCCTGGAGAAGGGGGATCCCAGGGCAGTCCCCGAGGTGCCCCAGTGCTGCTGCACCCCAGCCCACTGACCACAATGCTGAGCCTGAATATCCACCTAGCTTTTCTGCACACTTTGTTATGTGGCCTGTAACATCCTAACCTGGGTGCAAGAATATTGTGAGAGAGCTGAAAGCCTTGTTAAAGTTGAGATGAAGAACATCCACTGCTCCTTCCCTCGTCCACAAAGATATTTTATTATAGAAGGCAGGTGAGCCAGGCACAGTTTACCCTCAGTAATTCCATGCTGGCTGTTCCCACTCATCTTCTCTTGCATGTGCCCAAAAACATGTCCTGAAATCATTTTTTTTCTCTCATTTTCCCAGGGACTGAAGTGATACCATCTGGCTTGTGCTTTCTCAGATGGTCCTTTCAGCCTTTTTCAAAGACATCCACAACACTTGCCTTTCTCCAGCCTTTGTAATATGTAAAAGTGATGATACCTTCAGGTACAGTTTTAATTGTATCCATACAGTTTTACACAAGGATGAATGTTAGTGATCACTGCAGCAGCCAAAGCTCTGGTCCCCAGTCTGTGTTATTAACTTCCATTACTTGAGATATCAATATTGTTGTCAACACATCAGCTTCTCAGATCTGGGCAGCTGGAGAAAAGATCTGGGAGATGTGAGCTTTGCAGAGATGCCAGTGTGTTTACTTTAGTGTTTGATTGGTTTAGACTCAATACTAATGACAGTGATCAAAAACCACTACTGACCAAATCCAACAGCTCAAACCTCCACCTACTGCCATCAGTCATGATCACAAAGTTTGGTTACCTGAAAATTATGAAGCCAAATGAGCTGTGTGTCAAGCTCTGCTTTGTTTGATTGAGTTCAGTTAAACATCTAAAATTTTCAGTGAACCTCAGAAGAATACAAACTGTCAGGCTGTATTTAGAAGGCAGAACTTAAGAGTGCTGCTCTTTAAATGGATGCAAATGTTGCTGGATTAAAACAAATCTCCAGCAAGGCAGGTGTCAGGTATGAACAGTGCTGTTTCCTTCCTGCTCCAGGAGCCTCCCAGGGGCAGGACTGAGGACCATCACGATGCTCAGCAGAAAGAGGGCATAATTGGCATTTTAATTCAGCTTTCTCTAGAGTGCTTTACTTATAAAAGCTAAAATAATTTTTTTACAAAATCAGTGTTTACAAGAACTGGCAGGGTGCAGTGGTGTTGACTCCTGACTGGGTACAGCCACAGCTCAGGACATGTCATGACCCTGGTGGCCTCTGTGAGGCCACAAGCAGGACCAGGAGGATGCTGGCGGGGGCTGGTGGGCAGCCAGGAGGCATCAAACAGTAGAATAGTGGAAGGCTTGTCTTGCTGTAAATGAAATTTGTCTTTGTTGTTTTACTGTCCTTGGGCTGCAGTCATTGACAGGAACTGCTACATGTAAGCAAGTTTTCCTCCTGCAGCTAAAGGGTACTGCTGAATGCTGTCAGCCTACAGAGGGAAGGCATTAGGTCAGGGAAATGCAAGACCCAAAATTTAACTCTTATTCAGGCACTAGTGCCCATCCTGTGGCTGACTGCAGCACTGCAGGAAGTAGGCACATTAGTGGCATAACAAAAACCACCCAATTCTTCCTATTTTGCCATGGCAGGGCCAGCTGGAACTGAAATGCTCTACACTTCATCTGGTCCTTTTCTTAAACAGAATTAATGCATTTCATTACAGAAGGATGGAGATTCTACCAGCTATTCCACTGCATTTTGCTAATCAAAACCTCCCTTGCTGCACTTTAAGCTCTGTCAGCCCTTTCTCTCTTGGGCAGAAGGACAAACTCCCAGCTTTGCTAAATCTCATTCCATATTTAGTGTATCACTTGCTTGGCCCAGAAACAGGGTATTAGAATTATCTTCCTCCCCATGCAACTGTTAGCAACCTATCTCCAGGACAAATTAATCTATATATCTGGTGGGTCAAGCTGGCACTATGAAAAAAAGAAAAAAACGCACATTTTTTAGCCATTATGGTTTAGTCCTATGGCATCTGCCTGAGGCATTGGTCAGCAGAGTGAGAGCAACCTGCCCAAACAGAATTTCCACTCAAGATGGGCACAGGCTTACCTGACTTCAGCTGAATCAAGTTATCTATACATCTGAAAGCAGTTTCTAATTAGAAGTAGCTTCCTTTTTGCCAAGACTAGTACCAGCTGAGGATGATTATCCAGTATTGTGTTCACTCCTCTTGCCAAAATATCACTAGGGTAGAGATTCCATCACTTACATGCATAGGAATATTTCCCTGTTAAAAAGCAATTCTCTGAAGATACACTATTTTGTTTAAACATGTGACCATAATATTTTGATTTGCAGATACATGTAGAAGAGTTAAAATAGTATCTCACTTTTCACAGACCTCTTCTGCAGAGCATAATACAGCTCTAACCTGGGCTTCTTTCAGATTAAGCTTTTAACTGTTCCTAGAATTTAAATTACTATTGTAAATAGTTCCCAGTATTTAAGGAATCAAAGTAGCAATACAAACACTATCTATTGTAATAACCTTTTCAGAGTGACCAAGAACAAGCATGTTTCTGCTTACTTGGTGCCACAAGGAGTGTGCTGGTGCATCAGAAATCACAGAAGCTTACTTAAAAAAAAATGAAAATATCCTTAAAGATTTAGTCTTTGTCAGACTCTTACTTGCAAAACTTTAAAGGGCAAATTGTCCTGTTGAATGATTACATAAACTAACTGAAGAGCCTTGCTTTCAGGCTGTCTTGCTGATGCTGAATCTTGTCATCTTCGTGGAATAATCTGGGGTTTTTGTTTTTTTCCTCCCCCACCCCCAAGTGGTCTTGAAGCTGTGACTCTTCCACTTTACCTGTTAAACCTCTGATGAGATGCCTGATGCCAGGGAGCAGTGAGGACAGGCAGATCTTGGCCTTTCCTGAGCAGGGCTGCAAGTACAGGTACAGGAGAGAGCAGAACAAGGAGCAACAGGCAGCAGCACAGGCTGGGGGTGCCAGTTTTCCTCTCACACAGGCTCTGCAAAGGCCAGGGCCATCCAGGCAGGGGATCTGCCGGTATCCCGGGGGTTTGCAGGCGTGGCAGTAGGGCTGGAACTGCACAGCAGCTAATGTAAACACCAGAGAGGTGGGGCAGGGACATGGCAAACTCATCCAATCCAGCCCGGCCAGTTAACCCTCAGCAAACACCCGAGACACATTTTCTTTGATCTTTCTTGCTTTTGTGTCCAGTAATAGTCAAATGTGTAAACGGATCTTCAAACTTCCCACAGGGAGGTGACAAAAGTACAGAAGAAAACTCCTCCCACAGCATCACAACTCGAGCTTGATTGTCATTTGTGGTGGACACAGATTAAACCTATTCGGACCAGGACTCACAAAACCAAACACATCTAACAGCTTCCAAGAGCCCGTGGTGCACTCCCCGTAGAGCAAAAGACAATATGTAATGTATTTAGCAGGAGGAGACGGAGGCTGGCACAAGGGCAGCTGCAGCCACGGGCTGTTATTTAACGCAAGCATTTAGGTAATTAGACCTGACACCATCTTTGGAGCCATCTGATGGACGTTTAAGGGAACACTTCCACACCAAATCAGTTTCTCCCTCCTAATTGCTGTGATTCAACAGCAGCAACGAATAATGAGCCTTGGGTCCTCATCCCCTGCCCATCCCACAAGTTTTGACTCCATTCTCGACTGTCCTGCACTCCTGACCCCAACTCCCACCCTGCTGAGCGGCTTTTCTAAAGGAAACCACACAAGTATGGATCACCCCTCACTTTCCAAGTTCCCTTTTTCCATCAGGACCCATCTCCTTTCTCACCATCCTGGTGATGTCCCAGCAGTTCCTTCACAAGGCTCTCTTCACCTCCCTGCTTTTGCCAGGGCCGAGCACCCCTCCACCTCCCAGGTGTTGGTAAATCCATCTGCAGTGTGACCGTGTGCACTGAAAACTCCAGCACCCACCTTTTGGCTCCGGAGGACTTAAGCAAAGCACAAACTGCTGCTGCTCCTTATTCTACCTCTGGGTCACAAAGAAAAGCAATTTCTTTTCTCTTGAGGATTAAAAGTGATATAGCCCTGGCTGATACTCAGCACCAAGGAACTGCCATTACCCAGGGTGGTCCAGGTCTTCAGCATAATTCTTATGCTTTGTACAGTCCATGTAGTGAGATTTGTTAACCACATGGGTAGATTTCTCCTACCTGCAATGAGTTAAAGCCACATTCTCTCAACTTTTGAAAATACACCACCTCCCTTTCTTCCATTCTCCTACAGTCACAGCTTTCTGCTTTGTCCGGGTCTCTTTCCTCCAGGCTTCCCCCATTCTCCACCGCAAACACAGCTGCATCAAAGCTCGTTATGTACCGTTCTCACTGCCTTTCTGTCAGCAGAAAGGGCTCCGTTTGCACCCTGGCCCAGAGTCATCACGTTTCCAAACATGCACTTAGATGTTTTCTCCTCTCAGACCTTCCCTAAAGCTGAGTATTCGACACAGGGACGTGCGAGACCAGCGCCATCGAAGCCCACGAGAGGCACGGTGACCGCGGGGCACCGCACCAGGTAGGATGCTGCGATTCGGGAAGCAGGTGGTAATTACCGCGGGCAGCTTTCATCGCCATTTGCGAACGGGTTTTAAGCCCGGCCAAGGAAATCGCTCGGACGTTTGCTGCAAGAGCTGACAGGCGGGGTGTTGTACCCTAATTAAACACCCTGCTGGTTAAGTGGCCACGAAGAACAGCTCTCCCGCGGTGCAGCCCCCCGGCTGCCCGGAGCGCTCGGGACGCGCCCCGGGACGGGCGGCAGAGGGAGGCGCTGCCCCGCCGCGGGCACCC
>VZRZ01002687.1:692900-810932 GCA_013398175.1 Climacteris rufus
TTTTATTTTTTTTTTTTTTTTTTTTTTTTTTTTTTTTTTTTTTTTTTTACTGAAGGGATAAACCACTAATTATACATGAAAATTGTACCTCAAAGATCCATCTTAATAATATAATTGTAGGAGCAAAGCAACTGGTGTGATTATGTGCATCATTGCACTTTTCAGCCATTAGCCAGCTTTTCTTGGTTAATGAAGTTAGTAAAACCTAGAATGTGCTTTGCTGGAATATATCCAGTGCAATCTCATTATCACCTACGAGCCTCTATAATTGGGGTGATAATGTGCAAAATATTACATTGCTGATAAATGCAATGGGATTAAAAGAGGGCCAAGTTCTGCTCTCAGACACATGTGACAGAACTTGGGATTTTGGGGTGTGGAATGCCTGTAGCCCCATGTGGAGTCTGGGGGGTGACATTTCGAGCAGGAGGAGGTGCACCTGGAAGGAGTCCAGCAGCAAAACTAATGAGAGCTGTGGCTGTCACAGGAAAGGTGGAAAGAATTGGTGCTGTCCAGTCAGGAGGAGACTTTAGTGAGCCATGAAAATGGTCTTAAACACCTTCCAAAGAGGGAATAATCTGTTCTCCATGCTCCTGCTGCATAGGACACAGAAGAGTGGGCTTAAAGCACCGTGAGGGAGGTTGATATTGGGTATTAGGGAAATGCAGGATGGATGCCTGAGGACTGGTTGGAATTGCTTGGGCCAGGGTGTGTCAAAGGATTGTCTGCTGTTTGGTGGGCATCAGGATGAGAGGAGGAAGGCACTGGTGGAGGTGGATTGTGTGGTGGCTCACAGCTTCAGGCTGTGAGGAGCTGAAGCACCAGTGTCACTACAATATTATTTTATGGTTCAAAGCACCTGCGGGTGAGAGGCTCCTGGCAGAGTGATGAGATCTACTTGGTGCTTGCACACAGAGCAGATCTGCCAGGAGGATCTGTGATCAGAATTATGCTGTCAGCCATTTCACCCTTGGAATTACTGTCAGGACTGCTGGTAGAAGGGAGAGAAGGCTATCCATGTGAAAAAAAGGGAAGCATTACTGTTTGCTCCCTTGGATAATACAGGTCACAAGGCTGTTTCTGTTTGTGCTTGTTTGAATTTCAGCATGTCTTTTCAGGAAAAAGCATTCAATGTTATTAAAAACCCCTGTAATGAAGAGTCTTCCTGTCTGCTTCAGCTCTGGCTTTGGTAATACATTCATTATTTGCACTGGTAAACATGTGCCTCATATTTCCAGTCAGGATTTGTCTGTTTTCAGTGTCAGGGTTTTCCTGTGCTAATTGAGGACCCTGGTCTCAACATTTAATTCTCCCTATGAACATTGATAGTCTTTAACCAAGTCATCCCTTAAACTCCTCTCTTCATAAACTAAATAGATCAAGCTCCTGCATCTGTATCTGTAAATGCTGTTTTTCCATCCTTCATGTTCCTTTCTCAACTCTCTGCAACTTGTCAGCTTCCTTTATGAATTCGGGGCTCTAAATTTACCATGGCACTCCAGTGGGAATTGCACCAGTAATACCAGGAGCACAGGAAGATTTGCATCCTTTGCTACAGTACTACTCTCAGACATTGTGAGGAGCATAAAAATAGGTTCAGACCAAAGGTTCATCTAGCTCAGCATTCTGTTTCTGACACTAGTTGGTAGTGGGTGGATACTGAAGAGTGGTATTTTCCTGCACAGCCCCCCTTATCTTTTAAAAATAAAGATACAATCTGAAATTCCATGAAAAGCCTTTGGTATTCACATGTCTTTGGTGTCCAAGTGGCCTGTTAGGCCTGTGGCTTCCCAGCGTTTGTATCATGGGCTGCCCTAGGAGTTAAACTGCAAACCAGATTTGTGTCTGCTAAGAGTCTGGGAAAGGATATTTTTAAATCCCAGCAGGGCCCTGGGAAGGCAGGGCACACGGAAGGACAGTGTGTCCCTGCCCCGTGGGGACGGTGCTCTGCAGCAGGCTGCCTCACCCGGGGTACCCTCATGGCTGTGCCAAGGCTGGCACCCCTAAAGGGAGCAGGAGCAAACATGGGGCTCTGCCAGGCAGTGCCAAAGCTCTGCCTTTGATCCAGGAGTGGAGTTAATACAATGTCCTCACACTGGGGAGCCTTCCCTCCCTGTCTGTAAGCTTGGCTGAGGAACCGCTGCCATCCCCAAACCTGTTGGAGCCTCTCTGAATCCCAAGACAAAACCCTGCCTCCATGTTCCTCATGGAGCTGGGAAATTAGCCTCAGCTCCACTTCTCTTCCTTGCCTCCCCTCAGCCAACTCCTTGACAATGAAAAAATCCTCTCCTCAGTCATCGTCCTGCTGTGTTCTGTCATCTGCAGCTTTATTAGAACATGATTTCATGTTTTCTTCCAGGAAAGATGCTACATGGCTGAGAATAGATCACCATGGAGCTTCTTGGAAACTCCTGGGTGACGATTCCTTGTTTACAGTCACACTTGGAGCTTTGTGAGGCGGTTTCCAGGTTCTGCCCTGTGCACCATGTTGGTTTCTGAGTCAGTGCAGTCTGTAGGGTTGGGTATCATGCAGAGTTTTGTGGCACTAATGTCAGGACAAATATCAACACACTTCACAGTGAGCAGACACAGTGAGTGTTCATCTTACAGTGAGCAGACACAGTGAGTGTTCATCTTACAGTGAGCAGACACCACACCAGCTCAGGACAGTGCCTGCTGTGGACACAGGCCCTGTGTTTCACTAAGTCACAGAGAGGTTCGGTTGGAAGGAGCCTTAAAGCTCATCCCATTCCACCCCCTCCATGGGCAGAGACACCTTGCACTATCCCAGGTTGCTCCGAGTCCTGTCCAACCTGGTCTTGGACACTTCAAGTTTAGGCACTGTTGTCTTACTGCAGCCCCTGGGCTGCTGGAGAAATGAAAAAGTGGGCATTTTAGTCAATTCCATAGCAGACTAACTAAAATAAGGTATAATTCAGTGTCATAGAATTTTGCTTATGAAACTTTCACAGAAAAAGCAAAGTTTCCAAAGTCAGAGCCAATGCTAGAGGGAGAAATGGATATGTTTGCATTTCAAACCTTGCTAGCATGCAGATAGCCAAGAACATATTTCGTAGTGGTGGACAAGACTAGTGATGAGGAAATTTTACTGCTGGGGAAGGAGATCAGAAAAGGCACTATTTTAAGGACCTGAAAGTAAGAGCAGAGACAGGTGAAGACATTGAGAATGTAAAGATGAAACATACAGAAAGACTGATTTAAAAATATTTAAATCCCATTTTCTGAATAGGCAGAACAGTTGATGTTGTAGCCCACTTAGAAGATATAAATGTACATGCAGAAATGTAAATGCAGATTTCCAATATGTCACTGGATCCTGATCCTTTAAAAAGACAAGTTCATTATATCCTGATCCCACTGAAATTAATGAGAAGACTCCTGCTAGTTTTATCCTTATTTATTCATTTTTTATAATTATTTGATTGAGATAATTAAGACAGAAAAAAAAACACAGTGGCAACATATTCCACTTTGTTACTTGGGCAGAAAGAGAAGCTGACAAAAGCAAAAGTATCTGTTCATAAGTATGCTCAATTGTGAGAAGATTCCTCTACCATTTGAGTTTCTAGAGGGTTCATCTTTGATTTTGTCAGCAATTTTGTCCTGATACCAAATGATCATAGATTTCTGCATGAATATGATTGCTCTTCCCATTTGTAATAAATAGAATACAAATAAACACTATCATGCCCTAAACTAATGAACAACTTTTCTATAAGTTTGACACTCAGACATTATAAAACTTGAAAGTGCATGCTGCTGAAAAGCAATATCATAGCACTGATTTTATGTAGGATTAAAAAATAGCAATGATAATAAAAATGAACAGTGGTGTGGTTTGGCTGGATTTTTCTCTAAATTTATGATGCTTCTGAGAGCCTAGATACATATTACATGTGTATTGGAAGCAAAATGTACTTTTTGAAAACTGTACAGCTTTTACTGAAGTGGAAGAGTTTCACATAGGTGGAATTCATCACTATTTGAACAACAGATTTAAAACCTTATGGTTAGTTCAAAATGCTTCTTAGTGTTGATTCAGCAACTTTAGCCATCAGAACTATAAAGCTCATCCTTGTTGTAATAAAACATCTAAACCCTCTCATTTTACAATTTCTGATTTCTTTTCCCAGAAATTGTGAGAAATTTAAAAAATGACTATTTCATTTTGACACATGCCAAGTTTCACCCATCTCTGGATATGTTGTGCTGCTGCTCATGAAAACCTCACAATGTAAATTGGCCCGTGCAGAACCCAGATGGTTTCAGTTAAACAGTTATTTTGGTCGTGGCTGTGGTGGGGTGAAATGCTGCTGCAATGACAGTGCCTGCAAAAGAGGGAACAGGAATCAGAGAGGGTTTCATTTATCTGCATATGAAGAGAGAGGTGAAATCCTTCCCAGAACAAGGTTACTTCTTATTAATGGAGTTTAAAAAGTGCCAGGAGTCTTTCTTTTTAAGACAGCAGACAGAGCTGCTGTATTGTTGTTCAGCAATGTCACAAAGCATCACAACACTGGAATTCAAAGGTGTTCAACATGCTTTGAAATAGAATGATATATGAGGGTCAAAGTTACAATGAAATGAAACAAACAGAAATAAAATTAATTGTTCTTAAATTCTGGGATTCACATGAAGGCGGTCATGGTGTCTCTGGCTTACCATGAATCAATTTTGCCAGTGACACCATGCTAATATTTTAAAGTATAAATCCATAACTGTGTAATCTGTGCTGGACTGCCTAGGTGGTGGTGGCTGGTTGTCACTGTGTTTCTTGCTGGCTCACTCCATCCCTCCTCCTCTCCCCATTTCCCCTCAGATTCGCATCAGGTAAAACGTAACCACACTCAGCATTTCAAGCTTTTTTAAACAGGACAGAGATGTTTAACAAATCCAGCCCATCTTTAATCTGTTTGGAGAGATCCACTCCTATATGGTGTGGCAAATGGCACTAAAATCTTTGGGATTTTATTAAATGTTGCCTGAAATGCCATCTGAGGGCAGGCTTTGTACCCCTTGCTAGATACAGGGAGCTGCATCTACTTGAAGGAGTTTGATTTTTAGGATATTCTTCATAATGAGAAAAGAGATTATGAGATGGATATTTAAGATACTTCACTATGGCTTTTTTTTGTATCACTGACTTTTATATCTTTGCAAAACAGCTAAAATATTTTCTCATGGAGACTTCTGTTGTTTTCCTCCAGTGTTTGCTAGCATGTGAGGAAGAGATCAGACACATTTTCATCTCATTGTAAAAAGGAGGCTTCCATGGAAACCGTGCTGGATACTCCAGGGAAACCCGTCAAGCAGTTTAAGGTCAGAAATCAACCTGCATTTAGGGAAAAGGAACAGTGAGCCTGGGAACAGAGCTGGGAAGTCTGGCTGCCCATCCAGCTGTGCCACTGCCATTGGTCCAGGGCAGGTGTCCCTCTCCTCTTTGCAGTGACAACCATTCCATGACAACCTGTTGTTTTCAAGCAGTTTTTCTACACTCATGACTGGGTTGTGAAGTTCCTGTAATACACATATCAAACACAGAGGATGCCCACACTGGCCGTGGGTCGAGCGTGGTTTGAAGCACGTCGGCAGTGCTGGCTGTGATCGTGGCTGTGGCCAAGCTCTGCCCTCCTCCCTTCCCTGGCTCTTAGTGATGGAAATCCCTGTTTTTGTATGTAACCATAATATTTTTGTTCTGCAGCTGCAAAAAAAAAAAAGCTGCCCTAATCCCAGGACAGTGGGAGTCCTGAAGTGCTTCATTTAGAAAAAAAAAAGAATAAAAAAAAGAGTGTGGAATATGGAAATGAGTTGGCTTTTACTTTCTCTGTGGAAAACCAGGAGATAGAGTGTATAAACAGGGAGGGGAGAGAGGTAGCAGTACGGCAGAAAAAGCCACTGGTTGGAAGCAATTTAAAGCAGTTAGGGCAATATTTCAGAATCAGAATGATGGGACAACAGCAAAAACTTTTGCACAAAAGTTACACTTGGTATGCTGTGGCATCCATGTGGAACTGTGTGGACAGGACAGAGCTGACTTTATACTGATTTCACTGAAGTGGCACAGTCTGCTCACGGGCCAGGGCTGCAGCAGAGCATCTCCTCCTCAGTCCCTCAGGGCAGCACCAGCATTACTGATTTCTAGTTGGTCACTGTCTCTTCTTGTATGTTTGTGACTTTCTCTTGCAACAGCAGTGAGAATATGTTATTTCAGAGTTTCTTTCAGAAACAGGTTAGAGAAAGGTGACACAAACTGTTGGGAGTGTCCAGGAGATTGAGTGGTGCCTGACACTTCTCATCACTGGGACTGAAGGGGTTTGGCACTGCCTGCACCTGCCAGGATCCAAGGAAATCCCTGTTGCTGTAGTGACTGCCCTCTGCCTTGGGGTAATGCAGCACCTTTAGGTCTGGCTGCAATGTCTGTTGGCATAAGTATGCAAATACTGAAGAAAAATGGGGGAAAGACACTTTTCCTGCCTTTTTGGTGCCTGAGCACCTCAGTCTCTTCAGTTTATTTCCTCCTTAATGTTAAAGGTGGGGAAAGAGGTGGCTCAGGAGCAAGGTGCCCTCTGCCTTTCTGCAGGAGAAGCCACAGCCCAGCGTGGTACCTGAAGGTGGGAGTGAGGGAACACCTCCTGTCCCTTGGTGCCCTGCATGGGCACAAAATGCTTGTTGACACCCAGCCATGTAACAGCTGCTCTGCTTGCTGGCTTCTCCTTCCTGATGTTTTCCAAGCAGACAGCTGCTGCTGGGTAGGATGGCAGGGAGGAGGGAAACAGTGAAGTCACATTTGCTGCAGGTGCTGCTCAGAGATCCAAAAGACCACTGTGATCCAGCAATTCCACACAGGCTTTCAAAGCCAACACTGCAGGGCTTGCTCCAATTTTAGTCTTTACATTTTACAAGCATTGCTGTGACCTTCATCCCACTAATACCTGAACCTGCTGCATCCTCCTGTGAGAAAGGGCATTTTTATCTCGTTATTATGGTGGGGTACTCCTAAGGTAGAATAGAATTGTTCATAGTCACCCACTAGGGCTGTGAAAGAGCCAAGAATAGGTTTGTTTCCCCATAGTGGGCCTTAATCACAAAAAAAAAAAAAAAAAAAATAATCCTTCCACTCCAGTGAAGCCAGTCACGTCGGGGAGCTGCTTTTGCGCCTGTGTGCATTAGTCCTGCAGTTCATAGACCTCCCTCATTAAACAGTCACATGCTGCAGACTGAATGCCAGGCCAATCTTCCAGCCGTGTGTTTTCAGGCTGGAAAGGCGAATGCTGGCGTGGAAAAACTCAGCTTTCATTAGGCACTGTCTGAAATCAGCTAATCTCGTTTGAGTGAGCATGGAAACGGTGATACTGTAAACACAGGGGTTTGGTGCCTGGGGTTTGCCGGGGGATACGGCCACATCAGAGACTGTCCTGGCTCTGCTGAATCCAGCAGCAGCCTCCCACTGGCTGGGAAACTATTTTAGCAAAGCCAGGAGAGAGCTGAAACTGTCGAGCACACAGACACTGACAGCAAGTAAATAACAATCCCCTCTGGAAACAGTAAATGAATAAAATGCATTTGACCTTTGGTGTCCTCAGGGAGCTCTGCAGTCCCCAGGTAGCAGGAGTTCAGGTGTCACTGCCACAGCTGGGGGTTATGGGTTATGGTAAGTGATGAGCTGGTCTTGAAATATTTCTTCTCATGTTCCTAAACACCTTTCATTAGCCAGTGAACAATGTGTACTTTCCCTCTGTGGAGCCCTTTGCTGGCACACCTTCCCCGTGAGCCTCGCTTTCTTCTGACTCCCTTGTCAAGGTCAGCTGTGGGTACTGGTTTTTGCACTGCTTTGGGAATTGTGCCCACAGTTGTGTCTGTGTTTGTGTGTGCATTTCTTCCTGTCTTTCCTGTGGGTTTGTCAGCAGCACTGGGCACAGCAGGGCCCTCTCCCTGCTCTGGAGTGGAGTGGGGATGGCACCTGTGCCCCTGGAGAGTAACTGCAAGGAGCTGTGAACTCCATCAGCCCAGGAGGTCTCTGCAGCCCTGGAGCTCCTCTGTGGGTACAGGATAATGGTGGAGGGTCAGAATCATCTCAGTTCTCAGCTCTTCCAGCCACTACATGGCAGCAATAGCTGGGATGGTGCCAGTGCTACAGTGGTTCCTCTACAGCCCAACTCAGGCCATGCTGAGGGATGGATGTTTTTCTAAAGGTTTCTGGTGACCATTTGTTGCTTCCCAACATGTTGAAGCTGCTGTTGGTTGTTCTCTGCTTGTCTTGCAGCACAACCTCTGGAGATGCAGTTGGAGAGTCCTGCCTGGGGCATGGGGAAGGCAGGTTGTGGGGCAGCTCATGTGTACATGGTGCTGTAGGACTGGCGTGACACCTCAAGTCTGATTGCATTTGGGGTGTAGAGGAAAAGGACTCGAATGTGAAAGCAACATGTCTTAAAATGAGCATTTTTCTAAATGGATTTGCTCCTCTGATTCATTGCTCCAGTGCAGGCTTTCAGCCTCCCCAGAGCAGCTCCTCGTTCACTCATTTTTGCTCTATTAATAAACACACATGAGCACTTAAATGGAATAATGTACCTTGTGGAAAGGGAGAAAAAAAAGAAAGCAATACAACTTGCTGTCCTCATGGGAGAAAAAAAAAAGACTGCACAGAGGAAAACAGGGCCATTCCAATAGATTTTTGTTTACTGAAATGTGTTTTTTTCCTAGGTTTAGCTCTTGGGGCTGTGTGAGGCAAGGGCAGTTTATACACTCCTCTTGTTTAAAGCACACAACTTTTTTTTACCCCAGATCTTTGCTTTTCTCTCTCTCTTCATACATTGTTGTGTTTCACACCTGAATCAAATCTAGTACTAGTGTTGTGAGGTTTTGTTTGAGCTGAGGTTAAATCAGTATTTACCAGCGAAGCTGGCTCAGGATTGGAATCTCACAACACTCGTTGTGAACAGTGTGAGAGAAAACAGTGTGGAGCAGGTTGTACTTTGGAGTGAAAGAACAGATATGTGACATTATGAAAAGCCTTGTTTCTGAGATCTTTGTTCTTTTATCTAAGGTTCCCTCTCCTTGAATGGCTCTAATGTATGCAGTCAAACCACTGGTAGATGTGTCTGGGGGTCACCTCCCCTCTTCTTTTCTCCCCAGGTTTCTCCTTGCAAATTGCAGTTTAGTTGGGATTTTTTTTTTTTGCACACTGGAAGAAATCTCACAGCAGCTCTGAAATTCCCTCACCTTGGGGATTCCTGTCAGGAGGTTTTCACCTGGACAGACAATGGGTCTCAAGGGACCAAATCTCCTCTGAGCTCCTGGATAGTGATCATATTCTACACCAATATCGAATTTTGGTAATGATGCCACTTTCAAGGAATCTTCCCTTTAAGCTGTGCTTTGTTTCCAGCTTGTGTGTGTGTTTTCATATGTGTAGGACAGAGGGATAGCCCTTCCAGGATTGGCTTTGAAGTCCCTGCTGCCTTGCCAGGCTGCTGCCAGAGGCTCTGAAAGGTAGAGGGAACCTGTGGTTTATCTCCTCTCCCTTGGAGAGTCCAAGCTGTCCTTCACCCTTATTACTCGGTGTTCTCTTGTGCCAAGAAAGGGCACATCCCTCCTCTTCCTCCCCTGCAGCACCAGGGCAGCCTGCACCTTCTCCACCTTGCCCTGTCCTCTCCCTCTGCCTTCCCAAGTGGTGTGCAGGAGGCTTTGGCTGTCAGGGGAAGAGAGGCATCCTTGGCACTGCTGG
Organism: Climacteris rufus; assembly: GCA_013398175.1. Lineage (NCBI taxonomy): Eukaryota > Metazoa > Chordata > Aves > Passeriformes > Climacteridae > Climacteris > Climacteris rufus. The sequence continues at coordinate 702,649 of VZRZ01002687.1, forward strand.
GAGAAGCAGTCTGGCTGCCTCCAGGCTCCCTTTGCAAGGGGGAAAGCAAAGGCTCTTTAAATGAGTCCAGAGTATTAATAAGCTGGGCTGCCCCACATAGCGGGAGTGAAAGTGGGACAGTCAGCACACTGCTAATTTTACACAAGCCCAAGGGGATTTTTTTTCCAGGGAGTGTGTTATCATTATTTTGTGTCCTGAAGGGCCTAAAATTAGGGCTTGTAAGAAGCAAGCCACTGTTGGAGGCTTCATCCCAGGCCGCCCAGGCCTGGGTAGAGTTGGATCTTCTGTTGCAGGTGCCCTGTTCCAGGTACTCCTCAGCCTGGCAAAAAAAAAAAAAAAAAAAAAAAAAAAAAAAAAAAAAAAAAAAAAAGGTGGAAACAGAGGTGCAGAGGGGTTCTGGCTGCCCCATCTGCAGCCCCCACCCCTGACCAGGTCCCAGTCTGGCAGTGAGGGAAGTCCACTCTGCTCCAGCCCCCAGGGACACCCGTGCTGCAGCAGGGCGCGGCTGTTTCTCTGCTGCAGAGGGGGAGCTGTGGCCAGTGTTAAAGGATGGATGTGCTTTTGAGCATGAAGACTTTCAGTCAGTTAATTACAGAGAACATTTGCAGCTCCTCTTTAAATCCCAGCAGTGCCTCTGTGCACCCCCTTCTGCCAGCAGAATTGGATGCCATCCAGGATGGGGACGGGGGACACATTGGTGCATCCTCAGCTCCACCAGAGCTCCTGGCTCACCCACCACTGCTGGGGAGCAGCCAGAGGAGCCCTGGGGTGTCCAACTCCCTGCTCACATGGCCTTGGAAAGGTCTGGGATTTGAGTCACGGTCCCCAGCTGCAGTTATATGCTCCTAACTGGGCTGAAGGGTCCCATCCTGCAAGGGGCTGGGCATGCCAACCCAAGCAGTGCAGTGTTCAGTCAATGGGTTCGTTCACATGCTTAAACACTTCGTTAAGTGCTTTTGCTTAATTAGGCCAGACCACGCTGTTCCTTGTGGGATTGAGAGCAAAGTGAGGCACACTAGATTAGAACCAATATTTTCAAGCATAAAGCTAAAAATGAAGCACTTAGCCCCCAGTTCTGCAAATAATTAAGCACATGGGTAATTACTGATTTCATTCCATTCATCAGTTGTGTTGATTTCAGTAGGGCCATGAGATGCTGGTGGTTACTCAAGTGTGTGAGTATATGCAAGGTTGGGCCCCCGGGTTAAAAGATCTCAGAGACTGGGGAAATGGGTATTTGTAGAGTGTCTGGCACACAGGCTGTGCACTGCCTGCACGTGTCCCTGGGTAGTACCATAAGAATAATAATGCCACATTTAAGTACTAATGATTTTTAAAGATGCTGAGCACCGGCCTTACCCCTGCAAATGGGGCTTGGACTTCCTGTGTCCAGCAAGCCTCGTTGCTAATGGGACAAATGAAACAGCATTTGGTATCTGGATAAGGAAATCTGTAACCTCGTGTCCACCTGGGCTATTATTTTGCCTGGGAGGCTGTGAACCTGGAGGTGTTGAAAGAAGTGGGACTCTGAGTAATCTGGTCTAGAGGAAGGTTCCCTGCCCATGGCAGTGGGGTTTAAGGTCCGTTCCAGCCCATGCCATTCTGTGACTCTGTGATGGTTTTCCAAAATGTGAATGTTAAAATAACTCTTTTCATTACTGCAGCCCCTAATCCAAAGAGAACAAAGTGAAATCCAGGGTGCAGTAGGGTTTGACTCAAAAAGTCAGCAATAAAGATTTTAGCTGCTATTCTTTTGTCTGATTTTCCCAGGGCATGATTTGTTTTAATTCCTTTTAAAACCAGACACAGCTCTTGTCTGTGAGGAAACACTAAATTCTTGATACCTTTTTGTTCCCCTGCAGATGATTTGACAGTGATGTTTACAGAACTCACGATTTAGGGAAAAAACGAGGCGGGAGGGAAGAATAGGAGCGGACTGAGCTAAGCTGACCCAGGAGAGGCTCCTGCCACTCCACGAGGCAGCTGTTAATGATGCCTTTGATAACGTGCCACGCTGAGGGGACCGGGACAAGATTTCTTTTCTGTACCCAGGCGGCCGTGGCTTTGAGCCGATTGTGCATGCCCCGGGGGGTTACAGTGCCGTGTTTTCAAACAGAGCCACCATGAAGCACCTTGTGCCACAAACAAGGCTCATTAGCATAGCTCAGCAATTAAACCCCCGCTCAGTCTGCTGTCCCGAGATAAAGAACTCCCAATTTATGGCCCGGTTGACTTTCGCTGGAGATGAATTGGCTGACAGCTTGGAGTGGTGACGTTTTGTCTCCTGAGTACAGCAGTTCGCAGGGGTGGTCTTTCAGAATGTGACTTTTCCGCAGCCCAGCCAAGGGTATTAGCACGAACTAATTACAGGGAGAAGCCAGGGGCGATGCTTTTCTAGGAGTGGGAACATCACAGGCCCCAAACAGCTGGGTAGTGCTAGTGCTTTTCTCTCCTGGAAAACAACGGCCCTGCTGGAGGAGAGCTCCCCATCTGGTAAGCTCTTCTAATTCGTATAATAAATGCAAATGATATTTATCTTATTTATTTTTTACTAGACTTTAATGAAGTTTAGAGAGGACTGGGCACATGTGGCAAAACAGGGCTTCTCTTTGGAGTGAGCATGCTGTAATATTTGATCAGTGATACTGTATTACAGGAGCTGTCTCTACGTTAGCTTGTTTTCAATTTTATGAACATTAGTGTTAGGAAAGAAGTTTTCTTCTGTTTACGTCTCAGTCCAGTGATCTTTTGCTGCTTGATTTGGGTTCTTATGGGTTGAGCTTATTTAAAAAGACAGCAGAGCAGGAGGTCACCACATACAAAGCTGGTCAGCAATGCATGGGAACAGACACAGGTCACAGAGGGTATGCAGGAGAGGGGCCAAGAAGGTGTCTCTTACTGACTTCTGCCCATTTTGGAGAATTGACTCCTTGTGCAGTGAATGTCCACATAAACCTTCTTTTTTTCTTCTTAAAAAAGAACTTTTCAGTGAGTATGTGGATCCCCACAGAGCTAATTTAAGTCCATTAACGACAGGCTCATTTTTCTTAATTACCCTTTGTAGAATCATCTCAGGATTCCCGGGGGTTCTTGGTCTGCAGGTTGAAAAGTGTCTATACATTGAAGAATAGGTGTCTGATGGTGGTGGTTGGGAACAGAGAGCACAGTTTCTGAATTAAGGATGACCTACTGATGTTTGTTATGCCATGATTCCTCTCATTTACCCCAGTGTAGAAAACACTGTTCTGAGTGAGAGCCAATGATGCATCCACGGACCAGGTGGCCATAAGTTCTGTGTTTGCTGCAGACAACATTGGTTTGGAGTCTGGGCCAAGCAAGGAGCCAATCCAGGCACTGAATGGTGAGGGATGACAACATAAGACTCTGATCTCTGTTTGTTGCCACATAAACGGCAGCAGGAGGCCTGGTGTGTCTGGGGCTGTAAGATCATTTTGTGTTGGCTCTTTTGGAGCCAACAAAAGTGCTGGTTAATCTGTGTGTGGCTACTTGGAAAATGTCACTTCTTTCTTGGCAGCAGTGACTCAGAGATTTCTGTGGATGAATGGTGGTGGGGAGGGAATAAGCTGTGTACACTGATGGTTAACTACATGGTGTGTTTACTCCCAAGCATGTAGGATGTTTTGGCTCTGTCCACAGCTTGTGGCTCCCTGCCACAGATGCTGCTAAGAGTCTGAGGAGCCCTTAGCTCCATATTCATGTGCATGTTCAGGTGTATCCATACGGAGTAGAGACATGGCCGGTGGATCCTTAAAGAATCAGGACTGTCAGGTCCATCACAACATCTCCCTCTGCTGCTGTGTGGAAACAGACATTGGATTCTGTGATTCTAGGGTTGTTGCTCCCTGCTGCAGAGTAGGTATTGCCTGGCAGAAATGTTTTAGGAATTAACAGAAAGCAAAATTGAGACTAGCAAAACAAGCAGTCTCAGCAAACTGTCAAAAGTACGTTTTTCTTCATTATTTTCTCACTGAAGCATGGTGATGTCTGATGGAGCATTATGGATGGGGACAAGGAAGGAAGTGTTAGCAAAGCCTGAGAACAAACCACTGCTCTGGCTAATGAGGCAATAAGGAAATTCTGGCTGTAGCAGCAGTGAAGTCCAACAAGAGAGAATTGGCCTTAAGCTGGAGTGAGGAAATGGAGCTTGCATGAAGACCAGTGGTCAAAGAAAAAAATTTCACTTTACAGTTTCTCCTTGTATTCTTGTCTAGAAAATCAACATTCACATGGACATACAACTCACACCTACTCACTGCATGAGTGCCTTGCACACTCAGCTGTGGTGCTGGTGACTGCTATAATTCATTGTGGTTTCTATCCAAGGATCTTTCTAGTCTTTGGAAGATGAGGAAGACTAGGAACTGGCCTCTCACTGCACATGTGGTAAGAACTGGAGACAGGTCAGTGATCCCACATACCAGATAGAAATACACAACTTTTCACTGAAACCAGTTTGGTGAAGAGATGTCTTGATGTTTTCAGTGTAATTGTAAAACCACAAAATGGTAAATGAAGGTTAAGATGCTCTGCCCCTGTGGCAATAGTTTCTTAATTGCATTTTAGACAGATATGGTCAAATTTTCTTATGAGTATTCCTGACTTCTCTGTTGGAGAGGATTACATTTATGGCTCTGCTGCAGACTGCAGCATAGCAGGGGTTGTATGGGGAGAGCTTCAAAACAGCCCAGCCTGGGTGCACTCAGCATCAGTTGCAGAAGTGCCTGGAGATGTGTGCAACTCAAAACCCATCCCAGTTCTTCTCCAGTGCCTTAGAAACCATGTGGAATCCCAGGGTGTTGACTCTCTGGCTAGTTTAAAGCAATGGGTGGGAGATGCCCCTGTGCTTGGTGGGCTGTGAGGTTGCAGTGCCTGGTTGGGAGCTGGTCACAGGTGCAGTAAAACAGAATATATTGTGGTCTGTCCTGGCTTCTCTTAGCAGAAAACAGAGAGGGAGAGGCCCCTGTGTGACTGTTATCACACACTGAGGAGCAGAGCATTTAATGCTGGTCATTTGTGGACAAGAGGTAAACAAGTACTTGTATCACCGTGAAACACAGGAATGAATAAATAGTTTGGATCTTGCACTGCTGAGTTCCAGGTCTCCCTGTTGGCTACCACTGTGGCACTTCAGGGAGAGAGCTGTGCTGCCAGCCTGGAATTCTTCCAGGTAGCCAAATCCATCGGCTAAATAGGACAGAGTGGTTTGCACAGGCTCAGGCCTAAGCTGGACAAAGTCTTGCAGGAGTTGGCTGTATCCAAGTGACCCAGGCGCCCTCACAGCCACTCCGCACTCCCTGGCTTTGGAATTCCACACCAGAATGTGGCTGCAGAGGTAAATACCAGCTGGGTGTCATGTGAAAGGGAGGGAGATTAGTGGAACTTGACAGCTCCTGGATACAACCAGCACTCTTGAATTTCATATTCCTTTAGAATGGGGAGATCAAAGCACCGTGATTTGGGAACAGCCGGCAGCCTGTCACGGTGCATTAGGAGGGAACAACAACCCTGTGTCCAGGTGAAAACGGCTTTTGTGTCATTTGGTATGTGGCTTTCGGATGGGAATCCCAAAATGCCCAAGGATTAGGTGTACAATACACAAGTCCTTTGTGAGTTTGGCTAAGTGCTCTGCTGCCTGGTGGAATTTGCCACCCTGGGTTGCGTTCTCCAAGCAGAGAATGGAGACAGAGACCCTCGTGGGGGCCAGATGGGGATGGGTGAGGGGGTGCTGAGCTGGAGCTGGCACCTCTATCTCAGAGGCAGGTGCTCAGCTCGGGATCACATCTGCTTTGAATTGACAGCTGTGAGCTGTCTGGTGGAGCTGGGGAGGACAGGGCAGGCCTGGGACTGCTGCGAGGAGGAGGAGGAGGAAGAGGCACACATCCACCAGCGAGTGTCCAGGAATGCAGCAGCTGGGCTAGTGCTGTCCTTCATCTGGGCCCTCTGCCCCGTGTATGGAATGGGTTTCAGGGAAGGATGAATACACAACTCTTGTACACATCTACGCAAGGATTTCTTTCCTAAAGTATCCCCAGACTTCTTTTCCATGTGTTTATGCAGGGTTTTTTTAACCCATATATACTCTGGGTGTTCACATCCACAGGATGATAAGTGGTGACAGTGTGTTGGACCAGCCCTGAATGCCAGACTTTCTGTGGGATTTCTGTGCTTAAGTTAACTCTGACAAGATGCTCAAAAGCGCTTAGTGCAAAGTCTGAGCTCTTCTTTTATTAGAGCTGCAGGTGCTGATATGTCCATTTAACAGGGGTAAAAATAACTTAAGCAAAATATGTCCTTTTATTAAGCCATCACTGTGTCTTAGGTGAAGTGTTCCTATTCTATAAATAGATGTCACTTTGTCCTAGGAACAGCCTGGTGTTTTATTAACGTCGTCTCTTCACTAGAACCTACCACCCATTCTGTAGTGCTAAAATGGGAAAAGTTCTCAACTTTTATAGTCTATCTCAGTTCTTTGCTTCCAAGTGCCCTGTAAGACCATTGCATTTAGTTTAAGGTCCAGTTATGACTTTTTTTTTTTAATGGACACTTTTTGGTTTTGTTTTGACTTTTCCCCTCCTATTGATTTGCACTGCTACAGAAAATAACAGCTGAATTACATTTGGCGTCTTCTGCTTCCTTTCTCTTTGAGATGAGGTTACAACGACCTCATCTACCTAAATCAATAATGTGCACCCAAATCTAATAAAGATTTATCAGGGCCTGTAAAATAGCATGTAGCCCAGATGGAAAGGGAGGCCCTAATGTCCAAGCCACTCATTAGCTATTTATCAACCATTAATGACGAGAATAGGAGTGGTGTGTGGGGAGAAGGACACAAAAGCAAGAGAGCAGAGAACCTTCCTGAAAATGAGCAGGAGACAAAGGCTTTAAAACACATGTGTGCAGGCTGGGGACAGGGAGGTACCTAAAAAGTGCAATTTCCCTGGGCGTTTACGTGCAAAATCACAGATTTATATACAAAAATCTTGAAGTTACTGCACAGGAGAACATAATGAAGAGTTGAAATGCATTTGGCTTCCCAAGAGCTGACCCTGCATCTCTTTGCAGATGTGAAAGCACAAAAAGCTGAATTTCCTGGAACTGAATATTAGAACCTTTTTGATTTTTGTCTGTAAAAGAGAAATTGTCTGTGTGATGGCAGGCCCATCTCTTAATCAGGGCAGAGTTAGGAAAAAATCTGAAATTTCCCTGTTCTTTTTTTTAATTCTAAGACTTTTCTTTCTGCTGAAGGAAATGAACATGTGAATTTGCCATCAAAGCTTTTTTTTCACCAAATTGCTGGCATGCAGAATAAGGCAGGCAGTGCATGCAAATAGAGAAATATAATTTTTCATCACTTTTTTTTTGGTTTAGTGGTTAAACATTTTTACACGGGTTTGAAGCTTTCACACTTTTATGGGGGAGAGGGGGAGAGGTGTTGATATTTGTTGGAGACGGGAAATATTTTTTCAAGAGCTGGAGCACTAGCACAAAAAAGAATTTGGCATCTCTGGAGTTTGTGGTATGCACAAATACAACAATGTTCCATGAAACAATATTTCAGATTCCAGCAATGCAGAACATAGTAGCAATTTCAAAGAAAACAGGAAATAGAAGTAATTAGTCAGGCAGGAGGAAGAATCCCAAACATTACTAGGATGCCAAATGCCTTACAAAGCAGCAGCCAAATCCTTGTCCTTTAATCTTCTTTGAATATGCCTTCAATTTTGCTCTGCAGGTGGAGAGTCAAAATGAGTGACAGCAAATCTGAATTATTTTGATGAATGCTGACTTCAAATTGATCTATTAAACAGTTGCAATGAATCTTTTCCTCATCTGTAGAAGTAACAGTTCCTTGCTGTATACATCTCTGGACATGGGGCAGAGCCAGGGGCTCTGTCACAAGGTGGGTGTGGGAGGTCAAATCCTTCTCCCTCTTCAACAGCATCTCCCACTGCTGGAGCTCTGCTGTGTGGAGGGGAAGGGTGACAGCAGTGCTCCTTGCAGGCCTGGCCCTTGCTGGGAATGGAGGCAGCTGTGCAGCATTTTTCAGGATGGACTGAGGAATCCAATGCATCCTTTGCCAGTTTGCTCTTACTGTTTAAAATCTGTGCTGTGTTTTCTATTTGAAGTTGTCTGGCTTTAGCTTCCAGCCATGGGTTCTTGTTAAGCCTTTCCTTGCTAGATTAAAGAGCCCTTTATGACTGGTATTTTCTCTCCATGGAGGTACTTAATACCCTGTAATCAAGTCACCCTTGGTCTTTTCTTTGATAAGCTCAATAAATCCTGCCCGTCAAATTTCTCACTGGAAGCAGTTCCTCCTCCCCACATTTAAATCATTTTTGTGGCAGTTTTCTCCATACCCTAAATTTTGCAATTTCTTCTAAGACAGTAGAGATTCGAGAGTTGTCTTTCTGCATGAATCCCACCATGGTTAATGGAGAAACACAACTGCAGCCCCCAGCAGTGCCAGGGGAACACAAGGGCTGAGCGGTGTGACTGCACCAAGAGGTGCTTGGAGAGGAACTTTGTTCCCACAGAGACTTGTAAGGCTGTCAGCATCACCTGCATTCCTTGTCCCTTGCTGCATAACTGTAATAAATATATATTTATTAATAAATCCAGCTTAGAAGATAAGTTGTTTAACTGTATGATTTCCTGTCCTTCTCCTGGTAAAGTCAAAGATTATCCATAGCTGTGAGAACCACTTTTGCAGAGCTGAGGAAGTAGCATCTTTTGTGGAAAGACTTAGGGGAGATCTCTGTGACTATGGCTGGACATGGTTTGGCAGAGAAAGGTGTTGGACCTGGAGGGGATAGCTTGGCAGACATCCCATGACACAGCAGCCTTTCCACTGCATTGTTTGAACTGTCCTGAGGTTTTACAGCCAGAGGTTCTCCAGGAGATGCTGGATGAGGAAGGACCCCACAGGGTGTTCTGCAAGTTCTGTTGTTTTGTCACGGTGAAAAATGTCCTGTTTTTTTTGACTCAGTGCAGCTCCTGGTTCTGCACCTCGCGGGGTTTGCATGGCTCACAAACAGGCTTTGGATAGAGTATATTCATTTCCTTCTGCAAATATGCTCATGAATGCATGATGAGTTTTGTTTGGCTGTCTTTCTCCATCAGGACTGCAAAAGTTTGGGTTTATTGGGTTCCCCCCTCCCCCGGAGCAGTACATCAACAGTCTGTAATTAAAGATGTTAAGAAGCTCCTTCATTATCCAGTCCAAAGTTTAATTTACTGAAGCATCTCTAACTGTCTGGCAGCTGAATCACAACATTTGTATTTCTCTTCTCCTTCACGGAGCAGGACAGAAGACCAGAGACCCCCCATTCAAAGATTCTCGATGCTGCTGGATGCATATGTCAGCCAAAGACACCTGTGGTTGTTCACCTTCCTTCTTTCAGAGGAAGGATTTTTCATAACACAGCTCTAGACCTGTATTTTTCCATCCACCAGTTGCTACCGTTGTTCTCCTTCAGTTTTCAAAAAGAAAAAAAAAAAGAAAAAAAACAGATGGCTTTAGTGCTGTTTACCCCAGGAAACATTTTGAGCATTCAGTAATAAAACTGGGAGGAAATCCTTCACTTCCTTTATGCCTCCTAGAAGTAACCACATCAATATGGAGTGAGGATGTTTTTGGGTACTAACCCAATGTCACCGATCAAAACACAGCCATAAATACTTTCAAGATGCAGATTTGATTCAGGCTGGTGGATGAGGAAAAGCCACTTCTGTTTTGGAAAGGAATTCTTTCCTTCTGCAACCACTTTCTAAATTGCACTGACATTTAGCAATTAACATACAAAAGCTTTTGTATCCGCAAGATCATTTTTCATGTCAATAAACACATTCCTTCGCTTTTCGGTGCAATGTTTAATAATTCTCATTTCCTATGGAGGAAGAGAACCCTTGTACTTTATTTGTACTACACAAATTACATGGAAGAAACAAAGCCCTATCTGATCACAATTATTAAATTAAGAACATTTGCATAAATCCTTTTTTCCCCCCCCCAATCTAGTTTGCTGTTGGTAAACAGTGTGTTATCTAGGTTTAGCAAAGCATTTGGTTTCTAGCCAGAATTTTGCTTTCCCCTTGTCCTTTTTGAAGTTCTCTTGGCAGGCAGGATCTGCTTCTCCTAAGCTATCTGTCATCACACAGAGTGGATTCCAGCTTCAGACAACAAACGAGTTGCTATTCTGGATTCATGGGCTGAACTGTCATTAAGTCACCGCCTCCCTGCTCTGAGGTTTTAGAATTTCTCTCTGTTCCAGCCTGAAGCTCTGCTCTGGGAGCTCCTTTGGGGGCTCTCCATGACTTGCAGCAAGTGAAGTGGGAAGCTCTGTGGTGCTCCCTGTCTGGTGGGTCCCTGGACAGGCTGTTGAGGGGACAGCTGGGTGTGTGGGACTGCTGAAATGGGAAATGAACTGTCTGGTGTCTGTGGGGGCCCCTCAGATTTCCAAATCTGAGTGACACAATGGCAGTTAGGATTGGAGAGAGAAGAATAAATGAAGAATGAATTTATTTTTCCCTCCTGCCCCTGGCTGGAAGGGGGGGTGTGTGTTGACAGAAATGATCTAACACCTCCTACAAGTTCCTGCAGAACAGGAGATATTAGAAACACCTGAAATATCCATGAAGTGTTTGTGCCTGGCAGAGTGGAGCCCTGGTCCCTGGCTTGCTCTTGAGGTGCTGTGAGGCTCGTGCTGTGTCTGTATAACCACGAGCAGACTGTGGTGGCACAGTGCAAGTTAAACACTGAATATTTGTGTCTTCTAAACTGCTTAGCTGGAACCTGCAGAGGTACAGACAGCATTGATATGAGTCTCCAGTTACCTTTATTTCCTTTCAGGTGGCATTCTCAGAATGCTGGAGGGGTTTTGGTGGGTCTGTGGGAGAGGCTACAGACTCCTTTCCCATTCCCAGTGCCACCTGCTTTGGAACAACCTGATTTCATTCCCCCGCAACCACATTCTGCTGCTCCCCTCCTTCTTGGCGAGGTCCTTCTTCCCCTCCCCAGCTCCACTGTTGGTTATTAATTTTCATTATTAATTATTTCTTTCTTTACAAGGCAGAGAATTCAACAGCAATTCCAGTCCTGAGCAACAGAGGTTTTTGTAAGTCATGAAAAGACACTTGGTGCTTTGTTGGACAGTAGCATTGATGACCACCTTACAAATAGTAGCACTTTCCTCTAGTACTCCAGGAAGCCCTGCCAGATCCCAGCCTGGAAATCTTTTCCTTTAAAAGCTTGTTATTTAGTTGCTGTCGTACTTTTCCTAGCTGGATATGCAGCAGTCTTCAAAAAAGATGGTGTGAGCCATAGAGAAGTTACCCTGCTGAGATGGGAGATGTGCTCTCACTGCTGTGCCCTGGAGCCTGTTCCCAGGTCTGTGTGCCCACAGTGTTGTGCCAGCTGCAGCTCCTGGGCCTGACTGCTCTGCAGTGCTGGTGTTGGGGTGATGGGCTGGGCTGCCTTGTGGACCCTGGGGTCTGCCACTCATCCCTTCATTTCCCCATGGTGTGGAGCTCTGCCTTGTTGCATGGGGGAGGAGAAGGAATTTAGGCATGAGTGGAACTGGTCAGGTCAAGGAGCTGAATCTCTCTGGAGCACACCACCCACCCCCAGCCTTGCAGGTATCCCTGTAGGTGTCAGGTTGTGTCTCCACGGTGTCTGAATTTGGGGCTGGTCCAGCTGGGCACCATGGGCACACCAGCTGGTGGACAGCCCCCTTCCCCAGGGTGCAGTTTGCTCAGAGACCAGCCTTGCAGGCTGCCACAGCACATCCTGACTGCCTGGTGACTCTGTGACACACGGAGGAATTGGCACGGTGAGGTACCTGACAAAACCTGCAAAGGAAGGATTTAAGAAGTGTGAGTGAAAGGAGAGGTCCTACATTTGTGGAGTCTGGTCCAGCTACCTTTAAAGACAAGAAGCTCACATTGATCTAAATGGAATCTGGATTGACCCTTAGTAAATGAGATCATTTGCAAAATTGAAGCCTTTGTTTACTTGCTGGATTGGAGCCTGGCTGTTGGTGGGGTCCCAGAGACAGAGAGCCAGGCACTTAACTTGAAAATGACTTTATTGCAATAATGTCATTAGGTTTTATTGACCGAGCATTTCCACAAGTGATGAAAGGGGATTATTGGGAGATTGGGATGAATGTGCATGATGTCACTTTTGAATCATATCCTGTTTGCAGGGAAGATGTGAGGCCCAGATGAGTGACCCACCAGGCAGAGGGGTTTGATGTAGGAGCTGTGCTACTGCTGCATGGGAGCTGGGGGCTGCCAGGATGAAAGGCTCTAGTGGGGAACTACAAAGCCATATCAGAGGAAATGCTTTCAACGTACCTAAATCGAGATGTATGGGCTTTTGTTTTTGCATGTGTTGCATATCCCTGAGCTCTTTTTGGTCATTATACAAAGCTGCATTTCTTTGCAGTTTACTCATTGCAGGCCTGTGACTTAACTGCTAACAGAGTAATGCTTTTCCCCATATGTAACTTACAATTTGTTGGATGTGCATCCAGCTCCTGCTATGGATTAAAGCTCCAGAGAGGTGTGCCACTGTTCTGCAGGCACTGACAGCCTTCAAATGGCTGTCGAGCACAGCCAGATGCAAAGTGTTAGCACAAGTGTTGCTTGCAAAGGCCTTTTCTCTTGCACCCACACTCAGCTAGGAAATGAAATACAAGATCACTGTGACACCAATAAAACATTCTGTCAGCAAGACCTGTGAGATACCTGAAAGCTGAATTCCATTTACAGGAATGGCAGCACAGTACACTGTCTGCATTTTTTGCCCCCAAGAATCAGTTTCTCTGATTGATTGCATTTGTGTTTCACCATGTGTTTTCATCACAATTCTGTGATTCTGTGTTAGTGACTCTTGTTTCCATTTGTGGTATTTTTATAAGGCTTATGAAAGTAAGTGATATTAAACCAGGAGGTTTAGGAGAATGGTTTTCAGACAGACACAATAAGACTGGAAAAGATTTCCTGTGTTCGTTAATATTCAGCTGTACTTGGGTCTTTAGGTCCTAATAGTCTGCCTTGGAGGCTATTCCAGAACTTGTAGCTCATAAGGGAAGCTTTTGGCATATATGTCTAAATATACCAAAGTATTTCTCATCAAAACCAGCTAAATTACTTTTCCCACATTTTTGTGACTTTGATTATGCTGAATATGCCCAACTTAAGTGATTCTTGTATACAGGAATTCGTGGTATATTCATCCTAAGACATATGCCCTAATTCTCCAAGTCTGGTGAAATGACCAGTGTGAGGATCTAGGGATGAGCTCAGAGCCAGTCCAGAGAGCTGTGGAGGAAGAGCCTTGCAGTAAGCAATGCTAGGTTTTTCATTCCAACAGAATTCCTCATTCAGTGCCAGAAGTGATTCTCTTGGATGTTGTATTCTCATCTAAATTTATAGTTGGTAAAGCAGGGGCACATACCTCACACAAATTCTTTTGGGGAGATGAGTATGACTGAAAATCAAGTCTCTTTTGCTCAGACACTTAGAATACAGATTAAATGTCATGCTTTACATAGTGCCAATAGAGCTAAGGGTTAGTAAGATAACTGGTTTTCTCCTCTCAGGTCATGATTAATAAACAGCATTGTGTTCCTGTTTCTTCTGCAGTAAATCTCCTCCTCCAGACTGGCAGTGATCCTCTCCCCATGCCCTCAGGAGCTGTCTCCAGGGAGTGTGGCAGGAGAGGGCTCTGTGCCTGCTCAGCCTGTGTTCCCTGCCTGGGTCTTGCCCATCTTTTGCCCTTTTGTGCCTGCTGGGTTTGGGCAAAGGCACTGTTTGTGTTTGGGTCACAAGGGCGCCCATGGCTGATCAGTTTGTGCAGCCTAATCCATGTTTGTGGCATGAAGTCACACATCTCCCTAAGTGATTTTTCACCTAATGCATTTCTGGCTTTAAGCAGATTATCAATTTCTTTCACTGAGCTTCTGTTTTCCCAGAAATAAAGAATTGTAGATGAGTTTGCTGCTAATATTTGTTTGTATGTGTTTGTGTGTACTGAGGATTTATTTATTAGATTTCTAACAATAAACAGTTTAATGTTTTTGAATTACTGCTCAGTCTCATTTAGTTTGGTTGTGACCTTGAGCCATACATTTCCAGAGCTTTTGCTAATGGACCTTTTAAATGATGACAATGACATACACCAGGCTCTTTGATAGGGGAACCACTGCTACACTGCATATTATTTTAATGTTATTCTACAAAATAACCATTATAATATCGTTATTATTTTTTAACTCTGGTTTTATTTTGTCACACCAACATTACAGCAATCTACATCTGAAATATTTCCTCATTTCTGCAAAGCACATTTCTCTGCCAGGGGTAATGAAATGACCAAGCAGTGACCCTCATTTTTATGTTTCTCCTACTGAGAAGAGGAATTGAAGATGAAATGTAGAAGCTAATAGCTGTGCAGCCCCAGTGAATCCAGCAAATCTAAAGAGCCCAGCCATGGGATACATTTAAATATTGAAGCAGTTTTTATGTGCTCTAAACAATATTTGATGCAGCTCTCAGTATGCTTTAATCTGGCTAAATGGTTATTGTGTTATGTGTCCTGGCTGTAAAACTGTCGAGCTCTTTTGTGGTCAGGATACTTCTCCCCACTGCAATTTAGATTTGACATCCATAAACATGAAGGACCATTCTCCAAAATGTATCCTGAACAAGTGAATCCTGCACGGGGCAGGGTGCTTGGAAACCATTCACATTTATGTAATACTTCCTTCCTGATGTGCACTGTAACAATTGCTTATAGGGTAGGGAAGGTGCTGCTTTTTGAGAGGGGAAAAAAGGGGAACTTGACACAGTTCAGTCCTAAAGGGAGAGTGGCACTGGCAAGGTTCAGGTTTGAGGCAGGAAACCTTGACTAGTGACTTTTTCTTGACTGCTGTATGGAAATAATGACAAGCATCTTGATTTTCTCTCTCTTAATTGCTTATGTTCATTTTGACTGGCCTATTTCTTTGGAAAGGAAAGTGCTTGCTGGCAGTTGGCTGCTTCAGCTGATGGAGCATCTCCAGGTAGAGGTGTCAGACTAGAAGAAGTTGTTTGCATGTATTAAGACTGGACTGAATTTCCTGCAGTTCTATGTCTTTTGTGGGGGTTGTTCTTGTGTTTTGTGAGGCCTTTAAAAGGCCTGGATGGAATTTGTCCTGGGTTTTCAATCTTCCTAACTGAAATCAGGTTGTATTATTATCCCAAGGGGCAGTAAACATTTCTTGTTTCCTTTTTACCTGATTCATGTTCTTGAGATGTGTGTGAATCCTCTTGCCATTGGTTTGTCTCCCAAATGTGGTTTAAATAGGCTAGTGACCTCAAAAGTGAAAAGGAACCATATACAGCCTTATTATTCTCTACTTCTTTAGAAAACCATGCTAAATATGGAGAATAGGAACATTCTGCTTTCTTTCCTTCTAATTATTCTAATGAAAAACCACCACCACTTCACCTCCTCTTCCTCTTACCCCTGAAGTCAAACAAACAACCTCCATTGCAGCATGGTTGTAGTAGTAATGAGAAGAGCATTTAGTAACCTCTGGGAACAGAGTTTCTGAATTATCCTGAAGTCTTGAAATTACTTTAGCAATCTCCTCTAAATCCCAAGTGGGCAGTGATCCATATTGTAAACCCTTCACATGTAATTTGACACAATTAGTAAATTCTGCTTCTGAGACCATCTTGTGACTTGTGCTGGGAGTGTTTCCTACAGAGGAGCTGTGGGCTGTCGGGGTCTGGGTGGAGGGGAATGAATCAGCCCTGGGGGAAAGCTGATACTGTCCAGCTCACCCTGGGCCAGGATGATGCTGATTAAAGAAGGTCCAGTTTATCCACGGTCAAAGGAAATGTTTCCCTGTTTATGTTCCAGAAATAAAGCAGAGCATTGCACACAACCCCAGTGCAGGTTTTTCTGGACTCCAAGTTGCTTCTGGTCGAACCTGTTTTCCTTAAACAAAGTGATTTTCCGATTCCTGTAACTGACCTTCCTATCACCAAGTCGAATGATCTTTGTCAGTCTGACTCTTTTATGATCTTGCTAATGAACTTTCCATTTTATGCTTCTTGTCTGATTAGCAATGCCAGAGATTTAACCAAGCAGAGATAATTCATTAGTCTGAGCCATGGCTCTGAGGGCACGGTGTCACACCCTCCCTTCCTGCTCCCTCCACTCCATTAGTCTCTCTCCTGCTCTGAGATCTTCTCCATTTGTTTCTGAGGGAAAAGGCAGAAGCCTTCTCCTTCTGCATATTTTTTATGTATTGGTCATTCTTGACTCACTGACAGTGAAGTTCATAGGATTGTTTTGGAAACTCTTAAGCAGCCATTTATTTTTAAAATCCATATTAAAGTTCATGCAGATCAGTGGAAACAGAACAAAACATGCATAGATTCTGACTTGGAGTGTATAAAAATCAGTGATATTTCAGTTTGTGGATGCAGCTATGTTCATTTATGCTACAATCCATTTTCTTTTTGATACTGCTTTAATTTGCTGCCCTTGAAATTCAGAAATGAAATATTTAATCTGTTTCTGAGTCAGTGTTGAAGTCCGTGTACTGTAAAGGAGGATAGAGATTTCTATGAGAATGACTCTGTGTATGACTCAGGTGTGTTGGTTTGACCTTGAGCTCCTTGTTTGCTGATTGCAGGGGTTTGTTTCCTTTCTATAGGTGCTTTCTGGGATTGGGAAGTAGATACTCAATGGATCAATCCCTGTGCATGCTGCTGCCACATCGGCACTGGGTTAGTGGCCTGTCAAGATTGACCATCTCTTGGCCACGCTCTGTTAGCAGGTTGTATGAAATCCATGTTAGAAACCTGGTTCTGCCAAATCGGGAGAATGGTGAGGAGGCAGCAGCTGGAATGATGAGGACTCACTCGACTGAAGGATAACCCTCCTTTCAGTGTCAGGGTGGGTTCTTAGGGGAACCTAAGAAAACCTGCTGTTTCTTCCGGGAAACAGAAGCAGAAGTGGACTTGTACCAACTCTGCCAGAAAGGCTGGAATCAGAGGGAGTGAAACCTTGCAGGGAGGAAGGATAGGCATGGGCATGGGAGTCATCCACGTAACCTGCAACAACCATCACCTGCAACAGCAGACAGGTGAGATATTTTTGGCTGAAAAGTCTCTAAGATAGACTGGTTCCTTTGGTACCTTTCTTTGGACCTTTTTATTAGCTTTTGCCCAATTTCATAATCACTGCAGACTGGCTAGATTCACTAGATTCACTCAAGCAGTACCAGATTGTGCCGTTTTTAAAGTTATTTCCTCATAAGCAGTGGGTGCAAACACATATTCCTTGTGCACCCACAACTAGTAAAAATAGCAATTATGAATCTGTCAGTGACATGGTCATTGCAGTGGACAAAGAGACTTGGAAGGTTCTGTACAGGATGCCATTTATTTATTAGCTCCATGAAAATCATACTTTTTCAGCATGGACACAATAAAAATTGTTTCTTGATGCTGGATTTAGTTCCTGTGTACAACATGCAGGTGCCAGCAGGACATGCCAGCCAGGGCACGTTGGGATCCGTTTGTGATTATCTCCCCACTGCCTGACATGTGCCCTTCTCACTTTTACTGCTGTTGCTACAGAGGGTGGGCAGGACCTAATTAAAGACAAGGAGGGATGGATCTGCATATGTTGCTTGTGTTTGGGGACTGTCTGACTTGGAGGAGTAATAATTGGCTACAGGGCCTTTCACCTCTGTGGCATGGCTTTGAATGTAGATCAGCTTAGTGACTTTTAATGCCATTACCATGTGACAGCTGTTTCATGTGTGAAATTTGCTTGTTGTTTGAGTGCTCTTCCTACAGGAAGCCAATATCAATAATTACCACATCAAATGGTGCTGTTACCACTCTCTAAAAACATAGATAATTTTGATGAACATGCTTCAAGTATACATATTGGCATGTGTTGTAACAACACTGAAATAATTATAAATCCACTTAGCTTCATGGTTAAGCCTATGTATAGAGGAAATACATGCTGCAGGTAATCTATAGCAGTGGCATCTACCTGGAGGACTCTAAGACCTTTCTGCATTGTGGTCCCATTATAATATAGGGCATGTAAGTTCATAATGCATTTAAAATTTTCTTTAATGTGTGGCTCTTCCCTAAATGTGTAAAAATCACAGTGTAAAAGCAGCATCAACAGAAAAGGTCAAGGTACCTCAGGGAAAAGTCCTTCTTGATAAATGACTCCCATTTCCATGGTGGGAGCTGTGAGGAGAGATATGTCTTATTAGGCCAGCTGATACAGCTGAATGAAACAGATAAGCTTTTGGACACGACCTCTTGTTTTTCATGTGCTAGCCCTAGACTGAGACAGCAGCCCAGCTCTTGTCAGAAACTTTAGCACTTTACCAGCTGTAACTGGTTTGTCTGAAGAGGTATAGTCCATGTCCTCCTGACTGATGCCATCCCTACTGGTGGCACTGGTCTGAGCTGTGGGTGTTTACAGGGTGAAGTTTTGCCCCTTGTACTGTGAAGAAAAAACGGCCTCACAAGAGACACCAAGGAAATGTGCTGTGGTTGAAGGTTGACCACAAATTCTTTGTCCCCTGCTGCCTTTTGGAGCTCTGTTTTCCATGGCAACCCTACCAGCAGCAGTGATACAGCTGTGAACCCTTGCCTCATTCCCCCTCATTCCCACCTGAGTGGGAAGCTAATGATGCAGCTGGGAGTGTTGACTAAATGTATTTGTGCTGGAGAGCAATGGCTCATGAAAGTTAAAACCTTCTGAGGAAAAGGTTTTTTTTTTTTTAATTTGAAAAAAGAGCTTTTTATTGCATAATCCTCCTGGACCCCAGAGAAAAACAGCTCCAGCAGAAGGTTTTGTAGGTTTCTGGTGGGGTGGAAAATCTGACTCTGTGTTACTGCTGCTCCTAGCTTGATACGATATCAGATTTGTGCAAAGAACAACAGATCCATCAGAAAAGGCTTGCTGAGAAAGGCATTGTCTCACCCCATTCTGAGGGATGAAAAGGAATATCTGGCATCTTGACATTTCTCATAAGATGGAATTCTTTTTCCCAGCAGGTCCTTTTCATGGTGATGAAGGGAAATATCTCAGCATGATTGTTCCTTGCTTATGATCCCTAGATTTTCTACTTGGTTGATTCTTTAGGTTTGCATGCAATCCCTTCCTCCTTAAAATCATGTAATACCTATATACTGACACACTGTTATGGTAACTTGCTCTCCTCAGGGTGAAAATTATTAACCCCCCCTAACTCTGCAGTCCCCCATAATACATGTAGCCCCTCCTGTTAGGTAATGAAGCCATTATTCAATAACAAATTAAATGTGCAATTCTGTGAAGGTCTCTTGTAAACAGATAAGGTGTTATCTGTTAGGGAAGAGAGCCTCCAGGCTATCACAAAAGAGTATAATTTACATGATGTGAAGGATGTTCCTGAGATCCTGCAGAGACCCAGTAATAGAGAATATCTTTCTTTACAGTGACATGAAGGGTGGCTTCTCAGGCCCAGTTTCTTGGGGATCTTCGTAGCATGTTTTTAGAATAGGTTAGAGACACATCAGTCACGAGTGACAGAGTTCATGTCCCTTTCTGGATGGCCTCCTAAAATGCTCTCCAGACTGCTCTTCTGTGATAGATTCATGCCCAGGCAAGCACAGGAACACATTTCTGCCAAAGGAAGTGGAAATGTTGCCTCACATAGGATGACACAGCCATACAACAGGTTGGGATTACTTGGTGAGCCCTTTGCACTTCCTCCTGCTGCCATCCCTGTACTGGGCTGCCCTTGAGCCTTTCATCCTTTGAAAAGGCTGTTGACAGGGGCCCCAAAAGAGAGGCATACAGGATGTGTAGCAGGCTGAGAAATGCTGAGCTGTAGTATTGACCTGGGCTTCAAAAAGTCCAGTTTTGCAGGTGAAGTACTTGATTGGGGGGTCATAAATACAGAGGTGTTAGTCATTTAGCAACAAGGAGTGGAAGCAGGGTTTTGTGCATGGGAAAATCAAGTGACAGGAATGGGAAGAAGGAACCCAGGGACACATGTTACTTGCCCAGATACACTGTGTCTCAGCAGGGTGGAGATCTCTTTCATTACTGCACCGGGAAGGCAGCAGCCTGTCCTGCTCCAGATGTGTTTCCTACCTTCAGCACAGCCCTCTTTCTGTGTGAAAAGCAATTCCCCCACAAATGGCCCTTCATTAGCTGTGGGGTCATGTCAGAAACAATCATCAGTGTATTGCTGATGTGGCCAACGCATCTTGTGAACTCTCTGACCCCAGCAGTCAGCAGGATTTCTTTATGTGAGCACTAATATGAAAAGCATTAGCATTAATAAAAGAGCTCTCGACCTAGTTGGTGTAAGGGGTCAGCAGAAGTTTACAGACACCTTTGCCTAACATTCCTATCATGCCTGGCAGTTTGACTCTCATCTTGTTTTTCGCAGGCTCTGAATTGTGATGTAATTCTCAAATCCTTCTACAATCCATCAATACAGCAGGAATCCAGCACAACTGGAAGCCACCCTAACTGCGTGACATCACCCACTGGGGATTGGTCTGTCTGCCCACATTCACTCATTTATGGTGTTATGTCAACTCCTTACCCTGCTGGGAAATAAGAAAGGGGCTAGAGCAGGGGAAGATTTGAAGAATTATTTTTTTTTGAGAAACCTTACCCTCATGCTCCTCTTGACCTGGTTAAGAATCTCCTCCATAGATGGGACAGTAGCTTCCCAACATCCTTTGATCCAATATGTTCATCTCAGAGGATGAAATGATAGATGTTAGAAGTTCTGAACAGTCCTTACCCATCACAAGAGTATTTGAAAAGGTGTCAACAAATGGTGGAAGCAGAAGCTGCTGTGAAGGGTAGAAGCCCTTTTTATGAATACCTTTTTCTTTAAAGTTAGAAGTCACTTTAAAAATATGTAACTGCATACATCAACCTGATTTTTACTTTAAAAAGTCTAGCTTGCACTTGGATCAAAGAACATAGAGGTAGACAGCACAGCATTCTGAATCACATGTAGGGCAATAGCATACATTAACTACAGAACCTGAATTGCAGGATGTTTTATTTTGGAGCCCCAGGAAGACCCACGTGCCACCTGAGTGCCACAACTGTTCCCTGTGTTCACAGGGATTGCAAAGGGGGTCTCAGATACCCGTGGCTGGCAGCTGAAGGTTTGGTGGCCCTTCGGGGATCTCTCAGCTTCCTGTGCTGGGAAGAAGACAAAACCTTTCTCAGTGAATGGCAAACCAGTTTCAGCTGCAGAATGTGCTACTTGTGTCTGTATAAAAATGTGGGCAAACGTAGTTTGGAGTCTTGCACGTGTTTGGGACTCATGATTCTGGTTTTACAGCAGCATTATGCTTCATTTCTGCCACTTGCCTTATTCCAACCCCAGCTTTGGTTCACAGCCCTGTGAAGCAGCTGTGAGTAGAAGAGCTCTCTGCAACTGTTTTGTCAGCCTCACAGAAGTGGTCGGATGACAACAGGTAGGAACAATGACTGTGGCAGTCCCAAGACAATAGTAGCTTTTTGTTTCCAGCCTGGAGTGCTCTCCTAGCTGTCTGGCATCTCACAGAGCTGGTTATGTTTCAGAGGAAAAAAAATATGTGGATGCTTGGCTGAGCTATGGGGCTAAAAGTTCAGTGCAAAACAAACAGTATTTCAGCTATCTGACTTTTTGTGGGAGATGTTTACTTACTGCAGGAAGGTGACCGTAGCAGCCAGCTTGAATTTTCAGTGTTTTTAACAACATGCTTTACTTTGATGGGTAAATTTACTTATTTTGGTTTGTTGGAGTTTTTTTCTTGTCCAGTTGAACTGTTTCTTTCATTTTCAGGGTGGACATATCTCAGCTTTGTTGAAGACATGGGACAGTAGGGAGGGATGGTGATTTCTGATCATATGGCAGCCCCATGGTGGGATTGACAGTGTCTGTGCCTGGAGTCTAGACTCTGTATGACGAGTGTGGGACTGACAAATTCACCTTCATCATCTCCAGTTCTGCACCTGCATCCAGCCTGCAGGAGCTGCAGCCCTGCCAGGGTCACAGAGCAGGCTGGAAAGGCTGAACAACCGAGGGTCCAAGGTGGGAATGCAGAAACAGCCAGGACTTTGGCTCTTTGGTCCTTATTGCCCACAGCACCATCAGATCCCACCTCAGAGAGACAGAAGAGGCTGTCTGGAGGGAGGTGTGGGATATTTCATACTCCCTTTTGGGTAAACATTAGCTTCTGTGGGAGTTGCTTTATTTCTGGATTTGTTATGCTTGGTTTGTCTTGCTGGTTTTAAATATTTGTACAAGTGACTGGAGCTATGCAAACTGTGCCCGAAGGAAATGTGAAACAGAGGATAAGAATTAATTGGAGGTACCAAAATTGGTCAGTATCCTAACTAAAAGCATTACAAGGGAAGTGGAAGAAATGTACCAGAAGAACAAGGAAGTATTTCCATAGTTTTGACCTGTGGAAGCAAATTTCCAGGGAATGTATTTGTCTGACAGAGAGGCTAATGGTGAGATCTTTACAATGGCTTTAAAAGTAGTAATTTATTTGTGTTTAAACATAGCAGTAGGTAGGGAGGGTGACTGTAATGTTACTGTTCAGACATGTTGGATCCTGCTGCCAACTTTTTGTCGATATTTACCTGGATTTTTTTGCAAAGATGTATAAAATATGTGGTAACATTTGAATGGCTGGGCAGATATGGTCAATATGGCCTCTGCCCCATAACCCACCACATGAGCAGCACCACAAGTGCTCTTTGCCATCACATGAGGCAGTGAAGTTAAAACCTCAGTGGACAAATTTTTGCAGTGTTGCAGGGTTTAAAAAAACCAAAGCTTGGGGCACATCACCTTACCAAACATCCAGTTTGCTATCTTATATATCAAATGACAGGATTACATTTACAAGTGTAATAATTCTGTGTGGAAACAAGTGGATGCCTTTTAAATGAATTGACTCCTTCCTGGCCGCTGCTGTAGAGGAAGACAATGCTTATTAAGAAAAATGTAAAACTGCCAAATGGAAAGCACTGAAACCCAAGATATCTTGATATGCAGAGAATAGGAGTGGTGGTGAATAGCTGCAGAGAACACAAGTACACTGGAGGATGCCTGGACTGAAAAAAAATCTTTTATTACTGCTGTTGCCTTAACTGCTGGTTAAAAACAAATCAGCTGACAGTATTAATGGCATAAATCCATTAGAGTGAGAGAGAAATGAGGGAATAGGTTTCCTCTAATGGCATTGCTCTATAGACAAGCACCTGAAAACCATTTTTAGCTTGTTTGCTGAATAGAGAGGATGAAGAGACTGCTTTGATGTGATGCTAATAAGATCTGGTTGCTGAATATCATCCTCTGGAATAAAAAGAGGTGGTAGCTGAGTGCCTCTGACTCTTCAGTGTTCATGACCAGGCTTGAACAATCCAAGACTTTCTACCACACAGTGGAGAGCTACTTTTATCATTTTCTTCCACACTTGTCACTATAAAGAAAAAGAACAAATGCTACTTTAAATTTTTTTTTAAATGCAGGAAAGAAAATAATGGTAACTTGGCATTACTTTTGGGTACTGCAGAGATTAAAGTTTCTCTGCCTCATTCCCAATTCCTTAACACGTCGATTCTACCAGCTATAGCTGTATTTTTATATTAATTAAGAGTTTGCTTGCTTGGTTTGCTTGGTTGTCTCCAGACTGTTCGCTGATTACAC
Organism: Climacteris rufus; assembly: GCA_013398175.1. Lineage (NCBI taxonomy): Eukaryota > Metazoa > Chordata > Aves > Passeriformes > Climacteridae > Climacteris > Climacteris rufus. The sequence continues at coordinate 726,432 of VZRZ01002687.1, forward strand.
TGAATACAAGTGAGCTGAAGTATCATTCAGCAAATGGAAATATGTCCTATTGTTTCACGAAATTTAAAGGAAATAAAAGTATTCTGCAGAGGGAAGGACAGATTTAACAGCCTGCTGTCTCCTTACAGCACCATGTGACTCTTTCAACTCCAATGGGAACCTCGATTCATGCACCAAACTCCCCAAAGAATTCACATTTTGGAAACTGCTGCAGACATTTCTGTGAGCAACAACAAATTGAGGCTGGCAAAATCAAAGCCTGCCAGAACTTGCTGAATACGAAAGGCAAGGTGTTTCCATCTCTGCTCTTGCAAAGGAGAGTGTCTCCTGCAGCTTCTGTCTCTGTGGAAGGGCTGAGCTTTATTCACTAACACACATGCAAATTCCCCTCCTGGGAAAACATGGCAGGTTTTGGAAGACAGCACCCGACAGAAAGGACTATGTCTTTTGGCTCTCACTTCCACATGAATTTGTAAGCATGAGAAAAAAAAATGCCTTGAGGAGGTTTAAAAATAGTTCTCATAGCTGGAATTTTTGTATCATATTTCTACATAAGCCTATCCACTTTTACTCCCCTGTTAAAAACTGCAGTGGGAGAGAAATAGCAGAAGCAGCAAGTGTTATCTGATAACTATTTAATGTGATAGCATTGCTATCTAACTGGATTTGAAAATGGTGCCTGGGAAAAATTCCTAATTTTTAAAGCTTCATGTTCTGGCAAACAGTTTGCTAGAGATTAGCACTGTAGTTATGATTAAAGTACAATCTGCATTATTCCACAATTTTTCCTTTCATATAGCACATTATGCTAATCACGCTGTATTCCATTTTTCAATAAAAGGTCAACAGTGCACTGTTTGTGCAGAATGTGCAATTTAAACTTCATGTCTGTCATTAGAGATAATCTAGGTTTGCTGTATCAAGTGAGGTTGTCATAGAAACTAGACCTGAGATCTCTGTTTACAGCCTTTGGAGAATAAACACTTTGCATTTATTCCACTGAAAAATAGGCGAACAATTAAATAAGGTTTGAAAACAAAACCATAATGGCCCAGAGAGAGATGTCATTCATCAAAAATCAATATATGTTATGCAGCTGGTAAACTCCAAGCATTCAAGCAGTTGACTGACAGCAATAAGGAAATATTTCCTGGGGGGGTGGAGGGGGGCAAGGGAGTAACTGGTAATGTATCCTAATGCCTGGAGCAGAATTAATTCAAATTTGCTAATAAATTTTGTTCCAGGAATTACAACACTGAAGACTATTTGTTAAAATTTTTGCTTTATATCAGGTAAGGCTTTTTGTGTTGACTATTTGGATGTTTTCAATAACATTGGGAAATAGTTTTTATTTTCTGTAACATTCTGTGTCTTCCTATCATAGCTGAACTTTTCTTTGTGGATTAAAGCAAGGTTTGCAGGCATCCTAAAAATATCTCTGGTGTCTGCAGCTTCATTAGTGAGCAAAAGGGTTACAGCTTCCAGCTGAACACAGAGGTTTTAGCTTGCTCTTGCTGTGACGTGCTATTAACTTGGATAGCTCACCTTTGTCAGGCAAGGGTATTTAGTAATGTTTCAGGAAAGGATTAGAGAACTACGTGGACAAAGATGGCTTCTGTGGTTATTGCACAGTAAAATCACCAGGACTATCAATCTTTTTTTCCTCAGGGCATAATCATATTACCAGCTGGGTGTTTATGTAGGGGTTTTATCAATGGCATAGCATTACTCTGCTGACTAGGTGAATTATGTGGATTGTGTGTCTTCTGAAGCATCTGAATACTGCCTGATGTCCACAGGACAGTGTCTCTTACAAGTGTGAATGGACTGTTTGTCCGCTACATCCTTACACACAGAGGTGCACCTGAAAACAGGTGGTCTGCTGCCAGCTTTTGAGGAGAAAACGAAACACAAAATGTAACCAGATCTTGAAATGAAACAGAAAGAAGCAGAACTCCTAGGTAAGGCAAGCTGAATGAAAAGCTTTTGATATTTTGCTTCTGTGTCACAGCAAGGATTTTTCTCCCAGCAGACAGGGCAACGGATTTCTTCCAAGTGGGAGATATCCATGTTCTGCTTTCCAGGGTGTAAAACAAGACAGCAAAGCCTGTTGTTTTCTGCTGTGCACAGCTCTGTTTGCTGCAATGCACTTCTCTTCATTTCTTTTAGCAATGACTGTGATCTGTTAGTCCCTAAGGATTGTCCCTGATATCTCATTTTCCTAGGAAATAAGGGGACATCTCTGCTAAGGGCTGCCTGTGTTGTGTTATGCCACTGGTGAATTTGGTCCTTCAGGTCTATACCTGTTCAAACCCTAAAGAGCAACCACAATACTACAGGTGGATTTTCTTGTATTTGTAAGTCTTCAAGTCCTTGGCTTTTCATGCAAGCTCAAGCCAATATGAGGTAGTTCTGTAAATGCAGCTTCTCTACATTTTCAGAGCAGAAAGTCTTCCCATGCCTGATTTGTTTGCTCAGCACCACACACTTCCCTTCTAATTATCTGCTCTATTTGTATTTCTTGACCTCAGATGCATCACTAACATGACAGATCTGTGAACTGCAGCTTCTTGGATTGCCATTCAGACATATTTTTTATTATTCAATATGAAGTAATACAATATTAGAAGGAAGACAGACCTTGAAAAGCACTTTCTGTTATGCCTGTGCTAATGCTGAGAATCACAGCCCTGCCTTTGGGTGACTGGCACTGCATTGGTTGAAATACTGAGAAAATCATTACCCGTAATAAGTTGTTTATCCTGGTCTTAAGCCTCCCTCAGAGTTGTCCCTGCCCCTGTCCTGCATTAGCACTGGGCCCCAAGTCTGTAGACACCTTCAAACAGAGAAGCTAAAGCAACGCTGGGGCTCACAGACAGCATCTACACTTGACTGAACAGCCTCAAAGGCCTGGGAAAGCCCTGGGGACAGCTGCCAGTGTGTCTGCAGGCTCGGAGCCCAGGCCATGCTAAGAGCAGTGTGCCTGGTTTTGGGAGTGATGGGGTCTGCCTGCCTTTCTCTGTGTGCTGGGTTTGCACAGGCTCTGCTTGTTACACTTTTATTTCAGCACATCACAAAAACTTAGGCTGGTGAGTACATCACATATCTGAGCTGGCAAACTTTTGTCTGAAAGAAAGTGCCATGCAGATCCAAAGGAATTACTCCTTGTTTCAGCCTGGCTTCATCCCTCTTTTTCTCCCCTGCTGCCTCCAGGAAGAACATCTCATCTCTGCTTTTGGTCTTGGTTTTATTGGCCACATTTCCCTGTGCCAGTGAGTGTAGCAAGGCTGGAAGGTGATGAGGGAGATGGTGTTGGGATGTACCCTGTGAGAGACAGGAATGTTAATGGAGAATGACTCAAACCATGGCCCATTTGTGCTTTGCTGAGGTGGGGTTTGCACCCCATGAGGGGGAGGAGGTGAGGTTCTGGGTGTGGGGTGGCAATGCCCGATGCCCCTAAGACAAAAGGGGTGAACACCCACCCCTGGAGGCTACAGGCCGGGCTTTGAACCAGATAAGAAGCTCTTTATCATGCCAGTTGTCCTCCTGTACACCCCTCGGGGAAGGTCACATTCACACCTGGGCCTGAGGGTCCCATCCAATGGCGCAGAACTGGCTTGACTGTGCTCTCATGTCTTAGAAGGGTCATAAATCATCACAGATCCCCAAAGCACCCCCAGATTCGTTTCTGGGGCTTTCCACTAGCGGACAGAAAGCTCTTGGATTGGCAGGTAGTTCTGCTGAGTTGTTCTGCTGAAAGGCTTACCAGGTTGGATTCACTTTTTGATCCGTGCTATGCTAGGTTTTCTGACTAGGCAGGAATCTCTGCCTTTTATAAGAAATGAAATGAATATTGGAGTGTACTGCAAACAATCTTCTATTTAGAGAGAGAATCGTGTTACTGTTTTTCCCTCAAGTGTCTTTTCTTTTATTTTTTTTTTTTAGCATATCTAGCCAGATTCTCCAGGTAAATGATTTTCATTGTAATCCTCTGCACAGATAAGAGTGCCATCATGCTCTGCATGGATTTTTCCATTTCCAGTTTCAGGCTACTTCTCACTTTTATCCTTGAATTTCTCCTCTCTACTCCCTGGTATTTATAGGTTACTGTATGAGGGAAGAGAGTTGGGAAAAGCAGCGATTGCTTAGGTTATGCTGGTTTTGTTAAGTGATGAAGCAGTGTCTCCTTTTAGGAGGCAGTTATCCCTGTGCCTGGCTTGTGCTAGAGTGAAGTATGCAAAGTGAATTGTATCCACAGATTCTGTTGATGTAGCAGTTAGGAAGTCTGAGGCAGTTGTGGCAGTTATCAGTGGTTTTTTAAGTCTCAAAGCAAGCTTCTTTTCACAGAATGCATGATAAATTGCACTCTAACTTCTTCCTTTGAACATTTCTCCAGGGCTTTTGAGTGGGCTCTGTTGGAGGGACTTTATGGCATTACCCGCTTGGTGGGAACATTCTGGTGTGGAGGCCGATCAGAACAGGGATTGCAATGTGCCAAAACTTGCACAGGGACCCAAAAGGCAGCCTGAACCTCAGCTGCTGCCTCTGTGTGAACAGGGATGTGTGTGCCAGGTGTCAGGATTTGCCCTGCTGCTGCTACTGCTTCAGAACATGGACAAACAGGGAAAGATCAATGGAGCAACTGAATCTATGTTTCTTAAGAGTTCTTGTTGAAAACACACTGCAGCTTTTGTGGTGAGTCTCCATTTCCCCAGATTAGGTGATCCCTGGTGGTTGTGATTTGGTGGCTCTGCCCTGGTTCCCAAGTGCCTTCCACAGAAGAGGGACGTGTACGGTGTAGGTGTGAGTGAAAGATCATCCTTCCGAAAGGCACTGCTTGTACCCTGCCTGTGAATCTTTCAGTCTTCACTCCTGGTGAGTGAGGAGGAGCAGAGCTGGGCTCAGCTGAGGTTTGGGGCTGAGGCTGTGGCTGCAGGGCAGGGATCCCCTTGGCAGAGCATCCCTGTGTGCACGAGGCTCAGCGGCCCCCACAGTCAAGGCGGTGGCTGTGGTGGCCTGATGACAAAACTTAATTACCCTCAGCACTCAAATCTTTCCAAAAGGCTGTGATGCCTACAAAGCTGGGATGATTATAATGGCTCTTTTGAGGTTAATCTATAGAGATCATACGCCTGCACGTGGTGATGAGCGATTTGTCACGTTTGCTGTGCCCAGCTCACCGTGACCTCCTCTCCCTTTGTTTGGTTTTGACCCCTACTGCGTGTGCTGGGGAGACACAGCTTCCTCCAAGCCACCTGCCCCTGCCTCCTCTGAAACAGAAAGTAAAATGGCAGTTGCAGGTTATAACTAGAATTTACTGGGAAAATTTAGTTCAGATTTTTTTCCAAGAGAAAAGATATCTCTACAAATTCTGTTTTGGAAGGACTGGAATATAATGTTACAGCTTACTGCTGCCTGCTTCAAACACAAAGGTTTTACTTTTAATTTAGGATTGTCTCTGTTTCTTTATTTTCAGTTTTAAATTAAAAAAAAAAAAAATCCATGGGGAGAGTTCCAGTGTGTCAACACTGGGTTATTTTCCAAGATGAAGTAATTCAGAAGGACAGTCAGCTTGGCAAGACTGGCATCTATAAACTGAGCAGAGAAGAGAGAGTTCACATGTAACTCCAGAGCTCAGCAGTTAAATGGTTTTGTCTCCAGCTTGGGCCAGCAGATTTTGTGCAGCCATTTCAGGGAGAAAGCAGTGGGGGAGGAGAGGACAGAGGCTGGTGCTAATGTTTTTAATTTCTCATTTACTATCAGGCAGCACCATATGGAGCAGAACGAAGCATGTAGAGGAAAGACGGATGGATGCCATTTTTTTTTTTCCTTGAGCTTCTTGTCAGGAGAGAAGGAAAGTGAATTCTCTGCAGGTAGCGTGAGCCTTGCCAGAAAAGTGTTTTTTATGATTGCTAATGGTGGTGAGGACAATTTTTTTTATCAATTGTGTGGGCTTTTACTTTGTTGGTTTTTTTTGTTCTTCATAGGATGAGTAGGATTGACTTATACCTCTCTAATATTTTCATAATGTCAGTGCATTATTTTCTTGATGCATTCAGAAGCATGCTAGGCACTTGTCACAATCAAACATTATTTATTTGGAGACTCAGTAGGATGCCCAGGCATCCGAATGCCTCTGAAAGAAACACTGCTGCTTTGACTGATTGTGCAGTGGCACTTCTCCTCCCAGCTGCATCTCACAGTCTCTGACTGCCAGCAGACCTGTGGTGAACAGAGACTTTTCCCTGCTCTACTGCTTCTCCTCTGACATCTCCCTTCCCTCAGGTTGCATTATTTTTTTTCCACTGACCACTCAGAGCCTAAAGCTTTGCACTTGGTCAAAAGCTTTGAAATGGTGTGGGGGGAGGGGGAAGAACCTGCCAGGAAAGTGATGTCCTTGATGATCTTGTGTTGTAACTTGTATGCAGGGGGTTCTTGGGAGCTTGTGGGGGCTCTGAGCTCCCCTGGAGCACTAAGAAGGCACTAAAGATGTGCGTATGAATAAAGGCTTGGGAAAAACTTTTCCATAAAGCATCTCTTGAGGGCAGCTTTGGAGCTGTGCCATCCTGAACATAAAGCTGTGCCTGGTGTGTGTGAACCAGGCTGCTTTGTGTCAGCAGGGAGGCCCCCAGCAGAAAGCCCCTCTAGTCCCTGAGTGATGAGACCAAAAATTGTATGTGTTTGTGTGCTTGTTTAGACATGCAGTGCTCATCCAGCTCTCCAGTGTGTGTGCTAGCAGGGTGCCTCCTGAGCCCCAGGGAGCAGAGAAATCCATTGGCACTGCTACATCAGCTCTCCTCCAGCCTCACGCACCCTCAGCTCAGTGTGCTGCACATTTAAATGATTTAAAAAACATTATTTGCCAGCTTCCCCCTTTAATAGGGATTAGTGTATCTTCTATCTGCTCCTTGTGCTGAGGTCACTGCTTCATAGCTGCAAGGCTACAACCTCATGACTCCATCTCTTAATTGTGTTTTAGGACTGCTTTCTTTACCCATAATGGATTTGCAGTGCAGTCAGAAGTGAAAAGTGATGTTTATAAAAATATTGGGTTGAGGGTAGCACAAAATCCCCCTCAACTATCTCTCATGAGTCTGACTTATAGCTCCATTGACAGGAGATGAGCATGCACATATCAAAAATGTCCTTGGTATGGTTTTGTAATGGAAGGGTACTTGATGTCCAACTATTGATCTTCCTTTAGAAGTTTTACCTTCTATAATTCATCCTCAAAAGCCTCACTGTGTTTTTCCCAGAGGCAAATAGACATTTAAAGCAGGTCATTGTGTGCTGGGGGTCTTGGTTATCCTGTGTATTCAGGTTCTTCAAGCAGCAGCAGATATTTGAAAAAACCTTTTAGTGAAGAAGGTGGTTAAGTGCTGTGATTGCTCTCAAGCTTCTGCTCCCCCCATGCAGCCTCTGTAAACATAAAAAAGTGCTGATATCCCTCAATGAGAGATAGTGCAGGAGTGTTTGGTGCTTCTCACGGGTACGAGCTGGGGGAAATCAGTACCAAAAATATCTAAGAAAAAGCCTGGTGTGGGTACAAATGCCCCCCTGTCTGGTCTTGCAAGACTTCAGACCTTCTCCTCCATTGTGTGACTGGGACTCTATCCTAGACCCTGGCACCTGCCTTGGCCATGGCATGTGGGGCTTTTCTGACTCCTTGCACTGTATTATCAACTGCTGGCTCAGGGAGGGACCCATGGTTTGCAGCCCTGGGCTCACTGTCCCAAAGTGGACAATAGTTTTTATGTTTGGATATTAAACACTCAGAAAGCTGCTGTCCATATGTGCATGTGTGTATTTCTCAGCTCTCCCTGGTGACTGTTTCTTCCTGGTTATGTGTTACGTCCTGGAGTGGGTATTAAGGGACTTGGTTTTCCTTGGTGGAGAGAAGTATATACAGGGACAACTGTGTCCTCATCAAAGCCAAAGATTCACATTCAGGATTTCTGACTTGCCTTCCCTTTGAGTTGGCTATTCAGTACCTAATTTTTTTTTAATTCTCGCTCTGCAGAACAGTCACAGTACCTGAGTTAGAGCAGTGCAGCAGCTCATGGAGCTTCACTGGGACATGCTCAGGTAACACACACCAGGGTACCTGATGTACATATATTTGAGGGTGAGGAGTCCTGAGCTGAATCACTGAATGTTTGCCAATGCAAATTTGTTAAATCTTCTGGAAAGTGTTTAGCGTGCGTGCTCCAACTCTCAAACCTCCAAATTTGTGCAGAAGAAAGGCTTGCTTGGACTCATTGCTAATCTGCAAGAGGTGCTGGCTTCCCCTGTCCAGCTGGCAGCCTTCCCAGGTGGTGCATCCAAGTCCCCAGGAAGCAGTCTCATATCACATCACCCCAGGGAAAGGACCTGTGCTGTGCACAGTGCTCAGGATAGCAAGGGAGGAGATTGGAAGGAAGCTTTCAGGGAGCTGAAGAGAAAGGAGGTAGGTGACCTTGAATTGAAAGGGTCTTTATCCTATTTCTTATCTGAACCTTGCTGTATCAGGACTGGCTGAAAATTATTTTCTTCAGCTGGTTGCTCAATGGCCTGTGTGAAGTGTCATTGACAGATTCGGCTGCGAGGTTGCCAAGTCTTCAGGCTCCCTGTGAGTAACCCGCTTCTGGCCCCTGCTGTGTAGAGTCTCTCTCACTGTAACGTGAGGCATTGCTTACTTTCCATGATATTTTGGGGGAGGAAGGCAGTTTTCCACCCCACACAATGACTCACAGCTGAAACACAAAGCCACAAGCCCACGCACTAAGTTTAGTCTGTTGTTGGGCTTGCTGTGTGTGTCTCATGAGACCACTTTCACACGAGCTGCATTCACGCTCGTCCTTCATTAGGGTAGCAGTGGGGATTTGCACAGTGTAAGGTTATTCCAGATGATGTTAGGTGTGGGCTGCAGGAGCTAGAATCATCACACCTAGCTGTGGGTGCTCAGATGGGGTGGGTCTCAGCTTCTTGTCATCAGAGGAAAGAGGCATTTGTGCTTTGAATCCCTAGAAGTGTTCAAGGCCAGGTTGAATGAGGCTCTGAGCAACCTGGTGTGGTGGAAGCTGTCCCTGCCCATGTCAGAAGGTTGGCAGCTAGATGATCTTTAAGGTTCTTTCCAACCCAAATCATTCTATTATTCAGATATTTGAGAGGGTGACTGTTCTGGGCCCTGCAGAGGGACATCTGTGTCTCATTGTCAATGGGAAGAGAGGGAAGGGTGGTGAGGCTCCTAAATTAGACTCCTGGGTGCTGATGCTGAAGTTGCACTCAGTGAACTTGGGTTGAGATGTCTAATAAAAAGGCACCTTTCTGTCACTTATGGGAGGTCAGAGGGAAAATCAGAGAGGTGCCTCATATGGTAGTGGGGCATCTACTGCAGAAATATGTTGCTCTGTGGGTACTTCCAAGGGAATTTGAACAAGGTGTTGGCTCCCCTGCTGTTGCTGGCCTGGTGTTTGGGGATTGGCTTGTCAAGCTCAGCTGGAATCTCTCAGCCTTTTTCGTTCTTGAGATCTAAGCTCAGTTCCTGCAGTTGAATCATATGAGCTTGTTGCTGCATCTCACTAGAGGTTAAATACCAGTCTGCTCCAGTAGCTGTGAGTAGCAGGGGTGACTCCTAATTTTGGAAGCTCAGTGGTTGTTTGGGGTGGCTCCTGTACCTGACTGGCTCAGGGGAGATTTCTCCAGAAGTGACTTCAATATAAAAAGTTGGATAATACTGTGCTTCAGGTTTTCAATTTACTGGTAAGTTTTCAATGTATTTTACAAAGAGAGTATAAAGGACTGTGGCATCATCGATGGGGTGCACACACAGCATCCCACCATGGCAGCATGGAAGGGGAAGCCCTGATTCAGCCACTGGATCCCATCAGGATTCAGCTGCAGGGAAGCTGGGATACTGAGATAGGAATCTGGATATTATGCCAGGGCTGTTTTAGTGCAGTGCTTTCCATATTTAATGTGGCTAAATTAGGCTGACTCTTTAGGAGTGTCTCTTCAGGAAAGATGCCTCCTCTGTGCCTAGAAACTGCTTCGCTCTGTTTGGGTAAGGTCTGAACAGGTAATTCTAGAAAGGAAATTATTTTTTGAGGCAACAGCTACTTTTCTACAAGATATGAAGATTTCACTTGGAAATGGGGCACATCTTGGACATTGTCAAGGAACTCTGTAGTATTCAAGGCGGGCTTTCCAGTATGGGCCTTGACTGGTTCAGTTATGTCTAGAAATTCCCATTCAGTGGATGTTTAATATGAAATGAATTTGCATCTCATTTCCAATTCTTTTTCCAGTGCTGCTGTCTGTCATATTGTCCTGACACATTTACCTGACCTCTAAATCAATCCAGAGACTTGTTTCAGAGGTGAGACCTTGCTTCATTTCACTAGGCGTCAAGCAGGGCAGCATTCTCTCAGCATTTATTGCAGCTAAGACATGTGATTTGGTCAAAGGTTTTATCCCACGGTGTGAAAATCCTGCTTTTGTGCTCCTGCCCCAGGAGTAGAGCTTGGGCACTGCTTCCTCCCTGCACTTGGGGTTTCAAACTGGCAGTGGAGGTAAAATATGTGCAGGTGGCAAAACCCACTAAAGCAGCAGAGAGCGCAACAGGCAGTAAGTGGGGAAGCACATTTGCTTTGCAAAGTCTTGAAAAATCTTTGGGTGCCAGCAGAGGTGGCCGAGGTCCTGAAGGGCAGGCAGTGAGGTCCAGCCCTGTGGAATATCTCAATGGAGCCCTTCATTACCATCTCCTCACTGACATCTTCTTCCTCTCCCCCTGCCCACGGCAGCTGACACAAAGGAAGCTGAAGGGAGAGCGTTTTTCAGCAGATGCTGCTGTGCTGACTGCTTAATTTAGCAGCCACTTTGGCAATTCCTCAGTGCCCAGAGCTGTTGAAAGGATCCTCCGTGTGGTGAGGGGAAAAAATAAACAAGTCAAAGGCTTCATTAGGGAACGAGTCCATCAGTCGTCGCTGGGCTGAGAGATGAAGCCCTTTGCTTTCCTGGGGCTCTGTCACAAGTTTCCCTGTCTTGTATCCTTTGCATTGACCTCACCTTGGAGTTGTTGCTGGTGACCCTGGTGTAGCTGCCACACAAGCATAAATTGGATGAGAGCTAATTAACTGTCAAAACCCAGGGCAAAAGACAATAAACCCCTGCTTCACCTCCTGGTGGGTTTCAGTCTTTTCTCTTTGATGTGACAGCTTGTCCTCCATTCCTTTTGCAAACAATTCACCATTGCAGAGGAAATGCAATACAGCAAGGCAATCACTTATCACCAGTGACAGCAAATAAACATGAAAAATGGGCTTTGAAATACTAAAGGACAATGATCAGAAAGGTTTCTTCTTTCATCCTAAATCATGATGTTTAGCACTCAGCTGTAGTATTATAAGTTATTTATAAATGTCTTGGCTTGTTAGGAAATATATGTTTTTATATAAAGATAAATAATGTTTTTAATCAGATGATAGATGTGCATGTTGTGCATGGGGAGGGGGCATGTGGAGAAATCAAGGCAGACTCAGTGTAATATCCTCATCCTAATGGGGAGGCACCTAACCCAGGAAAATATTGCAAAGTGACGTTTTCTCCTAGGCATGAGTAACACAGACATGTTTGTATTGAAGGAAAGCTCATTAAAATTTCTGATGGAACAATTTTCTGTCAGAAAATGAAATTTCAACAAAATCAGAATGTCTTACTGAGAGGTGTCAATCACACAGATATTTGCAACTGAGAAACATTTTTGTTTTGCTTTGGAAAGGTGAAATCCTTGTTTCTGTGTTTGTTTGGATTCTTCACACAGAATGTTGGTATACTTTAGCAGGATTTAATTTGTTACATTGCTTAGATGTTCTCAAAACAAAATTTTTAAATGTATCAATATGGATGAGTTCAAAACTGGATTTTTTTGGATTGTCATTTCATGAGAAATTTTAATTTTTTTTTGGTTCTGATTCAATGGAAAAACATGCCAAAATGTCAGTTTCTCATATGACACACGTTCTGTTTTTCACTCAACTCCAATTATAGCATTTGAATTTTGGAATTCAAAGAAGCAGAGAGAAACAGGAGGCCGGAACAAGATGTGTCAAAATCACCTTTTGTTCCCCCATCCAGACACATGAATCAGCTTTGGCAAACTCAGTGTTTTTCAATGTTGTTACCGGAATTGGAATATTGGTGTATTATTATTTCCATGCTATTGTAGGCACATTCCTAGCTGGGCCTTGTGGGGATGTGTTTTTGGGAAAGCTCAGTTCCTTCACCTGAATGTGGGATTCAACCTCATCTTCCCACTGAAAGGGAGGTTTTGGATGTTTGTTGCGTGTTTTTTTGTGGATCCTCATTTCTGCTGCTTGTGAGGGATTTGGGTCATTTTGCTGACTGGGTGTTTGGGAGTAATGGAAGCTGCTGTTCTCTGCAGGCTCTGGAGCATCCTGCTGGTTTGGGGGGCTGAGCTATGGAGTCTCAGGGTCCTCTGTACAGCGAAGCAGCTGCGAGAGCTGCTCTCAACAGCCCCAGAGCTGGGAGAGCTGTGGAGGCAGCAGAAGGCAGCTGTACCCAAAATGAACAAACCCCCCTCAGCAGCAGCTGCTGTGCTGGCAGCTTTTATTTAAAAACAACTCCCAAATCTTCCCCGGACTGTTTAACAGTGTGAACATGCTTCTGTGTGATTTGTTTTCTTTGCAAAGAAGTTGTAACACACTTTGGAGCAGTCTGTGAACATCTGTAGGTGCATCTATTCAAGGTTTGGTTTATCTTGCTCTGAGGTGCAATACCTTGGGAAGAGTACCTTACCTTTCTGTAAACATACAGGCAAAACAGGAATGCAGAAAAAGCCAGGCTGGAAACAGGATTACAGTACTGCCTGCACTGCCTCAGCACCCTCTTACTGCTATGCACACTTTTGGATTATTTCTGTTGTTTTGAGGTTAAGGCAGCCTAGCTCAAAAAGCCTTTCAAGAGGGAATGTAAGTCATGTCAGAAATGAGACTTTTGAAAAAGAAGATGAACACAGATTTACTTCATATAGGATGTTTTGAAAATAAATTCTGTACAGCAAAGGCATTCTCTGCTTAATTACATGATTTTAACAGGTTTTGTTCCAAGAAGAAAATGTCACCATTTGTCACAAGCCAGCCTGAATAGGACCTTGTTTATATATTCCTTTTCCACACTACTTTGAGTTATACTGCAGTAAATTTGGGGCAGGTCTACCGAGTTGATTTGAAAGTGACTTTGGTTTTATACAGGTGGAATTAAAAAGAGTTTTGGCCTGTTGCACTTGGATTTGTGGCTAATCTAAGACTTATTATAGAAATTTTTGGCCATCCTGACATCATGCAACCCATTGCACTGTCCTTCCCCACTTCATAAAAGGTTTTGATTTGCTTTTGGTTTCAGGGTTTGTTTTATTTTTGAGGGAGGGAGGAAGACTTTCACAGTGATGAAAGAAGGAGGGGGAAACTGTGCCCACACAGGTCTTCACATGTGATTTCGTTTGGCTTCTGTGTGGTTTTCAGATGGATGGGGGGAAACAGTCCTGCAGCAGCTAAAAGCTCTGCAGATTTTGCACTGTCTTGTAAGGACCAGGCTCGTCATGGTGCTGTGAGAAACTTGTGCAGTGCTGGACAAAGGGGTGAGGATGGGTGCAGCTGCTTGATAAACCTCGCAGGCTGGAGGAGTCCTGCTTCAGGGAACTGCACTTGTTAGGAATCAGGTTTGTCCAGGTTTTATTGGCTCTGTTGGCTCCTTCAGGGTGACTTTTGGTAGCTCACAGCAATTAAATGCAGTGGCTCTGACTCCCAAAGAGAAGAGAATGAGGAGAAGGCACGGTAGCAGTCTGTGAGGGCAAAGACGTGCCCGGGTAAAAGATTCCTTCAGCTGAATTGGAGTTGTGTTAAGTTCTTCCCTGAGGGCAAATACTTGATTTTATTTATGTCTCCTGAGTTAGAAGAAAGCTTTCATTTTAGAAAGGTTTCAGAATTATTTCCCTTCTCTCCCCCATTTGTTATATTTAACTAGCTGTGGCACTGACTATCATTTCACACGATAAAAACACTCTGTTATAGAAATCAGAAAAGAAATCAACCTCATGACAAACTAAACTAATCCTCCTATTTCTTGTTTTCCAAATCAGGTTGCTGTGTAAATGCTTATACCTTGGGCCTTTTAAAATTCCCATCACTCCAGTATTTCCCTCCACACAGACTCTATGTTAGACTCAAGCCTTTTAAAGCACATTTATTTTCTGAAGATAACCATAGACATTTTTGTGCCCAAAACCTATATTCTCCTACACTGCCTACAACTTAAGAATGGGATAACCCGTCAAAGTGGGGTGACCCATTTAACAGTTTCTAGCTGAAATGCAGAAAACTTAAAACTGCCCCTTCCTTCCCCTGGCAGCTCTCACTTCCCCATGACCCTGCTGTTGTTCCCTACTGATCACAAGTAAGCAGGATAACCATGTCCTTGGTTGGTATCAATCCCCACATTGTGCAGTGAGAGCCATGTCTGTACTTAGAAATGTGAGCAGAAAGCTTCAAAGGGGCATAGCATAGATTAGGGCAGCTAGAGAAATCTTGTTTTACATTCTTCCCTCCCTCCTCACCAGCATCAGAAATATGAGAAGCCCAAGGGAGAGAGCAGCCAGGCAGGTTTTGCATCCTCAGGACATGGATTTGTGCTCAGTTTTGCCAGATCCCTGCAAATGGCTGCACCAGCCTAAGCCTGCTTTGTCCACCTGCCATGGGCACAGCCAGAATCCAGGAGTGCTGGTTGCTCGTGTTTGACGGTGTTCAGCCTGCTGGGCCTCCCCTTGGCACTGCTCTTTCATCTCAGCGCTGCTGGAATCACCGCAGGGCGGGGCTGGAGGGGGTGGATGGCCCAGCACGTTGTGTGCAGAGGTGGATGAGCTGATGGATGCAACAGGCACCAGGGGTTTGGGGTCTGCTCAGCACACTGACACACCTGTACAGAGCAACAGACCCCTCTGATGATCCCCTGACATCCTCAATGACCTCTGTTTGAGATCCCTCTCCTGCTTTGGGAAATGGTTCTTTTGGTTCTCAGTTCAAGCTCATCCCTGAACCAACCTTTGTGGGTCTCTAAGGTTTGGCTTTCTGCCTCATGTATTTGTTGTGTGTTCCCATTTAAATTGCCAGTCTTGATGCCATATGGCTCACTTAATAGATAAATAAGCTCGTGTATGTGGTGTAAATATTTTCTTGCAAGTTAGATTGCAAATAAGGAAGTTATTTCATGAGAATAAATTGAGTTTTTAAAGTAAGATTAACAACAACAACAAAGTCTATTTGAATGCTGCTCCAGAGGATGTCACCCTGTAGGTTTTGAATGTCTGATACATCCTTACATTTTTAAAAAAATAATCTGACTAGGTTTTTAATTACTCTTTAACCTGCCCTTTGGTAAGAGTCTCTAAGATCTATTGGGATGTTATAAATGGCAACAAAAGACCCATGTCTTGTTTTTCAGGCAGTGGATATAGTGTAAAAATTGTCAGGTGTAAGATTATATGATAAAAATGGTGTAATGGAAAACACTAGGCAACTCAGTGCATTTACTGCTGTACAAGCCAATACCCTCAGTTCAAAGCTTAGCAAAACTGCAAAGGCTAAAACAACAACAACCCCTCTCCCATTAATGTGCTCTGGGAGCAGCTTGCAGCTTATTAAATTATTGCAGGTACTGTGAAAGGATGTATCTCAAAGCTCATCTCTCAGATATATCTGCCTGATTTGTACCTTGAGCTTCATATGGGAAGGAGAGCAGAGTCCTGATATTTACTGCCCTTAAAACACTTGGAGGGTAACACAACCCCATGCATTCTTGAACTCTGCCTTTTTTTTCACAGACTGTTTTAACCTGATTCTGTAAAAAAGGGTGAGAACAGAGGTGTTTAGAACAGAGATGCCAAGGAATCAGCGGAGAATGAAAAATCTAAGGAGGGGGTGGATGGGTTACAAACTTGTCCTCTTCACAGAAATCTGGAGTAAGACTTGTTGTTCAGGATGCAAGATATAGGAACATATTTGAAGGTTGTTTTAAAAACCAGTGTTTAATGCTATGCCATGTTCCAGAACTCAGTGTTAAATTGGTCTTTTGGGTTGTTTTGTTTTGTTTAAGAAAATTTCTCGGGTATTCATGACTCAGAACGACTCCAATATGACCTCAGTATCCCTGGGTGGGCAGAGATGGTGAGTAGGGGGTACTGTGGCAGTGCCTCCAGGGAGACTGAAATCCCAGGGCTTCCCCCTGCAACACAGCACTGCCTTGCAGAGAGGGAAGATGTGGGGAGAGATATTCAGACCAATCAAAGGGGAGATCAAAGTTGAAACATGACGTAGCCTTAGGTGAGTTGTTAACATCTCAGTGCATGTAGGTTGTGCTTGGGAAGGTTCTAGCCCTTATCTAATGGAATAAATTGTTCCTGTTACTAAGTGTTGATGGCCTTGGGAGTGAGAGGGCTACTGAAGCACAGAGACACGAGGAACATCTGCTGAGAATCCGACTCTTGTGCATTTTGGAATTTAGGCTTTTAGTTCAACTATTGGCTTCCAAAGATAAACCATCAGGCTGAAGCAAGCAGAGAATGCTTCAAAGCAGAAGTGGCTGAAACAGCAGAGCTGCAAGTGATTTCATCTTATCTGCCTTTGAGATGCCAGATTATGGCTGCCAGGTCTACTACAAAACCCCCTTGGAGTTTGCTTTTGAAAGAAACAGTGAGTTTATTCGAGGGAGATGCAGCCATGTGCTACTGGGTTGGATTGCTGAGGCACAGGTTTGTCTTGTTTGAATGGGATATGCAGCTGTTTTAGGCTTTTTGGGATTTAGCCATGCAGGATTTTGCCACAGAGTGTGAGCAGAGCATGCTGTGAAATGGGGATTTTGGCAGGTGGCCGGGGCTGTGTTTGCAGCTGAGTTATTGACCTGGTCTTCAAAATATTTGCCCAACCCCCATAGGGCTCAGTGGCTATTCCACAGTGTCTCCTATAACCTGGAGTGTCACTGGAGTTCCTGCTGTGGTGTTTGTGGTTCAGAGGGTCTCCAGGTTGGATAAAAAGTGTAAAGAAATGAACACGTTTGTGCTCTGTGTCATATGTGCTTGGAATAATCTGCTGGCAGAAATTTAATTTTGTTTCCAGTAATTTGAGGTTATAGATAGGATTACATCTCCCAGTCAGAGAGAGACATTAATCAAGAAAAAGGCCTCTTAATCCTCCTTTCAATTTTAATGAAACACTGTAAAAATGCCTTTCACTGGGGGATGTCAAGTATCAGTTGTGCTTTGATTAACATGCTTTTGTGACAGGTTTTACTGTTGTACCATGTACCAAGTTATTCAGCAACCTAATTTAAGCTGTCTGTCAAGGGAAAACAAGTACAAAGAGAGCATTATTTTCTCATTGGACTTGCAGTAACAGACTTCTGTATCTTACAAATATTTTTTAAAAAACTGCTGGTTACTCCACACCTGTTGTGACAGTTTTAACCTTCAGAATAAACGGGTAAAGGCTGGACGTGACACACATCACACTGTCCCCTAAATGGCAATTAGGAAACAGATAAGAAATCGGAAATGGTTTTGCAGCTGATGGAAGTTAAGCACTTGCCTTTCTCACAGCAAAGCGGAATTTGGATCAACTCTGCTGGAGTATAATGAGTGTAAATCTGGGGCAATTGAGAGGAGCATTGGGCCCTGAATCTCTAATCCTCTCTTCTTTTTTCCTCTCCCCCTTCTGAAGTTCAAACACATTTTCAATGGGGGCTTTGTGGTTTGAGTTGCATTTGGCTTCTTATCTGCTCAGTTTTTCCTAATGTGGCTCGATTATATTAGATATGAACTTCCTTGTGGCTGGAAGCCACCACCAGGCAGACTATTCTCTCTCCCAGTTACTGAAACCTGACAGGGGAATGCCAAGCCTTTTCACAAGAGTCAGTTTATTTTTAGACAGGGTTGCTTTTTCTCTTGATTCTTTAAAAATTGACCTCTTGGAAAAGAATGGCTCCAGATCATCTCAAAGAAGAATATGGCTGGAGACTGAAGTCTCCCATGCAAATGCAGCCTCTTCCAGCTAATGTGGCACATAAATCCACAAGCTGCACTCACCAACCTGACACCCACCAAGTTTCAACAGCTCAGTTAACAGAGAGAAGTTTTCTATGTGAGTGGCTGCACTCGAACTCTTGAGCTGTGGAATATGGATTAAAAGCTTCACAGTCCCCTCTCTTGTGTGTCAGCTTCTCTGTGGACAGAAGAAATTAATTACAAGATGGTCTTTCCATTTGAAAAGATTAGAAGTGAACTCTCAGTCTAATGCTGATGACTAATTGCTGCCAGAAGCCTATGGCACCACATGCCCTGCTTGGCTTCCAGGAGGGAAGAACTGATGGAGCTGCAGCATCTGGAAGCAAGAGAGTCAAGGGGCTGGCAGGTGTGGCAGAGGTGTCCAGGCCTCTCTGAGCTGGGCTGTTTTTCACTGCTGACCAGGCAGCAAGGGTTTTGCAGGAAGGAAGGCTGTGGCCTGTTCCTCCCTGTCAAGTTTCTTGTGACACTGCGAGCTGCTGAGATCCCAAACCTCTAACTCCTTCTGCTGCTCTGCCAGGATGCTCTCTACATCCTGGTGACCTGGGAGGGTGTTCAGGAGCCATTTGTAGCATCTTAATGACCATATTAACACCTCTAATTGTAAATGACGGGGCAATTAGTCTCGGCATAGCAGTCTGAACGATTATGTTTGGCCTACTAAAGTGACAGAATATTCATTAATGCAATAAGGAAAAAAAAATGGTCTCCTCAGGATTTGTCCCTCTGAGGAGAGTAGCCTGGCTGTTTGTCTGCTTTAAGCCTCTTTTAAAAAATGCAAGTTTTTTGCAGCTCTTGCCAGAAATGCTCAGCTGTCAAAATTGTTTATTCCATGAAACACACAGGGCAAGTGTGTGTCTGCTCTGCCTCTGACTTGATTCACAGGGAAGAAGTCTTAGAGAGAGAAAGTGACTCAATCCCTATTTTCCACAAGGCTGGAGAGTCTTGGAGCCTCTCAGCTGAATCCCAGACTATGGGGATGGAATCCACTGACAGAACCAGGGTGCCAATATTTAGGGTCAGAAACTGTGATGGAGGCTGTGCCAGGTCTGAAAGCTTCTTAGTGTTTATACTCCTTTTGCACTTGAGGTCTCATCTGAAAACAGAGCTGTTTTTCTGGAGGAGGCTGTGTTTCAGCAGAGCCAGTCCCAGCTCCGAAGGCTGTGCTGCCTTCAACAAGACAGCCAAAAGCTGCTGCAGCAGAGAATATGAGGGGACCTGGACTGATGATGTGTTACATTTCTGACTCTGTCCATTAGATTTCACTGCTGTTAGGCAAGTAAAGGCTCATGTGGTTGGGTTCTGGCCATGAGACTCTTACTCCCTGCAATGGAAGCTGCAAAATAGTGGGTCAGCCTTCAGTCACTTGCAAGAATTCTGTTTGAGACTCTGAAAATGGCTTTCTTTAACTCATTGGTTCATTTACCTGCTCACTTTCTGTCTCTTTCCCAGCTGACATGGAACAAGGAGTAATTTTCCAGGAGTGTCTCACCTGATACTAACATTGTAGATCTGAGGGACCCCATGGGATCTCCTTGGGCTGGAGGTTTGTTCAAGATGTTTCAGTGGGAATTTGGGTGAAGGGCAGCCCTATTACCGCGATGCCTGTTATTTCGGCTTATCCCGGTAATCAGTCGAGACGCAGAATTAATGAGAGCTGGAGTCTGAAAGTTCTTGTTCAGAGCAAGGGCGGAAAAGGGGGGAAAACCCCTTTCGTTTAATTCTTATATACACTTTTAGAAATCACAGATCATTGGAGAAAATTAACACTTCCGTCTCTAACTATATTGGTTACAAGAAGTGTCCGTCAAAGGGATCTGTGTCCATGGGAGAGGAATGTAAAAAGATAATTTTTACAACAACATAGCTATGTTTACAGAAATCGTCCTTGAGACTGTCTAACAGAAAAAACTAGCTATTTTACAGTGAAAAATGGGCAACACAGCCCTAAAGACAGACTCATTTTCCCAACCACCTTGTGTGGTATTGCTCTCAAACAGCAAGCATGAGGAAGCTGGGAACTCTTTAAACAAACTTTGTTTAATGTCTTAACCAATGAGCATCCTGATACCTTGGATGAGGTAGCACTTTTTTTTTTCTTGTTTGTTTGTTTGCTTTTGTTTTTATTTTTGAAAATCTGAAATCTGACCAGTGAGGTTGTCGTTGTTTCAAAAATAGCTTCACTCCTAAGTGAAAGCTGTCATTTCAGTTGTGTTTTAGTTCAGTGGAAACATCAGGACTGTGTTTGGGACTGCAGGATCATGACATCTTTTTAAGCACAGTGGGGGACAGATGGGTGAGCTGCCAGCTTGATGCAAAAACAATAAGAACAAATGAGCTTTTTAAAAATAGAACAATTGCATTTGGAAAGAGGATTGGAGGGGGGTGAAGATGAGAGGGAAATAATTCTCCCATGATTCTATCCTGGTTTTTATATTAAACAAAACATGTTGCAACATTGTCTTTGTTAGCAATGAAGTGACAAACTGGAGCACTTCCAAATTGGCTGGCTCCAAACTGCTTTCATATTGACCTGAAATGTCAGCTGCTATTATGTTCCACTGACCACTGATTGCTTCCAGAGTAGCATTTTCTTCTGTGAAATGAAAGAAGTTCCATCTCAGTGATCTCAGTGTCTCCTGGTGTTTGTGAAGTACGATAGTCATGGGAAATGATAGTGCCTTTATTTCAAACCACTTCGCAGTTTGAATGAAATGAATTGTTAATATTGAACTTATTTATACTGTGGGGGTGTATTTTATGCAAGAACGTTTTGCTCATCCAGAAGATCCTCCACTTCACCTTCTTAGAGTCAGAAAACCAAGGTGATAAGCGCCTCTGATTTGTCTCCCTACCTTCACACACAGGTACCCAGAGTTGGGCTTGGACATAGCAATGCTGATAGCCTGCTCTGCAAGTAAACTTCTAAATCTTCCTATGGAACTGTGTAAAAACCCATAAATATGGAGAAATGGTACTTCTGGTAGCAGTAGTCAAAGTTCTGTGATCAGGTCTCGATACGACAGAAAGTGTGTTTTGTTTTATTTTTTTAATCGTCTTTACAAGACAGCAGGATGTTCAGATAATTTTTATTTCACATAATGCTGGCTGAACATTATGTTAAAACATTACAAAAACCTCTTGGTCTTTAATTCTCAGGGAAATGAACTATGAGATCTGGAAGGTCTTTTCAATCTTTCTCTTCTGAAATCTATGTAATACCCTTACATTCCTCTTCTGTATTTTTCTGTAGTTATCACTTGACAAGGTGATATCTTCCAAGCAAAGGTGAAGGAAATAGGTTTATTTTTTTGCAAAGTTAAACAGGTCTGTTATCTGCTGAAGTCCAGAATGAAATACACTGGACATTTAACCCTACTAGATCTATTCTTGTAAAGCAACAGCAACTAAATAACCAGTGAAATGTAGGAAAACCACATATATCCATGTCAGCCTGTGGGCTTTCCAATATCTCAGTAGCAGTGTAGATGGCCTTTGGCCACTTCCAGTGTCTATTCATGTATCATTTTCCTCCTGCTTGTTAAGGTCCTACTCATTTACTTGCATTTTCTTCATTTGTGAGAGAACCAGAAACAATGAGTTTCCTAAAAGGAAGAAGAAGAGAAGCATAGAGGAGAACGGTCATGATTTTGTAAGAGGCTTTAATTGTCCTCTATTTTCTGTGTCAAGAATATGTGATTTTGGCTACTATTTTGCACAGTGAAATCTCTGACAGTTTTGTCCAGTAAGACCTCTCTTTCTCTATTACTTCCTAATTAAAATTAAGCTCAACTTGTGGAAGAACCAAGAGCTTTTATGAGAATGTTGTTTTCTAAGTTTTTTTTTTAGGGAGCTAGCTCCATTCTATCCAATCAATTACTAAGAAGAAAATAAAGCCTGCAGCATTCCTATCCATTCCTAATGGAATACTGAAGTACCCCAAATAAAGATAAAAACAACTCATTGCTGCAGCAGTAGATGTAGAGTTAGGTATTGGCAGGAAAAATGTTGTTTCATACTGCTGGGCTTGATATTTCTGAATGCTGAGTGGGATTTAGGTAATTGAAAGAGGAAAACCAAAATATGAAATACAACAGTTAAAAGTTATCTCCGTGGAGAACAAAAACCATTGCTCCACCATGAGAAGGTTCCATCAAAAGGATGGACATTCTAAAGGTCTCATGACTGGGACATCCAAACAACAGTTCAAGATGTTTTATTTGCATAAAATGAGTTATGTGACTTGATTAATGGCAGTTTCTATTTGTCTTCTTCAGGTCTAGGAGTCCATCAGTGTAACATCACACAAGGAAGTTCTTCCTGATGAAAAAAAACTGTCCCTAGCACAAGTCAGGCAACCTTCCTGGTCTTGTGAGGAGCCTGGAATCTTGCTCTGTGCCTGAAAAGTGAATGATTTGGATTGGGAATTATTTGCAATGTTACTTTGGGGGCCTGCTGTAATACCAGATACAGCTTGCAGCTTCAAGCTTTTTGGGTTAGTCAGGGAAAAGAGAGAATTTCTGCTTTGTTTTCTCACTTAATTTTTCCCTGCCAGTGGGAAGAAGATGCACCTATGATTGTGCTAATACTCTTCTGGGTCAGAAGCAGTGTTTCAGAATTTTTTTAAATTTCAAATTGCTTTATTGGAACAAAATGGGTGCAGAGTTACTTGTTACTTGCCAAACTAAGATGGCAGAGAAGGCTTGGATATTTTTCACCCCTCTGCTGGGAAGAAATATGTTTCTGGCAGCTGCTGCTTTTATTATTGCAATAATCCATGGAGAGAGCAAACAGAATGGCCCAGGGGACTGGATCCTGTGTGCTGGGTTTCAGGAGATGTTGTGCTCCTGCATGTGAGGGGCATGTGGAGGAGTAGCTGCAGCACAGCTGAGAACAATGGTGAGGTGACTTGCTCCCCAAGATAAAGGGGCTTCTGATGGATGAAGCCATGACTAACTGCTGGCCTTTGGAGAAGGAGCTTGGTGCTTCCAAAGCAGCCCAGAATAGCTTTGTTTACAAAACTGGCAAATAATTGAAATATTAGCAGCATGACTGAGTCACAGGGAGATGAAACGGTTTTACAGCTGCTGTGATGATTCCTGTGAATCCGCAGGGGTTTGTCCATTGGGAATTTCATCCCTAACAGCAGAAATAGCAGCTCTTACTATGAGTCAGGCCTCATGCTTAGCAGAAGGCAGTTAGGGCACCGGTAGATTCAGTAAATGTGAGTCAGTGCAGCAGCCCTGAACCCCAGGGCTCCTTAGCCCATCCCGTTTTCCTCCAGTTTGATCCCTCACAAGCTCTCTCCCTTTTGAAGGCACTGAAGTCCTCCAGAGAACTCCAAAACAAACAGCTCTCCTGAAGCTCCTTTCAGGGGGCAGTTGCTCAGCTGCCTTTACTGATGCTCTCTGAAATGTCTGCCCAGCAAACCAGGCGTGTGGAGGGATCCTTATCTCCCGAGAACAACAGAGGTTTGTGCAGCAAGGCAAGGCTTTGGGGATGGATTTCTGCTCCCTCTTTGGCCCTTGGGAATACAGGTGAATAGATTCCCCAGGGTGAGTCTGTCCCATTCTGGGCTTTAGTGCAGTCTACATAGCCAGTAGGAATTTTGTTGGATCCCCTTGTCAAAATATTAGCTGCACTCCACTGAGAAGTCTAATGTTCTAAATTCTGCTGCAATGGTCTCCCAGCCCCTGCAAATGTAGGGGGAAAATCTCTGGCCAAATAAAGGATCTGTGAAAAGAAACATCTCTTTCTGTATGACACCCTGTTAGCCTTAATAACAGTTTTCTCTCTGTAAGTGCAGTAAACTATGGAAATATTGCTGTGCTACATGGTGCAATTTTCTGACTGTGATTTTCTCTGATAAAAGCCTTCAGAGAATGCATTTTCCTTCCCACTTATCTGCCATCAAAAGACAGCAAATACATGAAAAATTCAGCTGTCACTCTAAACAAAATATACAATTACTCTGGGTTGATGTTTTAAGCAGAAATAATTTCCATAGCAAAAAACCCTGCAGCTATTTTCAAAATGCTGTGGTGTTTGCTTCTAGCTTTTTGCATTACGCATGTATCACCTGTTTTAGACATTTGAATGCAAAGATGAGATATCACCAGATAAAACTTAGCACTTGCCAAATTAAATATTTGCTGGGCTGAGCCCTCAGTTCATTACCTGACTGCTGTTTTGCACCAGAGAATGAAAAATCTTTTCTAACATGCCAAAGGTAGTTATTTTAGGAAGCTGACAAAGAGGGCAAATGTTATTCAAGTGGCTGGATAAGAAAAGGAAATAGTACATATTAACTCTTCTGGAATAACCAGGTAGATGAAAGAAAGTAGAAATGTTCCTGGAATATGCTGATTTGTTTGGACAAATCTAAGCAAAAAATATGAGATGGAAATGTGATACTTCATCTTTCACAACTTGAAATGTTAAATTAAGGCTGCTTATGTCTCATGTTTCTTGGTATAAATTACTTTATGGGGCATCTCTGACCTTTGAAAGCACCCAAAACCCAGAACAATCTTCCTGTGGTTTGGTTTCACTTGCTTAGGGTTTTTTTGGCATGATATTTATACTAGAGATAAAGAACCTTAATGTAACTGTATTTAAAAGCTGAGATGGAAATTTTTCTTATCTTGTTTCTAGGGTGAACCTAAAAATAATAGTAAAAATCAACTTATCTTGGCAAAACAAACAAAACTTTTTCTTTTTGACTCAAATTGAAAGATCATTGGAACAGGCTATCTAAGGAAGTGGTGGAATCACCATCCCTGCAAGTGTTCAAAAAATATGTGGATGTGGCACTTGGGGATATGATTTAGTGGTGAACATGGTAGTGCTGGGTGAATTCAATGACTTTAGAAGTAATTACCAACCTTAATTATTCCATGATTCTGTTCTATGATTCTATGATCTCTTTTCTTTTGGAAGTCATTTAGGCTTTATTCCTATTTCTCCCACCCCAGCTTAAAAAGATTAAACTTCATCTGTGTCATTCTGAAATACTAACTCAAAACTGTTTAAAACTTCTAAAAGTATTTTAGTACTTCTAAACTAGAAGTGTTGAGTTTCTGCTTAAGGCAGAAATACCAAACCACTTTGAAAACATGAAGAAAAAATTTATTCTGCTACTTTTAGTGTCACAGAATCACAAAATAATTTAGGTTGGAAGAGGCCTCTGGAGATCACCAGTTCCATCCTCCCTGTTCAGGCAGGGTCAGCTAAAGCAGGCTGCCCATGTACACTTGGGTTTTGACTTTTTCCACAAATGGAGATGTCTTCTTGTTTATTTTCTGAAACTTGAGTGTTAATGCACTAATAATTTTTTTCTCCTCCTGAATTCTATCTCTGCAAATTTAGCATTATTCAAATAGAATATGAAAAAACCTCCCACCTCACCTTTTTTTTTTTTTCCTGGGAGACATTTCCCAGAAAATGCTGCCATTTGCACAAGTTTGGGTTTTGTTATTGTTGGTTATGTATGTAACATTCTCTGGAGAGCACTGCAGCATCTTCTGGTTTCATAGAAGGAAGTCTGATTCACTCCCCTTGTGGAAATTTTCATATTTTAATTAAACTTGTCTTTTGTTCAGAGGGTCTCTGCAGTGAGGATTCAAGTGTGCTGGTGAGGTCATGTCACCATTTAAAGCTCCTGCAATGAAACAAAGTCCAGAATGCAGGTATGTGGCCTTCCGTTAAATTATGTTAATTCAGTTTGAGAAAATGAGTATTTAGCATTTCATGTTGTGTGAAGGTATCATTTCAGAGTGGCAGAAAAAGCCACTGACCTTCCCATGTGAGCAGCACTGCTGGTTACTGTGACCTGAGCCAGCCCTGCTCTCAGAGTGGCCATGGGTCTCTTGTGCCAGACCCTCTCTGCTGAAATGTTCATGGATTTTGGTTTCTCTTGCTCAGGTCTAAGCTGTAGAACCTCCTCAGTGTTTCCAGGTCAAGTCACCTATTCCTAGGGACAGACCATTTGCCTGCTCCTCTCCTCAGGATGATGGAGCTAGTTCCAGGCTTAGAGAAGTCCAGCATAGCAGGACTCAGCCTACAGAAGCAGGATTTTAGGAAGAATAGCACAAGCCTCTTGGTGAGACTTGGTCAAGTCATCTGCTCTGCTGTTCCTATTTTCCAGCAGTGGTGCTCAGCTCTGCAATTAAAATAATCTAACACCCTTGCATAAAGGTCATGCAGCAGATGCTGCCACAAGACCTGACAGATTCACTGATAAGCTTCACTTCCAGGCTAAGCTTGGCTAAGAAGAAAATTAAGTCTCAACATTTAGTCTTTACAACCACCCATGCACATTCACAAACATGGGTCTTAGCAGTGAGTTTATTCTTTATTTTCAAGAAGAAATATGCACTACTAAGGCTCAGCCTTTTGAAAACCATGCCACACACAATAAATAAAATAGATATTTTAAATAAGGTATATGACACATCTGATTAGCAATTCTTTAACTACAGTCAAGTGTTTCTGTAGTTAATGGCAAATGTGTTCTGAAGAATGGATTGATATTTCAGTAATATACAGAATATCTTTGCATAGTAATAACGAAAGAAAAATCAAATTATTCCAGAGTCTGGTTAGGCATTGAGTGAAGTTATATGAGAATGTAAATTGAAAAGAGAAAGGGCCATATCTCTTATTCTCACCAATCTTTTATAGGTAGTGATTTGTTTAGAAAATTTAGCTAAGGAAAAGCTTTTGAGTTGGAGCATGACAGTCCTTCAGGGTATTCTTAGAGGTTATTTCTTCAAGGCAGGTGGATGAGGAAAGAGACAAGCTTAACCCTATAAAAATAATTATGATACATTATTAGCAACTAATGGCAGTCTAATGGAGTCTTTCCAGCAAAGATACCACTAGCTGCAATTTCTCTTTGTCATCTGCATAAAAAAGCAACTCTTAATGAAACCTATATTCTAGTAATTTCTCAAACTCAGTGAAATTAGCAGGAAACTTTCTGCTCTTGAAAATTCTCATGGTTCAGCAAACTTTCACACTACCAGGGCAGCAAAGTTCAACAATGAAATCAGCATTAGAATCTGTTGTGACCACATGATTTAGTAGAACAAGAGTGTACCTGGGCTTTTTCCTTTTTTACCTCAATTTTTCCTTTCTGAGATTTTTTTTTTACATGAAACAAATGGGCATGACCTTATGATGGGTTGCATATCAGAACCTGATGAATCATTTTACTTAAAGAGACATAAAATGTGCTCATAATAATTGTGTCCCAACAGAGTTTGTGAAAATAGCTGGATAGAGGCTGGAGGCTCTGCACATACAACCATATAATCAACAAGGAGGGCAAGAAAATTTAAATAAATCACTGTAGAGAATGGAATTTGAGAGACTCTAATCAGCAAACAAAACACTGGATGCATGAAGTCTCATTCCACAGTCCACTGCCTAAAAAGACTTGGCTAAAGTTTGGAGAAGGGGCAAAGGAGGAGAAGAGGACAAGGATGACATTAGCAAAAAGCAGGGCACATTACACAGTCAATAAGTAATTGCTGCAATTGGAGCTCATCATCTGCTTAGCTCTTAATGTCTTGGCCTTTTCAGAATGAATTTTATTAATACTAATGTCTGAAGAAAACTGTACAGTCATTATCTCTGTTGATTCTTGTGATATTCAAAAGTGAAGCTCTTCTCCTCTTGCTTTTGATTACTTGACTCTACCAAATTCTTCATGTTGCCAAGGGCTCTCAGACACTTAAAACATGCCCCTGGGGTCTCTGAGGAGGAGGACTGTCAGGACTACTCCCATACAAACCCATACTAACTTCTCCCAAACACATTCCTTTCCTTCAGATATTTGGAAATGGAGCAAAAAATGCCAGAAATCATCACCTTCCCAGAGGTCAAGGTGGAACCAACCAGCCTGTCATTTTCTCCAGCAGACCTCTCACAGGGGATGCTGAAATGCCTCACTGGGGAAGGATATCTTTTGTTCATACTCTTCCCTTTAGAAATCAGTGTGAATTTCTTGTATGAATTCTGCTGACCTATTTAATGATATTTTTATTTCTCATCTGTTTCTGCTCCCTTCCATCAGTTTCCCCACTTAAACATATCTATTTGAGGTGCACTAGGCCACCGCAGCAGGAGCAGATACATTTGCAATCCTGCAGAAAGATGTTTTCTGTCAATCCCCTCTGAAATTCCTAGTCAAAAATAATTCATGTCCTCTAAAAGTGAGGGTAGAGCAGAGACCTTGGAATGATAGTGTTGCAAAAAGAGCTTATTCTGTGTCTTTTTCAAACATTGATTTCTTGGGGAAGGCAGATCATCAGCAAAAGAACAAAACAAACCCTCACATGCTGGGGTGGGCCCATTAGAGGAATTCAGGCTCGTTAGTCCTGCTAAATATGATACTGCGTGTCAAGTCAAAAAAGCAAAGTGAGGTCTGGAAAACTTGGCAGGAAAACAGCCAAGATCCATTATATTCTCTTTCACATGGCTGGGTAGTGGTGGCACTAATTGAAGGCTGGGCCCTGTTTTTGCTGACTAACATGGGACCATTTTAATTTCAACCGATTATGTTGCTCTATTGTAAGAAGTCTGACAAAAACAAGGTTTGTGGAAACTCCTACCAATGAGTCCTTGGCTGCCCAGAAACTCTCTTGGCAGCTAAAGATTTCTTTTAATGAGTGGACTGACCCATTTTTCATTTCTGAATATCCTTTTAAAATTTGCTACTGTACTGCTGCATTTCAGTTCAAGATGAGCAGCTTTCTGTAGCTTATCAGTCTGCACTAACTACGTCTGTGAGATTTGTGGAAATATTAAAAATGCTACAATTCCTACCCACCCCCGTAAGAAAATGACTTCAGCAAGACTGGCCACCTGGGGGTTGCCAAAGAGTGGGAGTAGATAAGTGCTGCTGTAGGAAAAGGCCATACAATAGTCGAATTGTTTTGGGAGAACTTTTGGCACACACTTGGATAAGAACTGTGATCCTTTGCTGCTTTTATCAACATTATGCATAATTTCCTCTTATATTTCCCCTGCTCTTTCTTTGCAGTTCCCTGAGCAGACCTGCTCAGCTGTATAATAAGGAGATGAGTTTTACCTTCTTTGTATCACTGTAAATCTAAAGTGACTCTGCAGAAGTCAAGCTGATGTTGGCTAGGGGAGAAATGGTCCCACTAAAAGCTTTTTAAAGAGCAAAAATTCCCTCTCCATTTGTGGAACAAATTAACTGCTAGAAGCATCCAGTTGGATGCACCTCTCTGGGGCCAATGACCAGAGAGACTTAAAAGTCCATTATGTTAATGCCTAATTCATTCCTTGCACAGAGGAAATGTCCTCGCAAGCTGGGCTGTGGCAAGGTCCTGAGTTTCCATCAGGGAAGGGATTTACATCAGCGAGGAAACATTTGGTGATTGCGACTCCCAACCGCGTTAATCATCGGCTTGAATTAAAAGTCACTGACGAGTTGCTTTGGGAGTCGTGTGGCTCTGTGAGGGAAAAAAGCCAGAATGAGCATTTCTGAGCAAACTCGATGTGCCAGGGAGGGATCATCCTCTTCTCTGTTGACTGCTGACACATTGCACAGAAATGGGGCTCTGTCAGAACAGGACAGGCCTTTTATGAGGCAAAATCTGCCCTTTGGCTTCTTTTAGGGCACGGCAGCACAGAGCCTGCTGTTTGTGAGAAGGTGCATCAGTGTGTGGTGCAGGGACCTTGCTGCTGGATGGTTGCTCCAAACAAAGGACAAAGCTGAGTCCTGCCTTGTGCTGCCTGGATGGCTCCTCCATGGCCAAGAGAAGCCGGCTTTGGAGGATCATCCTTCTGGGGGCCACCACCCAGCACCCTGCCTAGGGATTTCTGAGAAGCAGAAGCAGCCTACCAGTCCCTTGAGCCATCTAGTGGTGCCTTCCTTGACTATGGAGTATAACATCTCACTGAAAAAACATAAACAGCACCTCATTAACGTGAAAAGCGTGATTAGTGCCAGGAGCAGGCCAACCACAACGAAAGCATCAGTGCTTTTAGTAGGTTACCAAAGCAACAAAAGTTCTGGCCTGGAAACGGCAGACAAGATAAAGAGGTGGATGCCAACATAGGATGCCCAAGGCTAAGAAGATTGGTCTGGTCTGATCTGTTTTATGCTTTGTCGTGGTGTTTGCAGCACTTTACAGATCGTCACTGAACGAGGCTGGGATTTTAAAAGGAAAACTGAACTTTCCGACCCGAAACCTCAAATCTTTTTCTGATGTTTTTTGTAACTGGAAAGCGGAAATAGAGTCTTCAGTAATTCAAAAGAGATTTAATGATCAAAGATGCAATTAAAAGCCTGGTGAGTCATCTTACAGTTGTCCATGTGTTAAAAAGTACAGGCTGTGCAAGAGATCATGTTGTCATGGCTGGTTTTACTCAAAACAGGGATAGGGGAGCTGCTATTACTTCCAGCCTCAGGAGCAATCTGAGTTCTGCAATCCTATGTTTATAGAGCAGAAGAAAAGGCAACAGTTCTGACTCCCCCATTTGTGTATTTTATTTAGTAGCTCTGTCTGCAGCACCTGAATTCATTATGGTGCCTTATTACTTTTCTCCTTCTTTCAGAGTGTCTGCTCTCAGTAGGAATCTTGATTCTTTTTTTTCATTTACACTAACAAATTACCCACAAAAACAAATACAGAAGAGCTGATCTTTAGAGTATTATGGTTTTGGTTTTTTTTTTTTTCTTTCTGCAGCATGCACTAACAATTAAATATTTAACTGAACTTTTCACAGTATGTGCATTTTCTCAGATTAAAATTGCAAAAGACAAGGAAATGAAGATAAAAATATCCAACCATGCTCTTTCTCAGAAGCCCTCACAAGTAATCAAGTATTTCCCTTTAAGTCCTGTTGTTTTATTCTGCTCAATACAAAAAATAATATTTGGTTTTAGCAAAGGAGAAACTTCCTAAAAACATTTAGCCTGTCATCAAAAAAAAACAGCTAAAAGGAAGCAGGAGAATTTGTAACTCTCTATTGGAAAAATGTAATAAAAACTTTGATATTCTGCTACAAGTCCTGCTTTCCCTGTTCCTCAGTTCCCTTCCTAGTGGCAGTGAGGTATTTCATGTTTTGTTTTCAAATTCTTGTAACAGTTGCAATATTGAAACTCTAACCCAGTAGATTGTGATTGCCTAATTTACAAATATCATTGCTGTAGCTCTGTTCCTAAAGATTTATTTGTAAAACAAGCTTTTTTATCTTGCCATTTTTGACATCAAGTGCCTCCAGCCAGTGACAGATAGATATAAATAAAGGCCAGCTTTTACAAGAATCCCAAAAGGAACATCTAATGTAAAATATAATGCAGTCAAATAAATTGGTACTTTCTTTCCCAGCTTTGTGTGAAAAGAGACCTGCCCTGTATGCTGAGAGACAAATCAGGTTATCTGATCTAGCAACTCCTGCAAACAAGAAAATTCAAATATTTTGTGGATCAAATCCATTGTGGTCACTTCATTCAGTTGACATAACACACCTATAGAAAATGCTCTTAAATTCTCATATTACTTTACAAATGCAATTGTTTAGCAAATGAAAAGTAGAATTGCTGTCTCTGTGTTTTCAGTGTATTAGAATGGCTTTTAAGTAGTCAAAGAGTTGCCACAGTTTAATGGGGAAATAGAAGAAAGCCCTGTCAAGAAAACATGGTTCTTGAACTGAAGGATTTTATGGACTTTTCCTAAAGGTGGTTCACAATAGGACAAACATTTGATGTCCTTTCAACTGGGAGGGAGAAGCAGTCCATCTAAGAGTAGGGCACTGGTTTTAGCATAGCTCAGCCTTGCCTTGCAAGGGGGAACATTAGCAGAAGTGGTGAGAGCTTCTCCAGAACTTGGATATGGATTTCCAGTGAGTTTTGACAAAATCTGTGAAAGCTCTGGTGTGGTGTGAAATGGTTTGTACCTGCTCAGAGAGCTCCAATTGCCCTGCTGGTTTGGAGCAATACCTTGGTCTAGGTATTAAGAGCCAGAGCAAAACCCTCTTGAGGGAAGGGCTAGGCTGTGCAATTATGAAATTCCTGCAGGAATTCCCACCTGTCAGTCACTGTTTGGCTGATGTCCCGGGCCAGCCTGCTTTTATATCTTATAGATCATTTGTCCTCACTAGTGACATGGTGAAATTCCATGCCAATAGGGAATCTTGTGAAGTGGAATGTCAGGGAACCTCCATATCTCATAGCAATGAGTCCCCCAAGTCATATTGTACTTAGTAAAAAAATAGTTGTATGAACTAGAAACTTTTCTCCTTTTGCCCTTTCTGATTCCATTGTGAGCCCCCTGATTTTCTACAAGAGAAGAGAAAGTTATAGGATTGACTGATGTTAAAGGAGCTGATGAGAGAATCTGACAATCCTCTCTGTGTGCTTTTATTTTTTCATGGATCTCTGTCCTGTTCCACCATGCTGGCCTCTTCTCTAAATTTAGCCACCTCAGACATTCCAAAATGTTGTCAGATATTTCCTATGATAACTGTGTCTCAACCACTCATCCATGCAAGTGGGGATGGCTTTGCCAGCAGATGTAACCATGAGTGGATAACTTTAATCTTGATGAGAACAAAAGCTTGACATTGAGGAGGAGGATTTTTCAAGGCTCAGGCACCAAAAGCAGTGACAAAATTTGGCTCCATTGTACTTACTTTTTATGTGTGTTCAAAAGAGGAAAAATACTTGCATTTTAATATCAATCCAGCAATCTAAACTGAGAAGGAAGTAATTATACATGAAAGAAATACAGTCTTTTGTAATAACACTTTTAAAGTATCAGTTTCATTCTATCATAATATTTTTATGATTAGATTTACCTTCTAATATTTTAATAGCTTTGGTATGAAGTAAGGAAGTTCTTTGTAGCTTATCTCAGAACCCTGTCTAGGACGTTGCACTTAATGAGGTTTATAATTCAATATATCCACATCTGCATCTTTAATAATGCCTAACATTTAATCTTCATTGCACCACTTGAATCAAAAGATCTAAAATTAAACCTACTGCAGCTTAATCTAATAATAAACATGCGTGACATTTTGTGCAAAATGTGTGCCTGATCTGCACGGTGCACTCTTACAATTGTATCAGATGCAGAAATCAGAGTTTAATCAGCCAAAGGTGGATAGTGACATTTAGCTCCCGCCGATGCATCGACTTTGAGGAAGCTCTAAGATCCTGCCCCTGGAAGAGAGGGCTGGTTGTTAGATGATTACCAAATTAAGGTCCAAATCCCACTAGTTAGAACAGCATTTCCACATACCGTTAACTAGTGATGTGATCTTCACACCCTCTAACTCCAGACAGGTAATTCTGGTACCTTCAACAGGAGCTGTGACTCTGTGTGTAGTCAGTGGAAAGGTGCTCCTATTTTCCCTCAAATTTACCTGGAGGATGTGAGATCCTGAGACACCTGACTGTTGTTTGGCCTGTCACTCCTGCAGTGCAAGTGTCCTTCCCACCTCAGCTCCCCCTCACTCACCCCTCTAAGATGTTATAAGCCTGCTAGGACCACACTATCCAGTTCTCAGGTGGGAAGGGGAATCACTCTGGATCACAGGAATAAACTTGCAGCCACTGGTATCCACAGCCTTGGCATTTGGTGGGGTTTGGTAGCCACAGTAACAGGGTTGTGCTCCTACACTAAAGAATGAGTGGCTTCATATGAGATGTAGTTTTTTTGTGTTTCCAGAAGGAACTTTGCATGAGAAGGTGCCCCTGAATTAATGGGGCTTTGCACAATCAGCCAGAGCAAAAAGGACAATTTCTGCAGAGCTTTTTGTGGGCTCAGGGCTTTGCATGGGGTTGCTGTGACTTCTTCTCAAGTAAATATTGCTCTGTAAGCAGGTGCTGTGCTTTGGTGCATGCAACAGTTCTGCCTTGTGACATGGACATTTATTTCTGGCGAAAGTGAGACAAACAAGCAGGACAGATAAAATAGACATGGAGACAACATTTTGGAGCACAGGCAGTGTTAGAATTGTCAAGAACGTGTTCAGGTGAAATGATGAATTAATGAAAGTGGAGCCCAAGTGTTTAATGAGAAGCTAAAGCTTCTCATCCTTAGGTCAGCTACACTCATAATCACTGTTTAAAGTCTCTACAGATGCAAGAATTAGCAATGTCAGTAAAAGACTGAAACCTGTATTAGACCTTGATCCAAGATATGTCCCTGTATTTAAAGGGCTCTACCTGTGGAACTTACTGGATTGTAGAGCAGTCGAAGTCTTTAAAAAAACATGTATTTTGAGGCTAGAATGGTAAACAACAGTGTAGCTCCTTCACCTGAGACGCCTGTGTGATAATCACAGGAAGTCCCCATGACAAACAAAAAGGCATTTCTTCACCAGGGTCTGATCAGGATAGTTTGAAATCAGCTGGGTCAAGACAGGAGACTTTGACTGGAGGAGATGAACGACTGGTGAAAACTCTGCTGGGCCAGAGTCCCCTCGTGAAGTTGAAACCTCACAGTTCAACTGGGTTCCATCTGACTGTAATTAAACAAGGGATGATCCAAGTCTACAAATCTCCCTGATCTCTATCAGCATGGCAAACTGAAGGTAAAAATTCTCAGTGTCTTTCTGTTCCTTTGAAGTCAATAGTGAACTTTGTGCAGCGTGTGAGCACATGAGTGGCATTTGGGCAGCTGCAAGTTTGCAATAATTTTGAGGTAATGTTTATCCAAGGAGAGGGAGAAAAGCTGCATCTTGAAATTATAACTTTGCAGCTGTGGGTCCCCCCTCCTCCACCAAATTGATTTTATCTTTGGGATTTGTTTTGTCTTATGGTGAGGCTCGAGGCACAATTACATCTAGTGCATCAGTGGAAACCATCGTCTTAGTTTTCCTTTAGCTTAAATCACAAATTATTCCATTTCTGTACAACCATTCGCCCCTCCTGCCTTCCTTACATACTAGTGATGTGAGCTGGAGACTCACTTGATAAAAACATCCTGAACTAAACCAGATGGAAATAGAGAGTATAATAATGCCAGCCTGCTGTCAGCCCTCATCTGTTTTTGTTTGATAGGTATCTGGTGGTGATTGAAAGGCTGACTCTCAGAGTTAACCACCTTGAGGCCAACCTTGAAATCGTGTCACATTTGCCTACTCGATAGCATCTTCAGCATAATGTTAGCTCTAGAGCACACACGGTGCAAAAAAGAAATAAAAATAGAAAGCTGGCATCTTGCTACACTGCACAGCAAAGGAAAAGCAATGTGGAAAGAATCTGACAGACGTGCAAGGAGATGGAAATGCCGCAAGGCAGAGAGGAGCTGGTCTATGTGCATTAGCAGCTCTGGGCAGGATTAAAGAGTGACTTCCCCAATGTCCAGGTTGGCTTCATGTCTAACTGTTGTTGTAAAATAGTGTCCCTCCTCAGCAGGGAGCATCTGTGTGAGGACAGCTTTGCCTGTGTAGGGCTCAGGAGGGCTGAAATCAGAGCAGCTCCTGGAGGTAACAGGTTCTTATTTGCTTGGGATGGGATTAGGGTTATGGGAGGGATGGAGAGTGTGTTGGTTAGCAATGCAGCTGTGCTAGGGCCATGTAGGATGCTTGTATAGGACACATGAGTAGGAAAAACAAAATAAATTCTGTTTATGTTGAATAAAGTCAGGGAAAAGTGACAGTGACAGGTCTGCTATGCAGGAGAGCATTGGTTGTTTTGATTTCAGTTTCTGTTGTCTGACTGACAGCCATAAATAATAGCTGTGAGGCTAAAAGATACCGATCTTCAAATCATACCTCCCTGAAAAGAAGGGAGGGGTGCTTTCACAGGTTGTGTGACTGAGGCTAATAGCAACAAACCATGACAATGAGCTCCAGAAGGGAGAGTCAGTGAAGTCATTGCACCTGCTGAAAGAGTGATGCTCCAGCACAGACACCAGGAATAGCAAGGGAAGAGTTGTGAGTAGATAACTCTCACTTCACATGCGCTGGAAATGTAAATAGGAACTAGCTTGTATTGCCATAGGAGAAAGAGATGTCACAGGCATTACACAAAACGTGGCTTGACTTTGGGTCAGTGTGCTGTATTTGATGCAGGTTTGCATTTGAGATGCTCTCAAAGTAGAATCATTAAAAAAAAATGTATGCTGCTATCACAGGATCCAAGAGGTCTAAGCACAGTCCTTGCTGGGAAATAAAGGACTTTGTAAAGCAGAAGGCGCAATTTGTATTGAAGTTGCGTGCTTATTCAAAACATTTTAATATCATTCCTGTATTGGTTTCTCCAGTGGGTTTTGCATGAGATGCTGAGGTGGGTCTCCTCTGGTATGTAATCCATGACATACTAGTGCTGCTTTCTAATGCCCTTCTGAAAGGGAAGGATTTTTCCCTCAAATGGAAAATCTGTAGAAAACCATTGTGATCAATGATGAATACTTTCTTTATGGGCAGCCTTTCTTTCTTGGTGTCTGCTTGAGATTTTTTTTTTTTTTTTTTTTTTTTTTCCTTTAGGAAGCAAAGCTCCTTTCAGGTTCCTGACTGAAAAAGTTCTGGTGTTTTCACCTGCACAGTTCATCCAACAAAGCTCTCCTTTGGATGGGGGGTGAGAGGCTGCACACAGCTGGGCAGGGCTTTCTGCCTGACCGTGCACACGGGGTGAGCTGTGCCCCAGGAGATCAATATTTACCATTGGACACGCTGGTGTGGCTGCACTGCTGCTGGGGAGCAGGTGGGGCTGGAGGAAGGGGCTCTTTATTAAGCAATTGGACAAGGATAGGTTTTAGAGGGCAAGGAGGACTTGCCCTTCATCCTGTTTGTCCCTGGAGTTCAATGCCAAGCTGGAACAGGCTGAGCCTCAAACATGACCTTCAAGTCCTCAGTGCTATGGGCAGCTAGGGGAGTGGTGGGAAAGGTGAGCCCCGCAGGAAGCTCCGATGTGTTTTGATTATTGCAGAGGTGAAGCCAGTGCAGAGCCCTGACAGCAGAGTAGGGCTGTCAGAGGCACTCAGTGCCTATGTTACTGGAGTGGCAGAGCTGGATGGCTCCCCAGGCCCCACCTCTGTTGCAGGTGAGTGTGACAACCCAGCACGTTTGCACAAAACAAACCTCCCACCCCGCAACTCGCTGGCTGTTTGTCCCCACCAACACCTCTTGGTTTTCTTTTAGATAATAGGGGCAGGAAAAGGAACAAAGAATGAAAGGTTCCCAATGGTTGTCAGTAAATTTATTTTGCAGTTAAAAGCCTTTGTAATGCACAGCCTAACTTTATCTCATTTCACTGTGGGTGTGCTGGAATAATTGCTCAAGTACTTTGTTAAAAAGAAAAGCTCTCCACATTTCCATTAACTCCCGGCGTGGTGTCTGTCTCACTTGGCTGCACTAGGTACCATTTACAGTTCAATTTCACAGTCATGATGGACTGAAACATATAAACCTGCTTTCTCTCCACTCCACTACTCCCATACTTTAATAAACAGGGAGATTCATAAGGTCTGTTATTTTTATTTTTCCTTTGTATGTCTATTTTTATGAATTAAATCATGAGATTTTCTTCCCTGTGAAAACCAAACTGCCAGAGGAATAAATACAGTGTTATCTTATTCAGTAGGGTGTAATAAGCTACTATTTTAGGGAAGCAAGCCAGGCATACTGGAGTTGTTGCAAACTGAATAGAAAAAACTATCCAGCAACAAAGAATAGCATTGTATGATGTCAATCTACAGTATGCATGTGTTTATATAATCACATTGGAATTTACTTTGAACTTTAGCCTGGAAAATTTACTTAGAGGGGGGAAGGGGAAAGGATTTGAGTATCTAAGCACCAAAATAGCTGAGACAAAGTAGTAAAACTGTGTGGTTGGTTGTAGAGTAGAACCACGTGAAAATGCAAAGAATCCCTTTTGTAACGGGTAGAGACAAGCAAGCCACTTGATCGTTATGGTATGAGATAAGTACACAGGCCACGGGAAATGCTGTGTTATTCACATTCCTCTCTTATTGTTTTTCCAAGGGTGGCTAATTTTTGCCTTTTTAAGGAACTTTATTGTACGTGACTTGTTCTTGCTCTGGTTTCATAATAGGAGTTCTCTGCAGGAAAAGAAAGGACAGTCATATCTACCACCACATGAGAGAAAACAGGGGTGAGGGATCAGAACACCACACTGTCTTTTCTCCTGTGGCTTTTTTGGTGAAGCAAAAAGGAAAAAAACCCATATCTGACCTACCACAGCTTTTGTTAGCCTTCATTCACACCCACTGAGGGTCAGTTGGCTAATCCCAGGTTCAGTACAGCTACCCACAAAACTCCTTCTCTCTGTAGCGACTGTCCCATCTGGCCCTTTGTAAAACTGGATGTAGGAGCCTTTCTCTGTTAAAGGCACGTGAGAGAAGCATTCTGATGTCTTAACCACGTTTTTAAAAGTGCTCAGTACTCAGCAACTTCTTTTGGGTTAGTTTGGCCAGAATAACAATAGATCTTAACATGCTGGTTGCTGAGTCATTCAGAAAATTCTACTGCTTTTGCAGATGACATGGAAGCAGAGCCTGCTTCAGAACCTCCCCCAGAAATGTTTGACAAAATGAAATGCATAGTTTTGCATGTTGCCTTTATTTTTTGTCTGTGTTGTGACACATTCTGTGGTGGAGGTATGGCCATATCTTGGATCATACATGGCCCATCCTTCACGTGTGTTCAAGGAAAATCTTACTGTGAACAACATTAATTCAGTCTGCAAAAGGTATTGGTTATGGGCTGCTGGGTTTTTCATCTCTTTCTGTAAAGCAATACAGACTTAAATTCCTAGGATTTAATCACTAGTGTCAGAACAGCTTTGCAATCTGTCTCTCTCCTTTAAAAGTTGCCTTCTCAATGCATATTTTTGAGAATGGGCAATATTTGGGATTGCATTTTCTGCTTAGGCATTTAAAAATGTGGGTTTTTTTCACTTAGTAAATGCCACCTGTCCTAAAAGGCAGTTGGATGATTCTGTGATAAACCACCTGTGCTGTGTAATGGCAACATGATTCATCTGCAGACCTAGCTATTGCAATAATAAAGCTTTTTCCAGTCAGTAGTTAAGATAATTTAATTACTTTATTTGAGCTGGAAGACATAAGCATGTAGAAACTTCCTCTAAGTGACTCACATAGTGTTTGGAAATTCACCATGACAGCCAGCCTTTGCTTTTAAGTTTACTCTCCCCCCGTTTGATTTGGTTTTAGTCGGAGATGTTAGAATGTGTGGGCCCAGGGCAGCTCTCTGGATCTTTTGGAGATGGGGATCCAGGAGAGAAACAAAGCAGGGTGACACTGGGTGCCCTGTACCCCACCACACTGTGAAGACTGCAAAGACACGTGAAGAAGAGGAAGTTGATCTTCCTCTTCCTCTTTCTTGTAGAAAATAAAGAAATTTATTATAGCACTCAAGGAGGCCTACACTCAATACTTTGGATTCTGCTGTTGGAGGAATTCACTGAACCTCTTCGCACTACCTAAGGTGATCAAATACAAGATGGGAAATGATGAAAGACTGCAAATGCACAGTGGCTGTTTTTCTGGGCAATGCTCTGAATCTGTGGATGACCAGTGTGGTCAGTTTTCTGGAACAGCACATTCTCTGTGCTCCTTCTGGGCCTGGGGTTTGCAGAGACCTGCAGGAGCTGGTGAGCATTTCTGGCCCCAGTGGCTCAAATCCATGTTTCTAGGACACTGCATTTAATTTTATACACTGAAAAGCTCAAGATAGATGTTGCTTGGCTGG
This sequence comes from Climacteris rufus, assembly GCA_013398175.1. Classification (NCBI taxonomy): domain Eukaryota; kingdom Metazoa; phylum Chordata; class Aves; order Passeriformes; family Climacteridae; genus Climacteris; species Climacteris rufus. Next base: position 766,264 of record VZRZ01002687.1, read on the forward strand.
TTGCTTACCTTTGCTCCACAAACTTGGAAGTGAAGAATATCTGTTAACTCAATGTAACAAAGGAAATGAAGTAAGACATCCTACCCCTGTGTCATTAGACATTGTTATTCCTTGTAATCCATGATTCTATGATCCTATCACTCTGTGTCATTAGACCTTGTTATTGCACGTATTTTGTTGCCATTTACCTGAAGCAGTTTCTGCAGTCAATGATTTTCTTTGTTTCCCTCCAGGCTGCTGAGTTGCTTCAGCTATGAATTTTGTAAAAAAGCCAGCTTTAACCTCATAGATCTTGTAAAATTCTTGATTCATCTGCAGTCAGTAGTAACCTAATCCTCTTTCCAGCATCTTCGTGATTCCTGTTCTCCACTTGGAGCCCTCAGAGTCTTCAGAATTTTGGGATTCCTGAACCTACAGCCATAGTTTTTGTTGTCCTCAAATAATTCCTAGGTTGAGTTTTATGGTCTTCCATCCACTTTTGCTCAGGTTTTATGAAATTAATTTAGCAGGTTCAGTTGGGTCCTGCAGACTTTTCCAAGACCTATCTTAAAACAGTATTTTGGTGTGTTTTTTCTGAGTCCTGCCCTAAACCCAACCTGTTTATCTGCAGGTATTTTTTCCACCTTCCCCTCAATGCCTTTATTTCTTTGCATTGTTTACTCTGTTTTTATTCACATTCTTGAGGAATTGGTTTGTACAGTACTTCAGCTGTGGATTTTCTACCTGCTTATACCATGTTTCTAAAGCCATTTTAAAATCCTTTTTCTCTTTTGAACTTTTTTTCCAAGACCTTGAGACTTTGACTCCTTAGTATAAAAAAAAACCCCAAACAAAGCCAAAAAAGCCTAAGAAAACCAACGATTAAACCTGCACTTGCTCTCTATTTGTGCCAGGAAGCTTTTCTAGGACTCTCTCATCTGCTGTGCTCTGGGTTTTTTAGAACACTCTTTCTGTTCTTATTTTTTCTGATCACCTTGAGCTGTTTTTTACAACCAGCTCTTCACCTCAACCTCCCCACCCCTCTCATGTTCATGTGCATCAAATGATGTTGATAGGGAGTCCCCAAATGCTGACCTAGTGACTGATCAAAAACCATGTCAGAATAAATAAGAGTTGATACAAGAAAGGATTAGTAATGGACACAAAGCAAAGTTTTACTGTGCCCCTCTGCTAAGAATGAAAGTATCCTAGGAAAATGTTTTTTTCCCTTCATCTTTTTTATCAGACTGCCTGGGTTTTGCTGGCTTCTGCCTTTCTGCTGATAAAGATGACAGGAAACAATAGGACCTGTGTGTAACAGCCTGTGTTTCTGGTCTAGAATCCTTGCCAAAATAGCTACACTTAGCACTTGCTCTGTTCTTTTCATCTTCAAAGCCTTTCACAGATCCCATGTAAACAGCCCGAGTTCCACTGATTTTGGTGGCAAAGAGCTTAGTAACCTTCAGAAAAGGATTATGCATTTGCATGGAAAGTAGGAATATCATCTGCTGCTCTGCTAGCTAAAATTCTGTGAAGGTATCAAGCTTCAAGCTAGAAAACATTATTAGCTAAATGAGGTTTAGTAACTTTCCTTGTGATCAACAAGCATTTTCCTGGCTCTAGCTTCATTGGATGAATCCAGGATTGATTATAGAATCAATCCTTAAATGTGTTTACAAGAAATGCAATTGCTGAGACCAACAGTATTTTGAGTGCAATTGATGTTGATGTTTTATCAAGCCATGTACCTGTGTGTCATAATACTTATGCCACACAGGTATGCAGGTGTTGCCTTGGCAGGTTTTTTTTCAGTGCATTAAAAGCTTTGAGATTTACTTTATGATGTTTCACAGTATTTAACAAATTAGACCTTTTTTTGCTTGTACATATTATGTTATAAATAGAATATCCAAAATATATATATTTCTATACATAAATATAAAGAAATTTATTATATATACAAATATGTATATATCCTAAATAAGTTGCTATATTTGAGCCGAAAGTGCATTTAAGAGGTCCAGACCTGGTCCCTCCCCCTGCTCCATGGCAGAATGTCCTGAAAAACATCACTGTAAGCACAACCCTGTTAGTTTGTCTTTTGTGAGCCATATTGTTTGCAGACAAATATTTCACTGCTACCTTAAAAATGCAGATTGCAGAAGGATTCAGAATTAAGGATTCAGAATTAATCCTGTCCCCTCCTCTGCAGTACATATTCACCTGCTTTCAGCTGTGTATATCCTTTCTGAAGTAATATCTGAGGACTTTTTTTCTTTTGCATCCATCAGGATTCTTCTTCAGTCTGTCATTCTCTGCTCTTAAATATTTGACACTGGATTTGTCTGAACTTGTTCTTGCATCCATTCATGCTTCCTTCATGAAATTGGTCTCCTGTCTCCCAATTCTTTTTGATTACTTTCTGCTGCCCATCCAGTGCTTTTTCCCCCCATAATTATTTTACTGCTTTTAGGTGTCTGTTCTCTACACAGGCCAATATCATTTACCTGAATCCTTGGATAGCTTTGTGAATATAATTTTTCACTTCCATTTAAATATATTTTTTCCCAAAGAACTCCAAACTGCTGCAACAATTATTTCCTAGTGAGACTGAAGGTGATGCTTGCAAATATTTTCAAAGCACTACATTCACCATTCCTAGCATCCCGTATTCCCTCCCTTCTGGTTATTGTGGGCAGCCAGCAGGACAAACATGGGCTGTAAATAACCTGCCTTTGTGCCCTGGACACCTCTCTGAAGTAAAATCCTGTCTCCCCTCAGCTTTGATTTCCACACGGTGCATTTGCTGCTACACTTCCCTCCAGGATGCTGCCAAGGGAAGTTCTAACTCTGTTTTAGGAAGCTGTTCTGATGGCTGTGCTGTTTTCCCTTTCTGCCAACACAGGAGTCCCTGCTGTCCTTGGGCTGTCCCCAGCAGCTGGACCCCTGTGCTCTCCCTGTCCAGGGCCATGCTGTGCCCTCTGGGGCAGCAGGCTCTGTGGTGGCTCTCTCAGGCTGTGCCACCAAGACCAGTGTGTCCATGCCCATCCTCTGTGATTGCTTTTGCAAACCTTTCTGGCTTTTGCTGAATCTGTCCTGGCAACAGGGGAAATTGCTATCATGAGAGGCTAATCAGGGAGACAGGGATGAAAATATGATAATGATAGTTAAACCTGCAGTGCTTTCAGCTTTGCTGGTTCTGCAAATCTCTGCCTTTGTACAGTGGGGGACCATTGGTGTGAACCAATCCTGCAATCTGCACTTAATGCTTACCTGTAAAATACAACCCTGAGAAAAATAGCAGCCCTTCAGACTCTGCTTGATGGAGAAAGAAATACAGTGCGGTGTATTTGGGATTAAATCCTTTAATAGCAGTAATTCTTCCATTACAGCACAAAGCCTTTTACTTTATATTGGAATATGTCCAGAAACACTGTTTAGTGGAATGGATTAACAACTTGAATACTAGTTTAAATATTTAGATTATAATCCAGTATCCCAAGCTCATAAGGGAACAAAGAACCTCTTTCCAGATCCAGAGGACTAGGATGTTGATTGCAGGTCTCCAGCTGCATGAAAATAATGCAATATACCAGAAATATATCAGATGTTTTATCAGCTGGGTAAGTTTTTATTGCTATTGTGAAAATGCATCTGTTTTGATGCAGATGTCACTGTCCAATGCAAGACCAAAATGAGTAATATCTTCGTGCCTCCTGGTAGTAATATCTGAATACTGTAGATTAATTTTTTTCCCCTCTTTTGAGCATATTATCTTTCATTCTGTCTGGAGCAGTATTATTTTGTGCATCTGTCACCAACAGTGATGTCCTAGGAGGAAGGGTGAGCATAATCATTTAGTTATGAGACACTGAATAAAACAAATGATCTTTTCATAGATTCATAGTATTTAAGTCCAGAAGGGATTGTTACATTTAGCCTGACCCCCTCTATATCACATCTTTATAAAGCCAGAGCTGTCTAATAATTTTTTGAGGCCCATCTTGCATACAATTATCAGTCTCCTGGATAAATACCAGCTGTTGGGATTCTTCCAGCTATGTCTTTTCCTGAAAAGGCTGCTGTATAATAAAAGGGGACTAATGATGCTCTTTTTGAAAGAAAATTGTGTTACAGGAGCCAGGAACGTAAGAAGGAGCTTCAGGTCCAGGGAGAATGAGGGTTTCTGGCACAACTCTGAAAGTAGTAAGAATGAGTGTTGAAATGAAAGGATTCCCCAATCTGGCAGCCAGTTTCTTTTGTTTCATAGTGGAAGAATCATGGGGAGATAAGACAGCAGTGCCCCAGAACAGGAGACTTCTCCCTCAGTTGGCAGCAGCTGTTGACAGTCTCCAAAAGGAAGGATGCTGTATGTAAAGGAGCAGGAACATTTGTCCGTATGACAGTAAAAAGGTCTTTTTTTTTTATTGTTCTTGTACATGTTGTTTCAATAATGAGCAGATTGCCCACAACCACAGCAATCAGCAACAATGTGATGGGTTTCTAATGGGCTAATCACAAAGGGTTGTAAACGTCCTGCAGGGAAACTGGTTTTGTAGGGCTTCTGCCTCTTTGTGCCAGTAATGGTTAGTCCTGTCGGTGCATATGCTGCAGGGACTGCTGGCTGAAGTGAGGAACTATATTCTGGTTATATTGTGTTTTTCTAGGAGCCTTGTGAGCTTGACAGGCAGATACTCAGGCTCTCCAAATGTTCGTGTCAGTGCATTTCTGACACCTGCCTGTGTAGATACAATTCCAGCAGCACATCCCTGTCAGCCCATTAGACACTATCAATCAATGCTGGTTATGGCTGCAGTTCCAGAAGTGGGATGGCAATAGGATGCCTGCAAAATGAACTTTCCTTTTTACTCTGTATAGAGCGTGAACTGTCTCAGTGATTGCACCATGGCTATCTCTCATTTCTGAATGCTTCTTCCCTAGAAAAATGAGCACAAATTAACTTTTATCCTGCTTTTTTAAAATTTTTTTTCTGTGTGTCCTGTGCTTGCAAGGCTTTAACAAGCTTGCTTGGGAAGATTGCCTCTCTGCCTTCCTTTTGTGGGTGACTCAACACGTACCAGATGGGAGCCCCAGGTGTGGAGCCTGAGTGTGGCTGCCCAACCTTCTGTGGGACACCAGATTAGAGTTCTGCTGGTTTTTCTCTTCCAGTGGTTTGTTTTTTTTTTGTTTGGTTTGGTTTGATTCTTTTTTTTCCTTCTCTTGTAATTAATTTTTATTTGGTTGGGGTTCTGGTCGCTCCTGAGTGAAATGCTTTCAACCTGATCTTGAATCTCTCTCTGGGAAAAAGGTACTCAGGAGAAAAATAACTTCCTTCTCATTTTGACACAGCCACTATACAGCCTGCATGTCAGGAAAGCCATTTATAGAGCATGTACAGTAATTGCATGCTTAATATTTCATCAGCTGCATTAAGAGTAATGTCACTAAAACCAGGTATAGATTCAAAAGGATCTCTTTTGATTAAAAGTGACTTTAGAGCTTCTTGTGTATAATAATAGCAGCAGGATATATTATCATGGATGTTGCTATGGGTTTCTGAATTTAATAATTCAGCACACATAGACATACAGAGAGATTTGCATTGAGATTTTGGACAAAGCATATGCTCCTGTTTGGCAGTGATTCTTTAATTACACCAAGATTAGACTGGTGTGAAGTACATTGCTGCAGTTTGAGCCACACTCCTCTTTCACAGCCAAGAGACTGCAATATTTTCAGGTAGTGCAAAGCCCCATGCTTTCATTGCCATGCTCCAGTTGACAGCTGTAGGAAATAGAGATTAGAATCCAGAGTGGTTTTCTACCAGACTTACTTCAGCCATCGTGGTACAATGTCATGCAATATTTGGATTTGGGGCAGAAATGTTTACTTTGAAACAGTGCTTCAATTCACTTGAATTCTATTGCACCACAGTAAGGACTACTGAAAACAAACTGCTGCCAACTGTCAGTGGGGCTGAAAGCCTGCAAACATGCTTAAATGGAAAATAAAAGAAGGATTTTATTGGCTGTGTCTTAATAATAAATCTCTTGAACTTCACTCTTGTCTTGGAAATGAGAAATGAACTTTGCACCAAGATCTTGTGTTAAATGACAATGAGGAATTCCTCAATAGCACGTGTCAGTGGCCTGCTTCAGAAACACCCTTGTTATTTATAATATCCTTCCCTTATTGAGCTAATAATTTTGCTAGATATTAGTAATGGATCCACTGGGATTTTTTGGGCAGGAATTAGTAAAACTTAATTTTTTGTAATGCTTGTGCTTCACTAATTACAACTTTCACCTTTTTTCAAGTTCTTATCACAGCAGGTTTCACAGGTGTCCTCTTCCAGTCGGGGTATGCGTGCATTCTGAGTTGTGCAGCCTGGATTTCCATCAGCAACCAGAACTCATCTCTGTCAGCACAACTTGGGGCATACCAAAATGCTGGAATTTGTACATTCCAAGGACTGCTGCACCAAGAGGTGAAGATTTCTTATGAAATTTGGGAGGTGATACCAAAATGTGAACAACACCTATCACAGGAGCAGAAACACTTTATTTTGCACCACTGGGACTTAGGTCTATCTGTACTCTAAATTAAATACGCATAAGCATAGATATATATGCATATACATATATATAAAATATGTTTCTTTCAGGGTTAGGAATGGAGAAATTATTGCTCCACACTGCATGGAGAATATCCTGCCTTCAAAGTGTGGCCAACCATTGTTCACTTTCTATGTGGATCATCCACATTTAATGGTAACATCAGACATGTACAGCCACTGTACATCTGCTCTAAGCTTTATAGGTGAGCAAGATTTATGCACCTGAGTAAAATGAAACTCACCTTCAGTGCTCACTTATGATTTGAACTGTAATTAGCTGTTTCATAAACGCCATCCTCCATGTCAGGATGGTGGATTGAGAAATACATCACTCTGGTGCTTCTGATCCTACTAATTCTGTCGGGATGAGAAGAAATATACTGCAGATTTTTCTAAAGCTTGTGGTTTTCTCTTCACACTGCTTGTGGGGCAGTGATTTCCTGGGCAGCACTCACACAGCAATGCCAGCAGGATATGGCAGAAGTGAATCCCCAGGTTCCAGTAAGGTGGCAGTTATATTTCAGGATATAATATTGACTTAAACCAGGCTCCTGCTTTCCAGGCAGGAATGAACCCTCCTCCCTTCCCCCTACACTGTGTCAGTAATCTGTTCCTTTTCAGCTGGGCTGAACTGCCCTTTTCTTTTCCTGTTTTTTGCTTATACTGGACTAAACATCTTCAATTGACTATGGCAGCCCTTACACACAAATGCAAAGATTGCAAATTTTGGGGGTTTGTGTCAGACAGTTGATAACTCCAGATTTTTTTTTTTTTTTTTAGTTAATACCTGCTTTCATAATATTTCAATATAATGGGTATAAATGGAGATACACCTACACAATGAAGAAGGAATGGAGTCTCACAGTGTTTTCTTTGTTAGTATTGGGGTTTCTCATTTGAACATGGCAGAAAACTGGGATTGAAAGACCAGTTAAAAAGAGACAAACAGTCATGGCTAATTCCATCCTTCAGCAATATTTATTTAATGAAGTTCTTACAGGAATTCTAGTTTTTGGTTCAATACAAGGCATACTTACTTTGAAGCCAAATCATCATAATAATATTAACTGATGTAGTTACTTAACTCAGCCTAATGCTATCTTTACATTGTAAAACATCAGTGTTAGTTCTTGGTTCTACAACAGAGTTTTAATGAACACAAATCAATTGCTATTACTGCTCATCTGGAGACTGCAATTAAACAACTGGTCACTAAAAGGTCAGAAATGCTTACTGTTGGAAAAAGCAATCTCCCTCTTGTCATCTGCCTTTTAGCACTGATTTTAATACCCATATTTAAAAGAGAAATAAATCATAAGAACCCTCAATAATTAATGGCTTTGTCTTTTTTCTGTATGGGATTAGTATGGTAGCTTCATCCTAGCCCTTCCTGGAATTTCAGCAAATGCTCCATTTAATGAGGGGATGAGTTTCTGTTTAAATGCTCCAAAGGGTTTGGCTTCCAGCTCTGGGACTTTTCCAAGCTGTAAACTGTTGATCGCTCTTTCAGGCTCTGCTTGAGGTATTGGCTCCTCAAATCTAATTACATCTCTTTGTGATAGAACTGCCTGATGTGCTAATTTAAATAGTTTGCATCTGCTCTGTAGCACTAATGTATTTCTCTATGCCTAATTTGGTAAAGAAATCCTGAAAAGTGGATTGAGTGGATCTAGGATCACTGTTGAGTCTTCTTTCCTTTGAATAAACCACTTTCTGATAATCTTTGTAAACAGTGTCAATACTTCTCTTTTCATAAAAGATTATTTCAACTAGTTTTCATGCTGCTGCTTTGTTTCTCCTTCAGTACTATACTCATTTTTCCTCTAATATTCCCTAGATTCTCCCTGCCTTCCTGAATTCATGAGAGGATCCTCCTGTTGTTGAACTATTGAGCAGTGATCTGGGTTTATTTTCCTCCTCCCCCTTTTCTCTTTAGACTTTCCATGCAACTTTGCACCTTTCGTTACCAGCTACACCTGCCACTCCCCATGAGCTGATGTTACTTGCACCTTCTGCCTCGTTTTGCTTTTACCTTCAATCAACCCTTTGATTTTATTTACTTTTTTTCCCCTAAGAACATTCGGAAGCCCTGTAAACAGGTTCAGTAAAACCCATGACTTTGGACGCTATCTAGATGCTCTCCCTGTGTTGAATTCTACTTGCTTTGCCAGGCAGGATTAGGCTCAGCCACATCTACAGCATTGATGTGAATGTGGTAAAAGGGATATTTTGGGGATTCCTGTAAGAGTATTCAATGCAAAAGGAAAAAGAATAGTTTAAATCCTTGCCCACACAATGCCAGACTCAGAACTGGCACTGAGGGGTTAGGAAAGAGCCATTGCTGATGGCTCTTGGAAGTCATGAGATCCATGTGCAGTGGCAGTCACAGAATCCAGGGCGTCCTTGGGAAGGATACTGAGAGAAAAGCATTGGGAATTGTTTTACTGCTGAGAAAGATACAATCAAAGTTAGTAAAGTCATGAATTAGGTGAACTTGGAATTGTTTCTCACCAAAGTCTGCACTACTTCTGGGCAAAGGAACTCTGAAACTGGTAAGAAATGAGTGTCAGACATGTGAAAGAAAATGCTGTTTCTCATAGCAGGCAGCAAAATTTGGGGGTATGTTGTCTCAGGAGGTTGTGGAGTCTCATGGTGTCAGGAGGTTCAAAATAGAACCAAACACTTTTAGTATCAGCCAGCAGGTCCGAAGTGGGTCTGAATAGTGCAGGTAGAGCAGTGATCTCTATGTCCCTACTGTAGTCATTACAGATCCTGCAGGAGCAGAGGGGGAACAGGCTTCAGAGTGGCCAAGCTCACATATTCTCCATCAGCAGAGAGCCCTGGTCCAAGGCAGTGGGATTTCTGGGCTAGACAGGTCATAGCTCCAGCCCCTGGGTGTATTTCTTGCTTATCCAGGTTCCACTGCTCCCACTGTTCAAGCACTAGCCTGGCTTGTAGTGCTAAGTAAGTTTCTGTCAGTCAACTGCTGCTTGCTTGTTGAAATGAAACCTCTGAGAAGCAGGGATCCCTCCTTTCCTCCCTTTGTAGAATACAGCCTGTGTTTCAGCTTGGGTTCTTAGGTGCCACTGTGATTTATACTGCTAAAAAGGGTTATGTGCCACACAAATAAATTTATGTGCATGATGCACATTAGTTCATTGCTGTTATGCTGCCATTGAAATATCTGGACACAGGTGACTAATTTGAGGCAAGCAAAGAAAATCATGTGATTCAATTATTAAAGGGGGAAAAAAACCCAAGCTAGCAGTGTAAATGCCTTTTTGCTTACTTATGTCATCCCACTTCCCTTTTGGCATTTCCCTGTCATGGTGTCATTAATATTTCCATCCCCCCTGCATCATTAATGATTTACTTGATTGACCTGCATCATTTAAAATATTTTTTTATTATAGTGCTTTTCTCATTTAGGTCCCTGGGAGATCTCGATATGTAATCAGTTTTCTCTAACAAATGACCTCCTTTAACTTCATTAGTTCAGAATTAATTTACTAGCATCCAAGATATTGAATGACTCTGATTAGTAAAATATAGCAAAAAATTAAAGCTCTCTTTCATTTATGGTGAAGGCAAACATTAATTAAACCCTATATTTCTTTGCTAATTTTGTTCACTCTTGGATTTAATAAAGTGGGGATGTTTGACAGGCTGTCAGTAGACATCAGATGAGGGTGGGGATGGGATTATGGGATTTCTTGGCTTCTCACAGCTTCCTTTACCTCTTGGGGAGCTTTTTAAATGAGGAAGGCAGGAGATTTTCTGCGGGGTGGGGAGGACGTGCCTTGGGCCGGGCAGCGCTGCTCATCTGGGCACCCTGGCTGCTCAAGCGTGGCAGCCTCAGCTCTCAGCTCTTCTGCCTCATCTCGCTCTTATCTCGCTCTTATCTCACTCTTATCTCACTCTTATGTCACTCTTATCTCATTCTTATCTCGCTCTTACCTCACTACCTCTCCTTCCAAGGCCTGTGAGGCATTCACAGGGCGAGCCACGATGCCAGCCCCTTGCCCTCCAAGGCTTCATAGTCATGCCTTAGGATTGTAGCTTTCATATTTTTCATATATTTGTAGTCCTGTAGCCTTTTATGGCGTAACTCCAGCCCCGTATAGATCCTTAGCTAGTATTTTTCCTGCCTCTGTTAGACAGACAAAACATATTCCTAAGACCCTACCATAATCTTGCTCTTGCCTGGGAACTGAGGACATTTCACTGTCCCCTGTCTCATGAAGTATAAACAAAGGTGAGCTAGGGGGACCAAACCCAGGGTGCAAATGACTTCATTACCTGCACCTCTAATTGGAAGATTGGGCTCAAATATGCAAATCTGCCAAAGTTATAAAAGCATCAAAGTCCTGTGTCATGTGGGCATTTTGGGTGTGCATTTCGTGTGCACTGTTTGCCATAATGTACCTGAAGGACCTTCATTAAATTATAACTGCTTTATCCCCTTGATTTTGTCTGGCTTGTGATTTTTAGGTGTCCATAAAGGCAACAGCAGCCTGGGGATGGTGGCATTTTTCTTCCTGTCACTTGACAGCAAGCACTGCACGTGGGGTGACTGATGGGGCTGTATGGTATGTGTGTAATGATCTGCTCAGGGAATGATCCTTATTCCTGGAAAAATCCAGCCAGGTAGAGGAGGGTACCCACCCTGGGCTGATTTTTCCCACTCCCCATCCTGCTGGTGACCCCTGAGAAAGGAGACCTGGAGCTGAAGGGGGATTGGATGGGGCCAATGCCCTTGTAAATTATTCTCCCCCTATTTGTAAGAATAAAGTTTGTAGAGGGATTCAGGCAATCAATTTACATCTCTTGAAGGAAAAGAAATTGAAAACACTAAAGCAATTTATTGCCTTTTAAATTTGGGGATGAGGGGAAATGTAAGTAGCGCTAAAATTTAACTACCTGCAAAAGCAAATAAAAAAACCTGTGATATTTCACAAAGTCATAATCCACTATACTATAAGTGCATTTTCAATTTCATTGTGGAAAATGTAAGTTGCTATTGCCTGCTGCTGAAGAACTTGCCCATAAAGCAACATTTAATTGGTGGATTTATTTGTGTTTCTGGTATTGTGTTTTTTCCTTCTTACGTTCTTTCAATTTACATAAAAACGTTTAGACAGGATTTTTTCCCCCAGATCTCATATTGCAGTATTCCAAGTTTTCAGCACAATCAGTGTCTTGCCTGTAAGGCCTATATCTAATATTGGCTCATTGTGAATGTTTTTTCCCATTTAAATGTTAGTCCAGGAAACCATAGTAATTGTAATCAAATGAGTATGTTCAATATATAGGCTTATATGGCTACAGGGTGGCTTTCTTGGTCTAATCCAAATGATCTTAGAAAACAGGAGATATGATTCAGGAGCTCTTCTAAGAAGAGGCTTGCTCCTGGCAATATTTACTCTCAGGTAGATTAGAAAAATAAGGGACAGAAAGATAAATTTGCCCCCTCTGGCTGGGAGAGCACTGCAGAACAGCCCTGGAGAGATTCATTGTCTGAAGAGAATATAGGAAATACAACGTGAGCTTCATCCAGGTTACAAATCCTTCCTGTTTATTTTTCCCATCCAGGAAAAGTAATTCTCAGCCCAAAAACTTGAGCTGTCAATCAGCCTGGTAGAACAGGTTGCCCAGGGAAGTGATGGAGTCTCCATCCCTGGAGGAATTTAAAAGACATGCAGATGTGGCACATGGGGATGTGGTTTAGTGGTGGTCTTAATGATCTCAGAAGTCTTTTTCAACCTAAACCATTGTATGATTCTATGATTCAGGATGATCCAAGATGAATTGTTGATGGCTTGTTTGTGTAGGCAGACTGAGCTATTCTGGGGCAGCTACTGCTCTACAGGTATTCTGGATTATTTTTGGTGTCCAGATAAGTCCAGTTTCTTCTGAGATAAAGCAAACTTTCTTCTGGTATCATTACTTAGAGAATGGCTCTGTTTATATCTCAGACCAGGTTCCCTGAGGCAGCTCTTGGCACATCAGCCTCCTTGCCTGGAGAGATGAGAGCTTGTCCATGTGAAAAATCCCTACCAGCTACATCCAGGCCAGCAAACAATCCCCACATGGCTCCATGAGCGATGTGATTCCCATACCAACAGCAAAATATTTGTACCTTTTCCTGAGAACCTACATTGGCTTGCCACCCTGCCAGGCTGCCCTAGGTGGGTTCTCAATGTCTCTGCTGAACTTGGCCATGCCTTTATCACAGATAAGTGAGAAAACTTTGTAACAGCTTATATTTACTTAACCATATTCACATCTTTTTTGTTCCTACTTCACACACAAGTTCCTCAATTTTATTAGCTATTCATAAATATCTGATTAATTTATGCAGGTGAGATTTAATAATTATGACTCTTGAGGCTCTGCTGGTGTTCTGGATGCTTTATGCTGGACCTATTGAGTCTTAGCAGAGAAGGGAATCAGATGTATTTTTCCTTTTAGAAATGCTCCAGCTGCTCTCTGTAGTTGTCAATCTAAATTTGAGCAGAGGTATTGCACTGACCCAATCACATCTGCAGAGATTTGGAATGCATGCTCACGATGCAGCCCTGTTCATCAGGGGGCTTAGCTCCAGGGCCGGTTAATTTAGAGAGGATGGAGTTTTCCCCTTGTATAAATTCATTCACATTCACTTCAAAGGCTGAAGGGAGCTTGGAGCCAAGGTGTGCTCCATGCAGAGTATGTTCAGAGGGGTGAGTTTTACCCACCGTGACAGTGTGTACATAGCCCTGCTCAGATGATAACACAAAATGACTATGCAGAGGCCTGGCTTTCTCCAGAGGTGTACTAAATGTCTGCTGCTCCAAGGACATGTGAATCCTTTTAGCCCACTGCAGGATAAAACCTTCAATATTTAAGACCCACTCTGGTGCTGAAAACTCTTAAATGTAATGGGCTGTGCTGCTGCAAACTGATTCAGCTCCACTGACACCAACCTCTCCCTGGGGCTGGAGCCCAGGGCTCTGGGGGATTGGAACAGGGCTGTGCTGATTTACACGAGAATTTGTCTGTCTCTGCTTACAAACCCTTTGTGATCTCTTACAAACATGTCTAGTTAGGGTACAGCTCCACCTGAAATCAAACCAATGTTGAGAAATGCTGAGAGTCCAGCCCTTGCTCATCATCACTGCAGTTGGGACTTCAGCTGCTTTGCTTGGCTGTAAGGCCTTTGGAGCATTGTGGCTGACTGGTGACATAGAAAACAGACTTACTGTTATTAGCTATAAACATTGTAGCACAACACAAAAAAACCCTGTGCTGTAGCATAAAACATGCACACAAGTCACGACAATTAGCAATAATTTGTCATTCTGTGCTATATTTACTTTATAAGTGGCCAAACAATTGGACAACATAATACCAGTGCATGTACTGTGGATTTTTTGCTGTAATAGCTGTCCTCTTCTCTAAGCAGCAGCACCTTCTTCCCAGAGAAGCCTAGGATGCTTGGCATGGACAGACCTCATCTCTACACACAAATTTGGGGAAGGAGAGGTCTACCTGAAATAAAATCTTGTATTGGTGGAAAAGTTTTGCTGTAGATCTAGCTTGATGATCTACCCAACTCTCTCCCACCCAGCGAGAGCTTTCTGAAGATCTCAGCAGCATCTTTCTTGCATCCAGGAGCTGATCCTGGGATTGAAGTGAGTATTGTCCTCTTTCTGGGCTGAAAATTATTCCCTAGAACTGAGGCAGAAGAAATCAGGGCTGGCATTGTTGCCTTGAGATACATAACTTGAACTGAATCTTGCTGTCATCAGACCATGACGCTGTCTTGAGATAAATTGCTTTAAGTAATACTGGTTTGCAAATTTTGTCTTTTCAGTCATAAAATATCTTTTTTTTTTTTCAGTACTACGTCTTAAATTTATTGAAATATTTTTCTTTACAAAAACCTACACTACCCACTCCTTTATCTTTCCTAACCTGAAATATCACTGCTTTGTAAAGTCTTATTTTAAAAAACAGACATTTTGAAAATAACCCTTTTTTGGAGCCTGTTTACTGTAAGTTACTTAGAATGAACTTAAATTGTTTCCTAGCTGTGATGAGCTGGAGGAGTGCAGTGATACATTACATAGTGTGGTTTTGCACTGTCTGGAGCTTGATTGAAGATGTGATTCCTGGATTACAGATCCTGTTGCAGCTTTGAAAGAGTCCAGCCTGAGCAGTGGTTTCCTCTGGCTTTTGAGAGCAGCATTAGCTGGGACTGGAGTCAACATGGATTTCTGGCACTGATGAAGGTCTGTTCAGTTTGAAAGATTTCCTGTAAACTAGAAGACTGTCTAGCCTGTGGGCTTGGCTTGGATGCAGCCCTACCCCAATAAGTATTTATTGGATATAATGTTTAGATCAGTTGAGGAAGGTCTGCTCCAGTTCAGAAATACTGTTTTAGCCCAGGCAAAAGGTAGAATAGTTCAGGAGGAGTGAAGGAGGGAATTTTATTTTTTTTCTTTTATTTTCTAATCTGAGAATTGTATTACCTTCAAGTTATCCGTGAAGTTTTGGAAAACTAGTCTGATTTCTACGGATCTGAGAATCCCAGCAAGCTTATTTTCTGTGGTTTTTTTCAATGCCCAGTGTGTCTTCTCCCTCTACTCAACATTATTTCTGTCTGCAGCAGTGCTGTGTGCTTTTTGTTCCAGGCTCTCATACAAGGAATGAAGGGGGCCTGATGTCCAGCCAGCTGCTTTCCCTCATTGTAGGAGCCTGGTACCTGGAATCTCCCAGTCTCTTCTGGGCCTGACCTACAATCCTAAAATTGGAGGATGTGAGAATTACTGCATGAACAGGCTTGAAAGAGACTTTAAAAATATAGAGGCCTCTGTCCTGGAGAGGTGACAGGCACAGGGACAACCCAGGACTTGTGGTGAGATCAGGGCAGGACAGACAGCATCCTCTGAGCTGCAAGGGTTAACAGGAGATTGCTGCTTCTCCTCCTTTGCCTTTGCTGGCATCATGATTAATATATTTGAAAGTAGGGGTGATTAATAATCCACAACCCCTCAGCCTGCAAGGAGAGCTCAGGCACTTAGCATACCAGAATGAGCTACGGTGCAAACAGTAAGAAATGATTAACAGCACTAACATTTACCCTCCTCCCCAAATAACTCAAGAGCAGCATCAATGGTCCCTTGCACTTCCTGGCTCCCAGCAGTGGGGTGAGGGCCACCAAAAGGCTTCTGTAGCAAAAGGTTGTAGCTAAAAGTCAGTGCACTGCAGGTACCATGGTGATGAGTCTGGCACAACCACCTGGAAAGATAAATATAGTTATCATGCCATTCCTGGAGCTGGAAATAAATGTCTCCATTCCATATGCACCGTTACTCTTGAGATAAGGAAAAACTGGCCTATGAAGTCCTCATTGACCTAAGAAGTCAATGTACAGAAAGAATTAATTTGCTGTTTATCAGCTTGGATCTCAATGCTTTCCCTCCTCAGCACTGGGATAACTGTAGAGGGGGGACAATGTGGTCACAGAAGACAGGGAAAAGACTGGGAAGCTAAATTGGAGGGAATTTGTCTCTGGGGTGATAGCACATTGAATGCTGACTTGCATCGGTTCCTGATATCTCTTGACTTCATACAGAGCGATCACTACAGCTTTGTTCTGTGGTTTCTGGTGAGGAAAAAAGAAAGGTTCTACTTAATGCAGAAAGTTCTTCGGAGGTCAGAAAGTGTTTTTCTTCCCTCTGTGTTTTGCAATGCCAGCAGGGGGGCAGATTTGGTTTCTTGAATACAAAGAGGCAACCTAAAGAGGTCCTGTCTCTGTGCTGATACAAAGGGGGTGAAGGGAAGTCCTAGTAACCAAGCAAAAAACATACAGAAGAGAAATCAAATGGAGATGTGAGAGGCCCAGCTGTCCCTTTTTCTTGTGATGGAATTAAACATGAGAAGGTAATTTGTATCCTCACCTGAGGAAAGAATAATGACACTTTTTTAGTGCTAATCCACAGCAGCAGCAAAGTGGGTAGACAGGAACACTGGTGAGGGCTATCTGTGACCTACTTATTTCATAATGGTACAAACAACCCTTTTAAACAAGATACAAAGGCAAAGCAGGACCTCAGAGAGGATTCTGAATCCCCTTCCTTCCCCCCAGGGTTAATAGGAACCAGAAGTCTCCCATATCTTGCCAGCTTTACTGCAGCATTCATGGACACAGAATCTTCCTGCCCAATCCACCTGTGTGTTCCTTGCACTGGAGGGCAGAGGACAGCAGAGTGCATGTGCAGAGATGCAGTTCCTGCAGCAACATTCCTGTGCAGTGATGGGGTTACTCCACATCACTAAGTAAGGGTAAGTGTGACTGCACCTCAATGCAATATTCTCTCTTATTTTAATCAAATGTGTGCCATCCCCACGTACAGGCAGGCTTTGTTCTGGCATATTCTTTCATGGTCCCTAAGTGGAAGTGGTATTTAATTTTTAAAGGGAGACTTTCTTAGGAAAAAAAAAAAAAAGAAAAATCCCTGTTCACGTTATTTCACTAGACATCTCAGTTTGCAGAGCTCTCCACGTTCTTGGCAGCAGCTCGTCCCCAAACCCCGCCCCTGCTGCCGTCCCCCAAAGCGCCCTCCAGCACACTCTGCTGTGAACCTTAAGAAACCTGTTAGATTCGCCTGAAATGCTCTGACACTGCTTTTAACAACCAAAATTCGACTTTCTGTGAAGTTAAACTTTTTAAGAAAAGTCCCTACTTTGTCCTTTACTCCCCTCCCTTAAGCCAGATAACTGGAAATATCATTTTATTTAGAAGTATTGAAAGGATGTCATGGTAGTTTTCTTTCCCAGATGGACTGCCTGTTCCCTCATGCACCACAAACAGCTGTCTCCTCACCCTGGAGAATATTTTGCAGTGTGTGATGGGGATAGAAGATGACAGGGTACCCGGGTTCTGGAGAAACTTGGAGTGCAGGAACGTTACTGAAAGGAGGATTCCATGGTACTGCTTCAGCCGGAATATTTAACTTTTTACTTTTTCTTGTCCACAATAAGCCTCAAGTTTGGGTTTTTTTTCACTGTAAAGCAGCTTAGTCTGATGTCAAATGTACTGCACACATATTTGCTTTGGCATGCCAGCAAAGCTGAGCAGGGAGGGTGATTATCTACTGTACAACCATTGTGCTGCACCACAGTTTTGGGAGAATAAATTCTACAGGGTGGGTGGAGCCAGACACCCTCCTTATAAACAAGGAAGGTGTGCATCACTCCCATTTTGTTCCTTAGCATGGTTGCACTGAGCCCCTGCCTCTGAAACAAGACCCTTCCCACAGTTCTTTTAGCTGCATTTTTTGCTCTTTTCTGGTACACCAAAGAAGCAACACCCTTTCTGCAAACACTGTTACTGAGACTAATCCTGGAGGCCATCAGGAAGCTTTCTTTGGCTCCACAGTTACATTTCACTCAGTACCTTATGGTGGTCTGGTGCTTCCAGCAAGCTGTTAATGAAAAGGCTGGACCAAGCCATGGGCAACACTGGTATGAAGGATGATTTGCAGAGGACAGAATGACCTGCTATCTTTCAATACCCTCCTCCTGATCTATCTAGAAAGCACAGGGAGTTGAAAGTCTTGTCAAGATAATCAGCACAATGTAAAGAGCTGAAAATGTTCTGCTGGAGATTAACCGTGTTCAAGGATAGGGCCAGGTCCTCCAAAGAGTGGCTGAAGGACTGTAGGACATGGATCTGTGTTTTCTGCAAAATAAAGAACAAGGCAACACTGTTGACCCTCTGCAGGGCAGGGGGAACAGCACAAATAAGCAGTAGCAGCATGTCAGGGTATTGGACAGCTGCATCTTCTGAGGGATTTCCTCCACATGCAGACTCCACCTGGAGCACTGCATCCAGCTCTGGGTTGCAGGCTCTGATGCACCACAGAGAAGAGCACAGGTCTGGGGTGACTAAGGTCACCAGGGTAAATCTCATCTAACTCCGGTGTTATGTGGTGCAAAAGAGACCAGCATTTGGCCAGTAAATCCATAGAAAGGAAATACTTCAATCAATCAGTTCTGCTTGCTTATTCCTCTTCCCTGTTTCACTTCTACTTCTCCTGTCCCTCTTTATTCTATGCCACTTCCTCTCAGACCTGACTGCTTTCATTATAAGGTTGAAGGGCAGTGCCAAGTGAATGCATTAATCTCATACATTTTCATGAATATCAATTACGAGTTGGATGCAAGAAGATTTTTCTTATTTTCAGCAGAGCTGGGAGCAAATTCCATATACAAACCCTGTCTCAAGTAAAACCTGGGGGTGTTTCTTCCAAAGTCAAGCCTGCCATTTCTTTTTCCCACTCCCTCCCACCATGCTGATAGCCCTTTGCTTTTTTCCTGTAGAATCTATATATACAATGGTTATCAGGAAAAGCCATTCCCCTTTCTGCCCTTGAAAGGCAATATTCACACAGGCTCTCGGGCAGAATTTGGAGTGCAGAACCTCTGCTGTTCAATTACCATGGAGCTTATCTCTTTCATGTGTGACTAGATACTGTATTTTTTTTTCTCCAGCAAGACTGAAATTTAAAAGGACAGAAGAATTTCTAGTGCTTGAGAGGGAGGAAAATGTCTGGTGTTGAAGTGAATGGAGTTTATGGACTACTGGGAAATAGGACTATTTCTGAGGGTATTATTGTGTCTCTTATTTTGCAGTCTCTCTTGTACCATTGGTTACCTGGTTCATCTTGTCATGACAACAAAAGGTCAAAAGCATATAGCAAACATTACAGCTATTGTTTCCTGCACATGGAACCATCTTTTGCTTTCATAGAGTCCATTTTACCTATGGCACTGTAAACTCTGGCTGCATAGCAGCAAAGTAAGGCCAAAGAGAGCTGGCTGTGAGTCCATTGTATTCTTTAGTTGAATTACAAAATTGCCAGTGAACTTTACTCAGGGGTTAGCATTCCCCTTTGCTGGCTGCTCTGCAGAAATCAAGCTGAAAAGCAAACCCACCCAAAAGGGGTTTCAGCTCAAGGCAGTGGGTCCCACATTGGTTTGCTCAGGTGCCACTGCTGGAGCAGGACCTGGATGACCAAAGGCAGCAGCTCACCTGCCACCCCCAGCACTGAGCAGTGGAGGAGACCAGGGGCTCAGGGCTTCCCTGGTGAGCAGAGAGCAAACCAGCAGGGCTGGCACGTTGCCTGCTGTGGGAGCTTTGCCTGCTCCTTGCTGTGAACCCTGTACAAGTGATTGATCCCACTGATGATTCAAGCTATGTCCCCAGGGGCTGGGCTCTTTCCTTTTCACAGTGTCTTTCAGCTACACTCCTAAAATGGCTGAGAGCTGGAGCGTGTCTGTGATATGCACACGGGGCAGGCAGCTGGAGAAAGAGGAAATGTATGATCTAAAATACATCTATTAATTTTGGGTCAAGATATGGCAGTCTACCATGAAGTTTTATAGCTATAGATAGCAACAAGAGCAGTGACCTTTAATTAGAGTGAGATAATAGGCACTGCTCTAACACAGAAAAGGCTAAAAATAAAAGCCAGTATAAAAATATGAAGTATCTCAGAATGTGATCACATTTTCCGCTAATGGAAAACATAGCTCAACTCGCTGTATCACTGGAAAATGTTTTCTTTTACAGACACTAAGGTTACATTTAGGTTCTGAGTTGGTGTGGCTTAATTCAGAGTATCATATTAGACTGGTAAATTTAGAGTAACCAGAAAACTGAGTGGATATTCCCACTTTGGTTTAAGCTAGAGTTATTAAATTTTGGTTGAGTTTGATTTGATTTAGTTTGAGTTTAAAGTAAATGAAAATCCCCGAGGTAAAATTAAATTTACCACCTGTAAATTAAAACAAGAGAGATTTTTCAATGCTTTTGCTTTAGCAAGTTATTGGGTGCTGGACAAGTGGAGGGTGAAATAGTGCTGAGCCTTGACGTCCAAATTGTGTTTCTGGGGGGTGCTTCATATTAATTCAGTCCTGAGGACTGGGTGCTTGTTGAGGAGTGGGGTATTATTGCAGGTGCTTTAGTTTCATCTGAGAAGGATCCAGAGCATGTGCTCCCAGATCCCTTTGTGGACATCACCCAAAGCAGAGTGGGAGGGGTCAGGAAGGTTGGTTTGAAAACACACTTCTGACCTGGACTAAGATGTAGGTGTGGTTGTCTCCTGGCTCCCTAAATGTCCTTTCATGACCTGATGCATGTTTGCGTGTCAGAAGTGCCCCAAGGGCTCCTGATACCTCCCTGGGACCCCAGTCTGTGAAATGGCTGGCACTGGGACTCACACATGAGCAGGTGTTGAAAAACCTGTGAGCTCCCAGAGCAGCCCATTCACTTTCTTTCCTTGTGGAGAAACTTTTCAAGGTTTCTAATATTTTTTCAGTGAATTAAAAATACTTTGTTTTGCTTTCCAAATCTGCCAATCTGTAGCTAAAGCTGCTACTAATGCACAGAACTTGGCTTCATTTTTCTCTCAAAGTTAAACTGGCCTGTTGGAATTAAACCAGTGACCCAAGATAGGAAAAGACTGCTTATAACCCAAACTGTCTCAAAATAATACAGCCTGTGGTTCTCAGCTTAGAAATGCACTTTTCACTGTTACAGAAATGTGGGCATTTAGTTTTTTTGATGTGTCAGAGGCAAGGAAGTATTCCCACTTCCCAGGTTTTGCTGACAAACTTCCTGCACCTATGGAGATAAAGTGATTTGTGAACTGTCTTGAAATGCCCCAGCAATTTCAAGCTGTGAATAGCAGCTCCATTAATATGCAAGTCAGAACTGCCATTATGGTACAAATTACAGAGAGAGCTGGAAAACGCTTGAAGAGTTGACTTGTGAGCATTGAGAAGCAATCACAGCCCACCCCTGCCCCAGCACATATCCTTCCACAATAGGATCTTCCCCATATCTGTTGACAAACTTTGGCTAATGTTTCTGCTTGCTGAAAGCTTTTCTGCCAATACAGCAACATATTGCAGATAAAACCTAATGAGCTGAGTTTAACAAAAAAATGCCATGTGGCTTCCTTACAGTGATGCCCATCTGTCGACCTAGTGAAGCAGCAGCGTGCTGCAGCTGTACTCCTTTGCTTTTTATCAAATCAAAATAAAGCTGTGCACCCCAGAGTCAGGTATGATAAACAGGCCAGCAAATTGCCTTACATGGGTATCATACAGCTCCTTATCTGTCTCACTTTTCAGAGCAGCAGAACCAGATGGCTCCTAACGGTGGGTGAAATTTTCTCCGTTATGGTTTTGGCATTGAGCGTAGAGGGATGGAGTCCAGAAGTCCACCACCAAAACAACAGATATTTAAATTGGACTGGGATTGAGATTACAGCCTGCAAACAGAACTTTCGAAATTGAAGCAGATTTCATTAATAGCAAACAAAATGCCCATTTAGAGCGGGTCTGGTGGAACAAAACGGACACAAAACGGTAAAAAAAAAAGACTCTTTGTGAGCAGCCTCGCAGAACAATGAGGAGGTTGGCCTTCCTCCAACCTCCCTCCTGGCTGGTGCAAAGCCTGGTGCAAGGCAACTGCCCTTTCCACACTTCCCTTTTTCGTCACAGGGGTAATGAGAATAGGGAAGAGTTCCTTGGCTACTGGGTGGTTGCTGGAGGCATTGTCTCCCACCAGTCCTTGTGTGGCCAAGGGTGCAGAGAACATAATTTCTGCTGTGATTTGAACTCTGGCCATTAAGAGGGATTTGGGATATGGAGCATCTGTCTGTGATAGAAATCCCTGCTGAGAACAGGATGTCACAGGCTAAAGGCTTCAGTTTCTCCTGTCCCATCTTTTATCTCTTTCCTGACACTTGTCAGACCAATCTGAAGTTGGAAAGGAATTTGCTCTTCCTTTAATTGGCTGCTAAACAAATATTGGTTCTTTTGTGTCATCTGGGGTTTTGGCATCACTTTCAGATTTGGGGGACAATCAAAAAGGGTCTAGATTCAGGGCAGAGGCAGTTCTTGCTTGGAAAATTGGGAATGCAGACTTTGTTAGTGTGTGGGTTATGCTTTTGTAGGTGAGTTTTCAGTCTCAAAGCAGAATGTGAAATTCATTATTTGCTGTCACTGTGTATGTGAGCCCCTTCTATTGCTGGGAACATGCAGCAGATTTGCATGAGGCTTAGCTGTCACCAAAAGAAATAGAGCAGATTGAAATTGTTTAAAAATGTGACTGCTGATGAACTTCTCTAGCACATTAGGTTTTTGTGAATTTAGTCTTCTCTGAACGTTTGTGTTGTAAGAGTGTGTGTGCGCTGGTGTCTGCTCTGTGAGCTGTCACCCCACAGCTGTACCAACATTTCAAAGGCTAAACCTGGAGCCTCTCAGTTGTCTGCACTCCAGTGAAACAGAAAACACAAATGTCATATGTAGAAACCTAACTGAATAGAGACAGAATTGGCACCTTTTGTTCCTGTGTTATTAAAAATTATCTGAACCTACCATACTTCTAAAGATCAGACTGTTTGTATTATTGGGCATTTGCACGTAGGTAGATGGTTCATTTCAGGAACAAGTATCTGGAAAATCTGTCCTCTTTTCCTCTAGTGCACTCTCTATGTGTCTCGGGAAATGATGCCTCTGGTGAACATGAACAAAACAGTATTAAATAAACTGTAGTAATGTTCAAGATTGGTACTGAGACAAAACCCAAAGATACCTAATTCCTTTGCATAAGATATTTCAGGATTGTGCTTGCTGTGAACTGTAGTCATTCCTTGTTGTGTGGATGAGATGGTGAAGGGTGGATCCACATCAAATAGCTGAGACAGGATGAGCAGATGATCAATGTCAGAGCAGCCCTATTCACAGTCTTCCTCTTTGTTGTGTTGTGTCTGCATCCTGCAGCTGTAACAAAATAAGAGGGTGCTCATCTTGGAATGGGTGTCAGGACTGAGATGGAAAACAAGGAGTTATGTACATCCAAAATGTAGACAAATGGAACTTTCTTGCTTTGGAACTGATGCCAGTTTGAAATAATTTTGCTTGGGCAGTACTGTACAGTGGTGGGAAAAGTTTTCTGGGAAGTGTTCTGGGAAATCTGTACCATGGGGGTAAAATCTGTACATGTGCCTGTTGCATCTGCTGTCACCTGATTTTCAGAAGCAAGCCCTCAGCTTAGGGCAAGAGGCTGAGGCAACTCCCTGTGACCACAGTGATTTTACTGCTCTCTCACCACTGTTTCAAATTCTGTCCCATTTCTCATGTTCCTAAGGTCACATCTTTTTAATTCTCACATTTCACCTCCGAGCAATAAGCTGTGTGCAAACCATTCCTAAACAGAACGAGGAATGTTGTGGGTGCTGGAATTTGCCTAAAAGTGCATTGTACAATTTGACTTTCTTCCTGGTATTTTATTCATGGCTGCAGTTTCTTCCTTTTCCCCAAGCTGTAGATGAGAGGAAGAATGAACAAGATGGTTGAGTTAAATATAGCACTGGGGTTGAAGCATAACAGACTGTCCAGGGCTCCAGTCATAAAAGAAGAAAGAAATTACTTCAGAGAGATTAAGCACTCTCTTGCTTTAGAAGTCATACATGATGTCAAAGAGTGGAGAGTACTGAACAGCATGCTAGGAAAAGGAAAATCCTGGGATGCTGACCCAGAAAATGAACACACTGCTCAGTGGTTAGCTCAAAATGGAAGAGGAGTTTCACAACTCTTTTCCCTGAGCTGGTGACAGCTGTGACAAAGCCATACGATGGAGTTACAACTCCAGCTTCATCGTGTGTGTGTGTGTGTGTGTGTGCCCATGGGCAAGGAAAAGTCATTCTTTGTACAGCTACAGTGGTGTCCTAGAGTGAGTGACCTACAGGGTGAACACACTGTGGACTGAAGCAAGAACTTTGGCCAGGTCTCCTCCCATCCTGTAAATCTCTGCTTACACTTCCATGATTAACTTTCTTATGCCAGCTCTGTACCTCCTAATATTAGGAGGCATGACAAGATTACTCCTGGAAGTACATATGTTACCCTCAAAGGGAGGGAATGTATTTGGATGCTGTCCCTGAGCCTTTGTAGAGGCAGAGGTCTGTAGTTGGGCTGTGGACAATCTGTATGGCAGCCTCCTGTTCTGCAGCTCTATCTGTGTGTGGAGCTCCAAGACCTGGCTGGCTGCTCCCTAGCAATGCTGGCAATATTCAACCTTCCAAATACAAAAATAAGAGCTGGGCTGCACCAGAACTTCTTCCAGGGCGGAGGGAGAGATAAGCAAAGGAGGCAGGTCTGGGTTTAAAGCTGGCAGTGGGAGGTGTAGTGGCTGTGTCTGTTGTTGCAGTATCTCCATCCCCTGAGCATCCCCTCACTTGCTGCAGCAGAAGGCAGGCTGCCTTCAGGACACTGGAACAGGACATGGGACCACTGCAGCTCTGCAAAAATCTGTTGTTGTGCAGGTGCTTTATCTCCTGAAATTGTTAGGGGAAAAAGATACAGAACAGTGGTGGCATTGCTTGTTCTGGGAGCTGTGGCCATGATGGGGGTGATGTGATGGGGCACGAGGTGCTTGGGATGGCTGGGTCAGCTGTGCTGGGAGAGAGCTTCCACAGTGGCCAGCTGTGAGAAAAGAGTGGAAATGGTTTCCAAACCCTTGCAAATGAAACAACCCAAGGCTTTGGAGAGATTAGATGGACTCAGTCACATTGTTTGTCTGGGTGAGGGCTGATGCAGCAGAGGAGTGACTTCTCTCTTCCTACGTGGTGAAAAGCTTTGCTTTGTTTTTAGCATCACTATTAAATTGTGCTGTGATGGATGCAAGAAGGTTCCTGTGGTGAAAATCAAACTGTCCCCTCCCCATCATGCTGATAGGTGCTGTGTAAAGACTCAGAATTTTTTATTGCAGAGACATACTGGGAATTGAGTAGCTACAGAGAAGAAAATGTTAGATCAGCAAGGAACCTGCTCACTCTCCTGCCTCCCCCTCTCTCTACATGAATAGAAGGGCCCCTTCTGTGAAGAGAGGATTTAAAGAAAATAGGACATTGAGAGCAGAACCATTTGTCTGCTATCATCTGTTTATTAAACTAACCTCATAATAGTGATTAGCAAAATATTTCATTGAAATACATCCAATACCTCTCTCTGTAAAGGAATTGCTGTGGTAAAATGCTATTTATGCTGCACAGATAGCAAAATCATCACAGAACCTATTGAACAATTTTACCCACACATCCACTAACTTATAGAAAACAATTCCCCTTCAATATTTGTCTTTTATAGAGAGACAGAAATGCTGGACACTAGTTTAATTTCAGTTTGTTGTCTCCAGATCTACACAAAAAGCATTTGCCCACTGAGTTTTGTGTCTTTTATTAGGAATGACTTACTGAAAAAGAATGTGTTTCACTTTTAGTGACCCTGAGCACTAGAAACGGATGAAGAATTGATTTTTTGGTTTGCTGAGTGAACTAGGAATGTGTGAGGAAAATTCTTGTGGGTTGATTCCCCCAACTTTTTTCATCTTCCCACAGAAGTGTAAAATAAAAAAGCTAAAAAGGACTGCGTTGGCCCAGGCATTTCTTTGACATGGAACACAATATGTTGTTCTGAAAATGTGAAAACTAAAGGTCTAGCGTGCTTTTACAAGAAAAAAAACATGTCAGCTCCTACTTCTGGGAATGAGTATGGTCAGATCCCCTGCTCACTCCACTCCTGATCCTCTTGTGTTGGTGCAAACCAGCAGGACTTTCAAACAAAACAAGAAACTGTTGTATGGTGCAATAAAGAGAGTTGCTTCTGCTTGTCTCTAGTGATTCACCTGGATTTTACAAAGGAGCACTAGTGCCAGCAACAACAAAACACCTTTGCCAGAATTACCAGTGGCAAAAGCTTTGACAGAAATGGAAATTGCACCCATAATACCATTTTTTGCAGAGTGTTCCAGTTTTTATTCAAGAAAAAATATGGAAAAAGTGTTTTGCAGCTACTAAAACCTAAGTTTTGTGTTTTTAAATTAAAAAAAAAATAATCAAACTTTGAGTTTTTCAGTGCAACTTTAAAAACACAAGGTTTCTTAAACAGAGAAATGAAAAAGGTTTGACTTGTTCCCAACCAAGTCCTATCTCTGTAGAATCTTAAATGAACTGTGGTCAGAGACCCCAGCTTCTTGTGGGTTTGAACTCACAGAATACATCACAAGGCTTTTATTTGCTTTCAGCTTAGAAAGGGTGATACAACTGTACATGAAGCTTTTGTGCTCACTCTCACATGAGCTGGAACAGTTTATAACACTTTCTGGTCTATTTTCCAGCCCTGTAACCAATAAATAAACTCTTTGATGTTAGCAGCTGAAAGCCTAATTGTTGCTATAATGATTCTTTGTTAAGTTACCTCTTTGCTCGTTGCCTGTGAAGATGTTTTCCATTGCCTGAGTTCAAGATGTTCTCTGAAAGGCTATTACGTGCTACAATTATGTGACAGATTTTAGGAGATTTTTCATAAAAGACTTTGGAAACTTTGAATCTTAGTTATTAAAAGAGGAGGTGTTGCAAACGACTGTCTTGAAAGCCAAGAGAGATAAACTGGAGAGTTTCACTGGAATGGAGCAGCTCTATTTTAAGAGCTCTCTCTTTAAGTGCTCTTATGTTCTGTCCATTCTGGTAATTTTGGGGAGAGGGCTGCTATTAACTGGGGAGGCATGAATAGAGAATGGCTTTCTTTACAGGAGAAAACCACTGAAAAGGGGAAGCCCTGTTTGCTGCAGGGACTTGCTCTCTTACACAGTCCAAAATGTTCCTGGCTGGTTCCAACCTGGGCCCCACCCAGCTCCTGAGCCTTGGTCCTGCTCCCACAGAATCAGGCGCCCCTAAAAGCTCTTGCTTGCTTAGAGGCAAGATGTGAACTCTTCATGATCCTTTTTCTCCTGCAGATCAGAGGAAGAATAACTTCCCACATCTCATTTACAAGGACTGCTTTGTAAGTTCCACCATGTTGTTCCAATAACAGTGAATTTGCCTTCTTGGCTCTTCCCAACAATTGAGTTTCTTTTCCTTGAGTCTTCCTTCTTCCCCAAAGCTGGTTCCCCAGCTATGTTTGTTTAGCCCTATCAACACAACTCTGACACGGAAATGGCCATTGTATGATATTATTAATGCTGTTCCATTTGCAGGAAAAAAACAGTTTCATTTCAAACTCACAGGTCCAATTATGTAGTCCCTCTTTATTTATTATGTGGAAAACTGTGATGTTGAGCTGTGGGCTATTCTCTACCTTTTACCTCACCCCTTCATACTTGTTTGAAGCTGTATGATTCTTCCTATTGCCCTTGATGTGTTCTCCTGTGTTTGCACTTCCTTTTGTTAGTGCTGGAGCATGAAGGAACACAATGAAACACTAAATAATATGAGGTCAAGGAGTCAGTCAATGGAATTGATAGAAGGTAAACAGAGAAAATTAGTATAAACCAGCTGCAAAAGGACCAGAGGCTGGGAATTGACAGAGAGCTTTTAGGCATTAGGGGAGTGTGGCATTGCAACAGGCTTAATTTGTTTAAGGAGAGAGTTTGATCTGTTTATGCAGCATTTTACATGGAAGAGCTACTTGTGATGGCAGGAGTGACTCTTAGCAACTTAAAAGGTTTCTTCCAGCCCTAACCAGTTTTTTCTTAGGGAGGAAAAATCCAGTTTCCTAGCTGACCCTCTCCTGCTTGCTTTCAGTGCCTCAGTGGATTAGAAAGATTTATTTCTATGCTGTGGGAGAAGGGGGTCAGCAGGATAGGTGGACCTGTCCCTCTTTGCGGAGGCATGTTTGGGGCAGGGGGAGCTGACTGCTTGGCAGGGTGGTCTGTGGAGTTACTTGAGGTACACAGGGATTCCTATTCTGGTGGCATCTGCCAGAAAAGTCTGGCTATTCTGGAGAAAAGTCTGTGAAACAGTCTTTCAGTCTTTTCAGTCTGAGTGGGCAGGTTGAGTTACATCTTTCAGGTGCAAGATCTGTGTTGAACAACAGACCAGGCTGCTAATGACAACAAGCCTTTCCCTCCAGGTTGGGCTGTGCAAACAAACATCCAGCTTGATTTGTCAACAGCACATAGTGCCTAAGGGAGTGCAGAGCAACTCAGTTCTTAAAGGCAAGGAAGAGCAGGATGGAGTACAGGACATTTATCATCTAGCTTAGATGTAGAGCATCATGAGTGAAAAGGGAATAAATGCCAAGGGGTCAGTAAATTCTGGGTAGACAGTCTCCAGGCTGTTCAGCTGCCTGAAGTGCATCAAATAAAGGACTGATAGCACTTGCTGCTTCTGAATACAACAGCTCTAACTTTTGGGAGAGCTGAGCCAATTCCACAGTCTTGTCAGAGGGGTTGTGCCTCTTCCCCCTTCTGGTGTCCTCACTCATGTTCTTGGCTTTGTACTGCCCGTGGCATGGGAAGCTTCTCTTGGTTTTGTCCCCCAGATTTGATATCTGCCTGCTCAGTACACGCAATCAGCTTGAAGGAGGTTGGGGGCTCATGTAAGGGCCAGCCCCAAGAGAGGGGGCAGGGATGTACAGCCCTAAACAGGGGAGGAGAGGTGGGGTGAGGAGCAGGGCTGCCTGGATTTGCAGGCAGCCAACTGCTGGATCAGCTCAGCCTGTGCCCTCAGCCCATTTGCAGTAATTGCACCTCAGGTTTGTGGGAATCATGCTGTGGAGAGAGCTGGCACAGGATGCCAGATATCTCTGGCACTGCCCAGCTGCACCTTTTTTTAGGAGTGCTAAAAGCATTTCAGCTGAAGAGGAAAGAGAAACTGGTGAAGCAAGACAAACATGTAACCCGTTGTGAAGGAGAGACCCTGCCCTCTCATAGAAAACCCGTGGCATCACATGCTCTGGCAGGTTTCAGGTTGGCCTAATTTAATCAAATATTCATGTTGTGGTTCTCCCAGCTCTGACTGTGAGAGCAGCTGACATCGATCACCAAAAGCCTTTGACAGAGATAATTGTCCTTGTTGAGCTTTGCTTCTATTTCAACACTGCCCTCAGCAGCATCTTTTCACACCTTCATAGATCTGCACATTTACTCCTATGATTTGATTTCAGGAGCTGCTGAAGTTCTGCTGTCTCACAAGAAGCATGTGCAGGCACATGTTGATTTGGACACAGAGCACATCCCCATGGAGACAGTGTGCAGCATCCTTTGACAATTTTGATATGACATGCATTAACATGTCATGGCATCTTTTGTACAGCTGACAAGTGTGGCACTTTTTAAGAGCTAAAACAGGCATTCATGAAGTCCTGCATCATATTGCTGGCTCTCTGCTATCTTGTCACTATTGTCCTCCCTTGTTATGCAGAATGAAATTGTGTGCCTGCAGACTCTGATAAACTGTAGCACTTCACACATCTGCAACAGACTAACTTGATTACAATTGTTTAACTCTTCTTGATATCAATCAGCTCTATACACAATAAGATTAATTATTGCTGTCACTTTGTCAGCTCTGTAATAAGAAAACATAGATTCTGAATGACAGATGCAAATTTGTTGGGAAGAGTAAGTTTGCCTCCTCTGCTCCCCAGGTAGGGAGAAAACCTGCAAAAGGTGAGCTGACCTGGGAAGGGATGTGCAGGCTGGAGCTGGGATTATCACCTGCTCTGTGCTAGAGATGGGCGGTTGTTAATATCTAAACCAATTCCTCTCTCCTGTCAGCCCACCAGAGCATCTCACCATTATGTTTGCCCAGGCAGGCTAGTTTTATTTGCAGATGTGTGATGGTGGGGATGGAAACTAGATGCTGCCAAATGTTTGTCTTAAGGAAACTGTGCTACATATTTGCCTTTTTTTACCTCTTTGTAGTGATTTTCTCTGATCCAGAGTGGGTGTGAAATGCTACCAGATCAGAACAGTGATGATTTCCACCTGCTCTGTGCTGCTGTAAATGAGTGCCCAGGAAACTTGGACTGAAAAGCTGCCTGCTGCTGCAGAGGTGACAGACATAGCTGTTATTTTTGCTTTGTTCTTGTGCACTGGCATTCTCCTGCAAAAGCCATGTTGAGTTAGATTAGCATTTAGAACTCCACATTCATACTGGTATAAGGGACCTCAGTTATCTTACTGAGTGGGAGTGAGCTGGAGCATCCAAAAGCTGCTCCTACCAGCCCAGGGTGTGGAAGGCTCTGAATCAGGGAGTAATGGTTGCCTCTTTGCTCTCTCAGCTTCATCCTTGGAATAGGGAATGGAGCAGAGCTTGGGGCAGGGGAGAAATGTGCTTGTTTTGGTGGGTGAGGTTGGTGAAGTGAACCTGCTGGGAGTACAGCTGGGAAAGGCACAGGCTGTTATTTCATGACATGAAGTGTGGTGTTCTAGAAGGACCTTGTCTTTCTGTTGCACCTGCACAAAGTTGGACCAGATGATCGTGGTAGGTCTCTTCCAAGTGAAATGTTTTGTTCTATTCCATATCAATAAAGCACTAAGGATCCTGTTTTATCTTGAAGCAACAGGGTGCTGCAGAATCCCTGCCCAATGACACTGGCAGGAGAAATGATGCATTGTGCATAATTCCTGTTTCATTTCCTTAATATACAGTGCATATATCACTGTGGTGGCAGCTGGGCCATTAAGGACTACACAAGAACTCATTCCAATATATCACATACATGAAAGGATGATATTATGAGGACTTTAATGTCATATGATGATCCCCTGGAATTGTCAGGCTCCTGTTTTGAACAGGTCTGATGTTAAATCCTGCTGCTGGTGGTTATATCTGACACAGCATAACTCACACTGCCCTTCTCTTCAGAGTTTACTACCTGGAGTCATGCATTTAGGGAAAGTGAATGATGGTAAACTACAGGAGTATATTTAACCTTAACTGTTATTAAATGGTAGCTCTTCTCACTGCTTCAGCTGTCAGTGATCAAATAGATAGTTGCTAATGACTTCTGCTTTTAAATTATGTGTTGAAACTCCTGAAATTCATCAGAGGCAGTCATCCTAACATTTTTATAGCAGTAAAAAAGGACAACTAGGGTTGTAGGAGGGGAAAAAGCACTTGCAAATCACTTAGTAGAACAGTACCAACTTGCTAAAACCCCATGTTCCTGCCCAAGAATTGTGCTATGGGCCATGAACCCTAGAGCTCAGGGAGGGATTTTTAGTCAGTTGTGCCTTTAGAATGAGCAGGAAGCACTTTCCTGTCACAAGATCGGTGCCAGCCAGGGTAATCTGAGGTCAGCACAAACAGTTCCTTAGGTTTACAAGGGTGTTTTTTCTCTTCCTGTACCTTTGCAGTGATTGAGCAGTGCACTCAGGGCACAGAGATTGGGTCAGCAATGTCTCTTTGCTGCTCCACTTTGGAGAAAAATTGTCTTGTCTGGGGGACAGGCAGGCCTGGAACTTGAACTGGCAGCTTTGCTCTGCTGAGACACCAGGTCATTAGGTGTTCTGAAGGACAGGAGTTAAAGCTTTCTTGGTATTCCTCAAATGTTCAATTGAATTTTGGCATTGATGACTCTTACAATCCTGTTTGTCTGCAAACCCCGAAGCAAGTTGTGCTTCTCTGGAGGTAGCTGGTATGGGAGAGCAGGAGTGGCACTTCTGCTGGTAGCTGATAACTGTGCAGTTGAGAGCCTCAGCACTGGGTTTCTGAAGGCTCACAGCCCTCAGACACTGCCTGGGCTTTGGCTTCACTCTTATTTGTTCACAAACCAGGAGCTAATGAACACCATTTGCATGCTGTTTTCTGTGCTTTTATGGTTAGGTGGCAAAAATGTCCTTCATGTTGTG
This sequence comes from Climacteris rufus, assembly GCA_013398175.1. Taxonomy (NCBI): domain Eukaryota; kingdom Metazoa; phylum Chordata; class Aves; order Passeriformes; family Climacteridae; genus Climacteris; species Climacteris rufus. Next base: position 798,558 of record VZRZ01002687.1, read on the forward strand.
GTGTTTATTCAAATATTTTTGTTACAAATAATTTTAATTATCCAAACCTACAGCCTTGCACTGTCCTTTGCTAAAATTTACAGCTGCTGATTTTGCAATGGGGCTGTCTATCAAATGTAAACCCAGTAGAGAGACCCCTTGTCTCGTTTCTTCAAAGCTACAGAAGACTCATTTTCACTTTTGATTCAGGTTGGACTTCAATAGGTGACCTGTCTGAATGGGAAGAACTTTTCCAGTTGCTTCAATTGCTCACTTTATAGTAATTTTGATCTTGTGTCCTTTGATGTATTTCTATGGCTAACCTTTTTTTTTTTTTTTAATGACACATAATGCAGTGTTTTTCTCAAATGCCTTGCCTTTACTGAGAAGCACCTTGATACAAATCAGCCATTGTTGTCTTAGGGAGAGGTTCAAAGAAATGCTTGATACTGCAGGGCAAGCAAATGGCTCAAAACCAGAATCACTACAAAGTGTAGGTGTCTCTTTTTTTTAATGTTTTTTTTTCTCTTTGCTCAAAAAAATCTAACAAAGTGTATTCTCAGTAGTCAAGCATGCAGAAGGGGGAGGAGGTATTTATCACAGCAGCTTGAGTGCTGGAAAGGGACCATTTCAAAAGGACAGAGGATAAAAAGCCATGAATCAATATTGCTATGCGCCTTCTGCTGCTGTTTATTTGAATCCATTTGTTTTGCTGACATATTTCCCATGTGGCTGGAAATGCTATTTCCTTTGATAGCATCAGCAATTGATGTGTTGCGTTGGCTGTACAGCGAGGTGCATCACAGGCAGGGGGATGTCACTCTGGTTCTAACCCTGCTTTCAAAATAAAGGGCATGTTTCACCTTTATCTCCCAGCCCTGCTCCCCTGTGATAGGCACTGGGTTCTAGCAGGGAATGAGCTGACAGACACTGAACAAATTGCTGTTGACCAAGGGCATCCCATTATTTTGTTGCATGAGAGCTCTGGGATTCTGTGTGATACAAGTTCCCTTGGGATGAAGGCCATCGAGGTCTGGCAGGTCTGTTGCTGACACTGGGTGCCAGGCAGTGGTGGGGAGGTGGCATCATCACTGCAGAGAACTTCTACAAGTTTTGAAAGCTGGAATGGACCACTGCACCACGAGCCAGAGTGCATCACCCATTTACTGGGTGGTGATGCTGCTGACAGAGTCCACAGCTTCCTTCACTGGCCACGTCTCCTGGTCACTTACCTTCACCACCAAAAACATATCCCTTAAGCCTTATACAGCTTTCCAGTTTTTGATTGCAGTGGTGTAACAAAATTATTCAGAAGTTGTCTAAATCGATACTTTTAGAATGCAAAGAACTATAAAAGATGAAATATTTCACTGGGAACTGATTTGGTTACACTTCGAATAACGGAGAATTAATTTTTTAATATCAGCTTTGGGCTGGTATTTTAACAAACCCACAACTCCTATGGGAACATGCAGAGAGGTTTTGTTAAGCTGCAGACTAGTTTAATGTGTTGTGCAAAAGTAAGAGGAGAAAACTTCTATTTATCTGACTTCCTTTCAATGCATGTTCTGAGAAGATGACACTTCTGCTAAAACCTTCCCACTCAGGCAGTAGTAATTTTAATGAATGACATACCATTTTATGTCAAAAAGGCATCTTGGTCTCTGTCATCATTGCTGATGTGTGGAAAAAGCAATTATATTCTCTTTCAAGATTCAACAAGGGAAGAGCAGCTTTGCGATGAATCACAGAACCATTTATGTTTGTGGGGAGCACAGGGGAGAGTGGAGTGGCAATAGAAAACATTTTCTGTTTTTGCCTGCTTTCAGTGACCTAGAAAAACGTTTTTTTTTTAGCCTCTTCTCCATAGTTACCAGAATATCCATTTTTCTTTTTTTGTTTTGTTTTGTTCTCAAAGCCTGGCACCTGCAGGAGGTGATTTCTGAGCTCTTTGAGCATTGGATCAGTAAATGGGGAAGAGCACATCCTCTCTGTAAAAATGTGCAGCCTCCTATAGTTTTTCCTATTCAGGAGCTGCTCAAAAGGACATACCTTTCAAACATAGTTCTTGCTATTCAGGAGGTGGTGCTGAACAAAGCTGAGGTTGGATACTGACCTCTTAAGGGGAATTCTTCCCTTTTCAACACAAAGCTGGTTGCATTCCAGCTCAGACTGGCTGCTGCTTCTACTTTGTGAAAGATGAAGAAGCAGATACCAACATAAAGGGACTTGAACTGCCACGTACCATTTGCCATTTACTTGAATCTTGCTGTGCACATTCATACAGGAATTGTGAATCTGTGGCTTCAGAGCAGTGAGGGTATGGACACAGATAAATAACCTGGTATGGTGAGGTTCAACTTCAGGAGACTTCTCCCTTTGTCTGGATTGTCCTTTTGATCCTGTCCAACATCTGCTCAGCAAATTGTGCAGAGCAGAGATTTGTTGCTGGATTACTCTCTTCTCTGGTGCTTGGTGCAGCAGAGCCCTGGGACTGGGCATGTGTTTCCAATAGACTCCTACAACAGATAATAAATGGTGTGAGTGTTATGGTCCCTTCCACCAGTGCTGTTCTTACAGGATCAGGCTAAATTCCATTAGGGCAATATGAAAAGCCAGAGAGAGTTTCTGGCAAGTTGCAGCGAAGGAAGAGCTTGTGCCTGGCAGCCTGGGCACCCTGGGATATTGTAATCAGCTCTCTTAAAAGGAGGGAGGGTATATCTATGCTATATGTCAATCAAAAGCCATGGCACATCCTTCTCCTGACTGTCCAGAACAGGCACCTGCCCAAAGTGCCTTTGCTTTTGACCTGTGCACCCAAGTTTTACTTCTGGTTAACGCACAGCATCAAGGGCAAGATGCAAAGGGACATGGGCTTGTCATACCTGAGCCTTATCTTCACAGGGCAGTACATGCAGGGGATTCACACACTGATCTGGGAACTAAGAAAGGCTCCAGGAACTCCTTGCTTATTTGAGGCAAGTGCCCCAGACTGCTTGCAATGCAGGGTGTTTGTGAAAAGCTTTCAGCATTTCTTTAGGTGGAAATTTTGAATCTTTGGGTACAGGGCAACTTTTAATTTTATAAATTTGAAAATTACCAGCCAACTTGTCCCTGTCATCCAACCCATATATTAACAGCATTAGTTCATTGCAACAAAGTTCCGTAAGCTTTTCAAGACAGTTCACAAACACACTGAATTCTAAGCCAAACACACTGAATTCTAAGTTCTCAGTCTCATGGATGTAGCATTTCTTAGCAGTATCTGAAGCGTGTTCTCCTAAACCATATTTGACAGGTGAATGCAGCAGAGAAAATGTGGTTCCAGTGTGTATATTGAAAGCAGATGCAGCAAACTGAGTTCAGTGGCTCAGAAGGGGGCAGCTGTTGCAAAGCTTGACATAGAGGATAAATTATGAGGTGCTATTTCTGGCCTCTGGCAAAAAGAAAGGTGGGTGATGGAAGATTGACTTGAAAACAATCATTTTAAATGATTTTGGAATTGTATGAGCTGGAGATGTGCTGCATTTCACTGATGGATGAGTTCAGAAGCTGACCTAATTCTCCTTATTATTGTCATATGGGCTTTTCTTTACCTGTTTCACTCACAGAGGAAAGATTTAAAGAGAACTTCAAGTAATTCCTCTCTATGAAAGTAACACGTATGACAGGCTACTTGCTATGCCTCTTTTATTTAAGTTTATTAAGTATTTCATTTCTTTAGTCTAATTCAACTAGTTTCTCCATAGTGATTTATTTATTTATGTTTTCTTGTGGGTTTTCTTTTGTTTGTTTGTTTGTTTTCACATGGAAGTTCTTTAACAAAGCAGCAGATAAAAGCTCACCTACAATATGGTAATTCTCATTGCACCTCATCAGAGAATGCTTGAAGAAAACTCTATGAAAGGTGGTTGGATTCAGCTGAGATTTTTTGCTGTAACAATAAATAGCCCCAGTGCTTTTATTAGTTATGCATTGCTGCAGTGAGTTTTGCAGTAAAATTTCCACACACCTTTAGCTAATTAATACACATAAAGACAAGTGCTTTGTTTATTATTGTTCTCCCCATTCTTTTATTTACTGTAAATAAAGCTTATTTGGTTTGTATTTCCTCCTGCATTGTTTTCCATTCGCTCTGTTGTTTTGTAGCATCTCCATGACGATTTTGATCCTGTGTGACATTTTCAGCTGATATTTATCAAAGAAATTGCAGCAATGAATTAAGCTATTTAAAAGCTTACTCCCTCTGTTCTAGACTCAGGCATATGTCAAACTGGTAGTGTTTGGAATTAGGAATGCCGTACTAGCTCTGCTGCCACTATAGTTCTGCCAGCAAAAGTTGTCCTTGTAAAGATTTAGGGCTTAGAAATTGTTGTCTAACACCAAAACAGAATGTTTTTGACCACATGAATATAAAGGAGTATCTTCTTTGAATTCTGCTTTCACTTCAAGAGAGACATCTATGAAACCAAGTGGATAGGGCTCTGATTTAGGAATAAAATCTGTCCTGGTGAATTAGTCTTGAAGCAGGGCAGGAGCAGCCTGCAAGATGGAGTAGGAAGAGCAGAGAAACTGATTGACCTGAAGCATGATCTGCTAATGCTTCTTATTATCATGAAACAACCAAAAAACAGGATGGGATTTGATATTTTTTGTAACATCAGAAGGTGACATTTAAAAGGTGCTTTAGTCCTAGACTGTTTTAAAAGCCTCTTTCTTGTATTTTTATTTCCTGAAAATTTCCACCGGTTCTTCAAATCGTTGATAGAAGAAAAGGTGTGAATTTAAAATCTGGTACATATAAAAAACTCCTAGGAATGTTTTTGCCTGTTCTTATCACTTCTCTGCTGATATGCTGCCAGGAAATTCCATATTTATTTTTTCTTTAATTCTGACATGAAGTCATAATTAGTCTTCAATAATGCTCATCAATGTTCTTGGTAGTTCATTGCTTCCTTTCATTATGCAATGTTATATGTGTCATTTGCATCTAAATTCCTGCAGGCTGTGGTGAATTTGGGACAAATCTGCTGTAAGAAAAAAAATCTGAAGCATAATTTTGATGGGAAAAGATTATGGATTGATTTACTCCCCTGCTGTTATAATACAGCAGCTGGCCAGGGATCAGGACCCCACTGTGGTGGGGGCTGTGAAGGAGAAAGGCAGTGTCTGTCCTTCAAAGACCTCACTGTCAGACAGAACCAAAGAATGGATACAGACAGGGAGGGAGGCAGAAGGACATATGAGCCACTCTGAGTCAGAGGGTTTCAGCAAACCCACAGCCCAACACTTCAGGATTTTATTGACGTAATGTCACAGGAGAATTATAAGGATAATGAGGATAGTTTCACAGATACTTATAGCTGCCTGGGAAAAAGCACAAAGGTGCCTAAGTGAGTGTTTTAACAAGTGGGAGATAAGGGCTTTTATCCTGAATGGATTAGAAGACAGGGTTGGTTTCCTGACACTAAATGAAAGACAAGAGCTGGATCATAAAGAACCTTGAAAGTGAAGCTTCTGTTTGATGCAATGGAGAAGAGGGTCCAGAAACCCAAGAGGAGTCTGAGATGGTTTAGTAACACGGTTGGTTTGATGGATGAGGGGGGGACATCACCACATCTGTTAAGGGAAGTGAAAAAATAGGCCACTATAACAGAGGGAATAATCTGCTCGGGGGACTTACACCTTTGGGGGAGTAAGAGAGGGTGGGTGCCAAAATGTTACCTGAACCAGTTTTCAGGAAGGGCAGGGTGTGGGACACAAAGGCCCAAGCCAGGGCAGCACCCAGGTGGGATGATGGGCCTGTGCCCAAGGGAGGAGGGAAGGGAAGGAGATAAGGTAGTGAGTCTGGAGGGAGAGAAAGCTGCCTTTGAGGATTTTGATATGCTGAGGTCGTGTTACTGCCAGAAAGGAAGGAAGGAGAGAAAGTCAAGCCAGGGACACAAACACAACATGGGCGGGAGAAGAGAGGCTGAAGGGAAGAAATAACTGAAGAAGTAGGAAGAAAATTAGAGAGCACTGAGCAAAGAAGCCAGGCAAGACAAGCTTGTGGGTGGTGAATGATGCCGAAGCTCTGGGCAGACTGAAGAGGATGAAGCTGGAGCACTGATAGTGAAGTTTGATTAAGATAAGGCCACTCCCTGTGCTGCGAAGAGCAGTAACCATGAGGGGTAGAGGCTGGCATCTGTGTGCCTTTGATCCTTGAATAGCAACACATAAAAATCCCCTGCATTTGTTTTTTCTGTGTTTAACTTTGTCTGTAAAACCTCCTGCATGTGTGTAATTCCTTTCACCCTGAAGTATTTTAGAGAGGGGACATTAGTCTGGCCAGCAGAGATTTTGGAGTTAACCAGAGCAGGTGTTAACTTCTGGACACCTGGACAATGCAGAACAGAGACCAGGAAATGGCACCAGATGCCATAGAATACATGGCTGGACCTTCCTTTGAGAGTACTGAATTGAAAGCAGATGAAAAAAAGATATGTTGGCTTCTCTTTAAAGCCTTCCCCACTGTCACAGCTTACAGGGGAAAAAAGTTTTAATGCACCAGTATCTCCTCTTTTATAACCTTAGAAATATAATCCAGTTTAAAAGTGAAGGTGTGATGAATTCATGCATTATCTTCCAGCAGGAGGAACATTTTTCCATTCTCTGAGAAAATACAAAGAGTGAGGAAGTCGATACCCAGTATCTAACACTAAACAAAGACTGGGCACCCACTCTTTTGTTGCTGCACGATGGTAGCTCACGCCAGCCCAGATAAGTGCTGTGCAAATTATTTTCCAGAATGTCTTAGATGTGAAAGCCAATGAAAGATGAGGAAGAAAGCTTTCCTACTATCTGATTAAATAGTCCTAGAAAGACCTATTTTTGAGACATCAAGACAACTGCTGCTTAACACCTGAAACATTGTGTAAGACAGGAATCAGGAGCAGGTCTCTGTATGGTAGGGCAGCAAAGCATTGCTCTGTCAGGGAGGTGCTACTTGTTCTCTTCTCCTTTATCTATGGATTTCATTTGTGCAACGATTCTTCCTTCCCACCCCAGGCTCCCTTCCCACATTTTCCCCTGAGAAATTCCCTTGTGGCTATCACAAATATATTCTAAACCTTCCAGTAGCCTGCTGCTCACTGCTGGTGAGGATGTATCACACCCACATAGCCATTACTCAAGCAAATCCCTGACTTACATTATTACTATTTTTCAGTTGTCTTGCATTATTGCTCAGAAAATGTTGCTCCTCTGTGTTCAGCCCTGAAGATGACTGGCTCCACCTCTAGGCCAATTACAGTTGGCTCTACAGGGTGAGAGCTGTTTTTCTTTTCAGTTTGGATAAATCAAACCAGAATGTTTTGTTACATGGAGGGCTCTAAGTTACAGGCACATTTCTGCTGTTACCTGCTTAAAGTGGAGGAGGAATGAAAGTTTTCACTCTATTCACTCTTGTTATGAAAAATTCCCAAATATTTCCTTAACTTTATACATAAATAGATTGATAATTTCCCTTTAAAAAAATGTTTCTCACTACTGAGAGAATCCTATTTGCATCAGGTAATATCAAGATACTGTTCACTTTTTTTTTGAAATGACACAAGTTCTTGTGCTTTTATATCCAAAACATCTTTCTATTTGCATTGTCAGCTAAAAAACTGAAAGGGAAACCTGGGTTTAAGACTAAAGCTCAAAAGCTTTGTCAGATTCTCTGAAAAGGTTACTTAAATCATACGATTATGTACCTTGTTTTACTGGAACCAAGGTTTTCAAGGACTCTTGCATACTCTCTGAATGCATTCTGAGAAAGAAATTAAATACCTAATGATAAAACAAACAAAATCTGCTCTGGGAAGTCTAGAGTTTGCTTTTTGCTTTTAGTCAAGAAGCACTTATTTGATAAATGGGGTGCTTTTAGAGCTCTTACAAGAGATTGCACACCGAGCAGAGGCGGAGGCTCAGCAGAAGATTACTGGGAGATAATGGAGCAAGTCAAATGAGAAAACATGATGAAACAGCAGAAAATTTACATGCTGTTTTGCTTCTCCCTTTTGCATTGATAAAACTGGGGGGTTTGTGTTTATTTCCAAGGGCTGCCCTATAAGCACCTGTTGCTGGATGACCTGCCCATTCCCCTGATTCCAGGGAAGTGGGCTGACAGCCAATGCCAGGCTGGAAAACAGCACTGGAGAAACAGCCTGGGCAGCTCCAGGTGTCTGGTTCTGTAAGGGACTGAACACATTTTCAGAGACTCTTTTCTGTTGCTTGCACTGGCCCAGTGTCACCCAGATAAATGAGACTGGCTGACCAAAGGCCCAAAACACAACCCAAATGAGGTTACTAATGAATACAAGGCATTATATTTTATTATTTAACATGAGTTCCTTTTGATATAGGCATATGGGACAGAATAATCTAGTCATGCCTGTAGTTAGAAGGATTAACCCTTACCATGTGCCACAAAAATGCCTGTAGTGCAATTATGCTAAAAGAGTTGTGCTTTGTATCGGTGCTGTAAAACCAAACCCAGATGAACAAAATACATGTCCTGTTTTACAGGGTACACACAGCACCCACCCTGCAGCCCTCAGGGCTTAGGACATTGCTGTATATGCCTGACTGATGTGACAGAGCAGCCAGAGTGTGCTCAGCCGGGGCTCTGGCCCAGGGAACAGGACTGTGCAGGGCTGGCTTGGCTCCTGTTCCCATGGGCCAAACACTGAGCTGCTCTCACATGCAGGAACTCTGTGACAGAGACCTTGAGATTATCCTATTGAATAATTTATGAGGGAGGAACATGTCAGGACTTGGCAGAGAAAGGTGACAGGACATACACAACAGAGGGCAGCTATGGAGTGAACCTTAAGCTCTGAGCTTAGATAGAGCTTGTGGACAAAAGGGCACTGGTTTTATGGGAGCCTAGGTGAGGATGGTGATGTTAATTATAGCAAATTAGTGTACCCTGGCCCCTCACAGAAGGCACAGATGATGCAGGGAATGGGACCATGAGTGGGGAAACTGGAAAAATTTCAGTGCATATACTCCTGTAGTCATCATGCTCTTAATAGCTTGCTGCTGATAGAGTTCAGACAGAGAAAGGGGAGCTGGTTTGAAAATATGTTTTCATTTTAAACAGCTTCACACAGTTCTGGGTCCTGTTCTGTTTGTAAGGCTGGAAGAGGAGGAACACAGCCTTGCTGAAGGACAGAAGCAGGGACACACTTGAGCCTTATGTAAAACTTCCCCATGTACCCTAAATGCAAATTATCAAGCTGAATTTTTCCATACACACCCAGGGGTACCAGGAGCAGACTGTGATGTGACTCTTGTTCATTTCAGGAGAATACAATCTGATTTGACTCTGTATTTTTGTTGTGCCCTGCCAAGCAGCTGTACGGGACAGTGGAGGGAAAGGACAGGCATCCCTGGAGTGCCTGTGCTTGGCTTTGCTCAGCAGCTCACAGTTAGGCTGCTGTTCCCTGGCTGGGTGGTGACTGTGTCCTTCTGTGCTCCACCAAAGGCACTGTGCTGGCACCTGGCAAGAGCACGCTCCTGCTTGGTGGGGATTAGCTGGAATTTCCTTTGTTCACAACAGAGCTTCTGCCTGTGGAAGATGTGAAGAATTGTTCATCTTCAGGCAGGTGATTTCTTCTGCTGTGACACCTTGTACTGAACTCTCAGAAATTGATATTGCTGGTAAAACATGTTATCAGCCTTTATTTCCCAAGGACTTGTAACATAAGCTGTTTTTTTTTTTTTTTTCTTGTTGTTTTTTTTCCCCTAGGCAGAGACCAACTGAGGCATCATAACGAGAGAGACTGTTTACAGTCAGTATGCACAGATTATATATAGTCAAGAAACACCAAGGGTGGTCTCTCCAGCCCATAACTGGCACATTTTCAAGAAAACTTTACACTGATCAGCTTGCCCAAAGTGGTACCTGCTATTGAAAGGGGTGTACCACAAATTGTCAGACTGCAGAGGGACTGTCAGTTCCCTGTGCCTGAGCAAGTCATCGGTTGTCAAAATATGTCTCAAAAATAACAAGCACCTAAACCTTCTTTTTTTGGTTTATCTGCTCTCTGCCAGCACTTTGCAAGGGGCTGTCTTATTTGCCATGGAAAGAGCTGTGTTGCATGCTCCTCCTGACACACTGCTATTTAAGGCTCTGCGTAGCATTAATTTTTCTTTCCTGTCAGAATTGTTTTCCTTTTTTTAAATTTTATTTGTTTTTTAGAACCAGAGCTGTAAATCTGAAAGGCATTTTATGTGCTGTGTTAGGGCTTGATTGAAATCCCATTGAAATCAATGAAAGCTTTCCTACTGACTGCAGTGGACTTGGTGCTTGGGAAATAAGGAAAAATGGTCTGTTTTGAAATAAGGAGAATGTATCCATCCCATAATCTTTATTACCAATAGCAGGAAATAAACCAAAACATGCATGTGTTTTCCCAACATGCCTCATACATCATTTAAGTGCTACCTACATACCCCCAGCTGGGACACAGGAACAGCTCCTCTAGGGTACCTTATCATTCTGCTTTATAAATGCAAATAGAAAAACAAAATCCCCTTATCTGATTGATACAAATTGAAACTACACAAGAGGAAACATCCAGCAGAAGCAAGTGTCACAGTCTGCTTCTGAGAACCTGTAAGGAACAGCTTCCTTTGAGTTTCATTTCTGTGAAGATCTGTGTAGAAAATATTTCTTGAATGCCTCACATTTCCCATGGATGGGTACTGTTAGGAAATTTTGATTTTCCCTTTCAATTCGTAGATAAGCTTGTGGCTGTGACCTGGTTACCAAAAGTTGTGAACCTAAAAAAAAAAACAAAAAAAAAGAAAAAAAAAGGGAGAAAAAATTGTGATGAAGATGTAATAAATGCTTGTGATACTTGTCTGGGTAATTACAGATCCAGGAGACTGAAATGAATGTGTGACATCTGCATGTTACTTTGTCATCAAAATTGCTGCAGTCTACTGACGAGCTGGTTAGAATAAAGACAAGTCTCAAGTCTCCAGGGATGCTACAGAGACGTGAGGTTCCTCAGGTCTTGTCAGAATGGCATTTTTACGTGGTGTTCTCAGCTCATAGAGAAAATAATTATACTTGTGGTATTTCAAAATGTAACTTTGCCAAGAAAGCATTTAAAGCCTGAGCCGAATTTTCACATGCTGACGAGGAAAAAAGGAAACAGTGCAGAGAAGTCTCCGTGCAAAAACAAGTGCAGCTTCAGTGATGAACCATTTGATAGTGCCTTTATCAGTGTGCAGTCATATTTTGAATAGCATGAGCCACAGATGACTGTTGCAGCTCGTCATCTGCCTTATGGGAGGCAAGAAAGAGCTTCTTGTTTGATTGGTAGGATGAGTTGCCTTGTTGCACAAGGCAACAGAGGAGACTCGGTAGAGAAATGCTTGGTGAAGTTATTTCCTAAGCTTTTTTGGATTCCTGCCACAAGGAAGTGCAATGAGTGTAGTCACAGTGAGAGGAATGTTGTGAGAAGGGATTATAAAGGCAATGTACATTTAAAGATTATGGCAAAAAAACCCCAGCCAATAAACCAAACCAGACACCCAGCCGGTCAGTAAATTACAGAGATGGTAACAGAAATAGGTGTGGGCAACAAGAGAATATGAAACAGAAAAGAAGAAATCTAAGAACTGAAAAAGTACTAGAACTGAAAACTGCTGGGTTTGTCTTACTTTTCCACTGCTCTTAGATGTTCACATAAGCACTTTTGAAATTAGTAAAACAAAGATAAAGCTCTGCTGATAAGAGTAAGTTTCTGATTCCTCCTCAGGTCACAATGTTTTTAAACACTGGCAAACAATCTGAGACCCACTCCTGAGCTCAGTGAGAGCAGATGAGTAGGAGGCAGCGGTGGAGTTGCTCTCAGGGTTGAGAACACAAACAAGTCTGTCTTGAAGCAGCAAAGATACGCAAACTTCATTTACTTTTCTTTGTGATTACCAGAGAATCACAACACTTCCCTAAGCTGAAAATAGTTTGCTGCTTTCATTTTCCAAGTGTAACATCCATTACAAATGACTCTACTGATACCTGCATTACATTGCACATCCCACTCAGGAAATGTAAATTGCAGCAGAGTGAACAAAAACGTCCTGTCTGTTCTCTTTCCAGATGTGGTTAAGGTGTAGATAGAAACAAATCAACAGCCAAAGCAGGTGTGTGAATGTGCTGAACCTGTAATCTGAGATCCATGTGTGATGTGTCAAATCAGCTTTTGGACTCTGAGGCAAAACTGGGACTTGCTGGTGTTTACCAAGACAGAAAATGGAGAGAACTCTGTTGGTTTGAGCAGAATGTCGATATTCAAGGTGTGGTCTTTACATCTACAAAATACATTGTTTGTCCAAAAATGCATTAAACCCCCCCCC